>JAKCWG010000901.1:0-505688 GCA_021464415.1 Lonicera japonica | reverse complement strand
TTTTATTTAAAATTTTGTAGAGATGATCAAAAATATTGAGAGTAGATCACTTCTACCAAATTTCATTTAAAAAACTCAACTAGAGGCGGTGAGCAATTGAAAAATAGTATAAATGCCCATTTTTGACGTTGAAAATTTTTGGTGATCATCTCACATACTTCTAAGTTGATTTATTTAATGAAATTTGGTGGAGATGATCTATTCATAATATAGATATCTCTGCAAAATTTCAAAAAACTATTTTATCAATTTACCCATTAAATGAGAATTTGTTCTTCTTGTTAAAGTAAGCAATCATCTTTATAGCCTAGCTCTCTGCGAAGTAATCGTTGATGATTTTATTTTAAAACAACTTATTTTTTCCCATATATATTTTTTAGTTTGTTTCCCATATTTAATGAAAAACACGGTTGAAGAGCATTTTTTCCAGAAGTTTTTACTAAACGTATGAAAAATAGAATTAATCAGTGCTCTCGAATTTTTCAAATATTGATGATTTTATTTTGAAAAACTTTCATTTCTTCCCATATTTAATGTATTTTTTTCGAATTTAATGAAAAATATGATTGAAGAGTATTTTTCTTTTTTATTAAACGTAAAAAAATAAAATTAATCATTAGAAAGCTCCCCCTAAATATGAAAAAAAAAATCCTCAATTTCCAAGGGTCGCACATGCTCGAGAGAAAAAATGTAACTAGTGGGGACCGGGTGAGAAAAGTCGCGACATAAGTCGTCCGCTCTCTCTCTCTCTCTATATATAAATATTAATAATATATATTTCAGAGAGAGAAACTTGATTTTTCTATAAACAAAGATAACGAATTTTCATTCAATGGCCAAAAGGAAGTTCCTGCAAGGATCAAGGTTCGTTATTGATACTTTCTATTTATTCATCTTTATATTATATATTCACCTCATTTATTTCTCTAATTTATTATTTGGGTCTCACCGTGTTAAGGGTTTCACTTTTACTAGGTACTTTTTAAGAGAAAACTAATTTCAACCATTACTTATGGTTGAGAACACAACATGTTAGGTATAATGGTACATTGACTATATTGAAAAAAAGAAATTAGACTTTAATAAAGTTCGTGCCTTTTATTCCAAAACCAATTTTGTAACGGATGGAATAGCCTCTTATTCTTACATATTGTGTTGATATGATCCAATTTTTTTATATTAAATTTATAGTCTAAGCACGCCCCCTCACGTGTGACATAATTTTAAGCTTAACATGAGGACGGATTATATTGGGTGATGCAAAGCCCGTATAGCCTGATGCGTAATTAATTACACACGCCTTGAAATATTATATTGAAAAATCTAAACCAAAAAAAAAATTGAGACATTATAGAAAGCAACGGTCCAAGATTTTTCCCTTTAGTACAATAGTAACAAAATTCTAGAAAAGAGTAGTGCTACTAGTTGCTTAAGAGCAAGACCAATCTTCCCTATATTTGTTCCTAAACTTAAATTTGGGGAGAAATTTTACAAAACTCACACTACCCTTCTCCATCATTTCCTCATATTTGAGGAGTCCCTATAATCTCCTTAATTTGACAAAATGAATGAGTTCCCAAGTATTCTTGCGAACGAGTTAGACTATAAAAAGAAACTAAAAGAAGTAATGCTTATTTAGAAGGATAAATAGATTAGTTTCTTTTTAAAATTTTGTAAATATGATTTATATACTGAATAGATCACCTCACCAAATTTCATAAAAAACTCAACCGAGGATTTCATAAAAAACTCAACTTATAAGTGAGTGTATTGAAAAAATTGACCTAAATGCCATTTGTTCACCCAAAAAAAAATGCACATTTTCAACCGTTGAAATTTTGGGTGGTCATCTCACATACTTCTAAGTTGAATTTTTTAATGAAATTTGATGAAAATAATTTATTCAGAATATAGATCATCTCTACAAAATTCCAAAAACCAGTTTATCAATTTACCCTTCTAAATAAAAATGTTTTCTTTTTATTAAATGAGAAAATCAATCGTTATAGTCAAACTCTTTTGCGAAATAATTATTGATAATTTTATTTTAAAACAACCTTATTTTTTCCCATTTCTTTTTTGGTATGTTTTTCTCACATTTAATGAAAAACACGATTCAAGAGTATTTTTTTTCAAAAGCTTTTACTAAACGTACGAAAATATTAATCATTCTCCTTTATTTTCCCTCAAATTTTCTTCAAATATAAGATAAAAAAATATAGGAAAAATGTAGCTAGTGGGAGTGGGTGAGAAAGTCGTCGTCCTCTCTGTCTCTCTCTACATTGTTGAACATACAAACACAGAGAGAGAAAATTGATTCAATGGCCAAAAGGAAGTTGTCTGCACTGGATCAAGGTTCGTTGGTGATACTTTCTATTTATTCATCTTTATATTATATATTCACCTCATATATTTCTCTAATTTATTATTTAAGACTAAGAATCTTTTTGTTTGTGTCTTGGCTTCCTTCAAGTTTCTTAATATGGAAAAAATTATATGAAGAGTTGGGTTTTATATATATAGATACTTTCATCTGTTTTTAATTCGAAATTAGACTTAAAACATTGCCTTGCTTGCGGAAAATCTCAAAGAATTACATCAGGTTGGGGTTAATAAGTCAAAGAATTATGTTAATAAATTAGCTAGACATTGTCTTCCATTTTTACATAATTCTTTCAGATTTTATCGCTTGAAGGGACATACTCTAATGAGTATGAAAGTAGGGTAATTCTAATGATTTAGCATTAAGAACAAGAGCAATTTGAAAAAAGCCCCAAATATGGAAATATTAGCATTTACTGTGAATGGAAATAATTAAAAAATAGCTGTGTTCTTGCAATATGAAGCTTTGATCCATCCATTACAATGACATTAATATAATGATTTATGGCTAGGGTATGGCTCAACCTCATCAACATCAAGTGGAGAGTACGAAGTTTTCTGGAGTTTCAATGGCATGGACACACGAAAGGGATTCACCGATTTCCTTTACACCTATCTTGTGGATGCTGATATTCGTACTTTTAGGGATGACAATGAACTTCGCGTTGGAGAAGAGATCGGCCTGAGCTTCTGAAAGCAATTAAGGAATCAAAAATCTCAATCCCAATTTTTTCCAAAAATTACGCCTCCAGTAAATGGTGTTTGCGTGAACTAGCACAGATAGTGGTACAACACAAATGAGGGGCAAATGATTTATCCAATTTTTTTACGACATAAATCCGTATGAAGTACGACATCAAAGTGGGAGTTACGAGGATGCCTTTAGCCAGCACAAGAATAATTCTCGCTAAATTCTACAAGGATTGAAGTGATTTTTTGATAAAGAAATTATTGGTAACTCTGGTTTTTAACTCTCCCTTCCTTCTTTTTTTGTTTTATTCAAGCAATGCCTTTCACGAAAAGATTACACATTAAATTAATGCTTATTCATCCATATATATATTTACATATTTTTTTTCCCTTGATGTTTATTGTCTCTCTAGGCAAATTAACTTTACCCTTAATATATGTGTTGTATATGTATGTGTAGGCTTGAAGGGACAATTAGTAAAGAAGGTTGTTCAAGATGTCATGCTTGGATTGGAGAAGAATTACACACAATTACCTGGCAACTTGGTTGGCCTAGATGATCACATCAAAGCCATGAAGGAATTGCTAAATGTAGATTCCAATGGAATAAGGGTTGTTGAATTCATGGAATTGGTGGTCTAGGTAAGACAACTATTGCCAAAGTCATCTACAACCAACTGTGTGAGGGGTTTGAATGGTGTTGCTTCATTGATGATGTTCGAGCAAATTCAGAAGGCCAAAATGGTATTGTTAATTTGCAAGCCCATCTTCTCTGTAAGATCCAGAAGAGAGAAATCGCTAAAATCAATAATGTTGATGAGGGAATCAAACAAATAAGAGATGCAGTTGGTAAGAAAAAGGTTATCATTGTTCTAGATGACGTGGATGATATATATCAATTTGATAAGCTTGTTGGAAAGTGCAACTGGTTTGGTGCAGGAAGTAGGATCATAGTTACAACAAGAAATAAGGGGCTCCTGGATATAATAGAAGCCACTTGTGAAATTGAAAATCTACATGATGTATACGGGAGTTATGAACCACATCTAATGAAATCAATTCATTCTCTTGAATTGTTTAGCAAGTATGCTTTTATGAGGGACTCTCCTCCAGAGATTATGGTAGCCTTGCTCAGAAAGTGGTATCCAGTGCAGGAGGACTTCCTTTGGTTCTTGTGACTCTTGGGTCATTATTATTTGGAAAGAAGGACATAGCTTTATGGGAAGAGAAATTGAGGAAGTTAAAAGAAATACAACCTAAAAAAGTCTTGGAAAGATTGAGAATAAGTTTCGACGCTTTAGATCATGGGCAAAGGCAAATATTCCTTGATATTGCATGTTTCTTCATTGGAGAGGATTACATGAACCCTTTTTACTTCTGGGAGGCCTGTGGATTTTATCCTAGAGATGGGCTTAATGCTCTTGTACTTGGATCTATGATAAAAATTGAAGATGATAATAAGCTAAGGATGCATGATCAGCTAAGAGATCTCGGTCGGCAAATTGTCCGTGAAGAAAACATGGCTAAACCAGGAAAGCGTAGCAGGTTATTGGTGTAGCGAGCAAGCCTCAAAACTATGGGAGGGACGTATGGTAAGTTAAATGGTGTCATCAATTTTAGCCTTCGTTTTAGCATTTTATTATTTTATGATTCAAGTAAAAATGCAAAATAATTATGCTTTGCAAAGCAAAAAGACTTTTACAGGATGATTTTACTTTGGTATTACTCATTTGAATAAACTTTTTATTTATATTTTGTTCATAGTAACGCTAGATGTTGAAGCCCTCAATCTTAACTTACCCAATGACTTAGAGTGTCAACCCCAGTGTCTTGTGGGAAAAGATTTTAAGAATTTACGAAATTTAAGGTATCTGAGCTTGGGTTGGGCAGAACTTGATGGTGATTTTAAGCAACATTTTTCAAATTTGAGATGGCTTGATTGGGAATGCATTGGAAATTTTTGGCCAACCAATTGTTGTTTAAAAAATCTCGTTGTTCTCAATCTATTTGGAGTCAAAATCTCAGACAAATGGAAGGGTTGGAGTGAAATTCAGGTAACATAGAGTATATACATGTTTTGTTTTTTTTCTACTGTCCCATCATCGTATTCATAACCCCTTGCAAATTAAATTTATTTTGTTATTGTACAGATGGCAAAAGAGTTGAAAGTTCTAACTCTCTCTGGCTACAACTCAAATGGAGCTTCATGTATTTCAAATTTTAAAAGTTTAGAGAGTTTGAGTGTTCATGTTTACTTGTATCTGACAGAATTTGACCCATCGATTCGGAATCTAACAAATTTGAGAGTTCTGGACCTCTCACATTGTAAGAGCTTAAGAACCTTGGATTGCTCCTCATTTTCAGCTTTAGAGAATTTGAACTTGAGCCGCTGTAGTGAGCTACGTAGGCTTGATGGTCTTAAACAGTTGAAATCATTAAGATACTTGAACTTGAGTGCGTGTTGGCATCTGGGAATATTTTTGGATCTATCGAATTTTAAGAAGCTAAAAAAGCTAAGTATAGATTGGTGCGTGAAGCTAACTGGGATGCAAGGTCTAGATAGATTGAATCGTTTGACGTTTTGGATATGACAAGTTGCAAATCCATAAAAAGATTACGTGGCCTATCGAACTTGAGAATGCTAAAAACGCTCTATCTACCCTTTTGCGATGACTTACGAGAGCTTGATGAAGTCGGAGTTTTGGTATCCTTGGAATACTTGAATATGTCTGGTTGCATTTCCTTAGAAAGATTACCTGACTTATCGAAGTTGACAAAGCTGAAGAACCTAAATCTCTCTGGTTGTGAGATGTTGTGTGAGGTTAAAGGCCTTTCAGTTTTGAAATCGTTGGAGCACTTGCGCTTGTCGGACTGCGAATTAATGGAAGAATTACCAGATCTCTCAAACTTGAAAAAATTAGAGTTAATTAGCATTCGTTGTTGGCGTGATTTAACTGAGATTAGGGGACTTGAGGAACTTAAATCCTTAGCAGTGCTCGACATTGCTTCCTGCAGCTCGATTGAACAGTTACCTGATTTGTCGAACCATAAAAATTTAAAATTCATAGATGTTTCTGACTGTGAGAAACTAACCGACATCAGGGGCATTGAGGAAGTGAAATCACTTAATATAACGGGATGCAATTCACTTAATCTACCACGTCTGCCAAACGCACGCATATATGGGCCGTGATAGATTGAACAGGTATATTTTAATTTTCTGTTTAGATATTGTTATTATCTTTTCAGGAGGATTTTTACCCCTGATAGCTTCTTAACACTCTCTCTCTCTCTCTCTCTCTCTCTCTCTGTTTTGGTGTTCCCCAGAGAATCCCTTCAACGAGCGTTACGACCTTCACAAGCGTCACTCACTACTACCATGGTCTGTTTCTCTGCGGCGGTTAAATTTCTTGAAAAAAATTCAGAAGAGCAATAAATTTGGTTTTATGGTTTGGCTCAAAGAAAAACTTGGTTTGTTATTATCTCTACTTCTCTTACTTAATTTACTTGTGAATGTTTGTTTTAATAATGATTAGTGCCGGTCACGTGATTTGTAGAGCCCTGTGCTCAAACTAAAAATAATATCATTTTATATAAATAGATTAAATATTCTATATTACTTTAGGAAAAAAATTGTTTTATTTGAAACTTTGTTCTAGTATTATCTTTACTATTTTAGTTCTCTGTATTTTCAAGGGAGATCTATATATATATATATATGTATATATAGTCTTGGAGCACACTCAACATGTATACAATATAGTACTTAATTATTCCTAACAATATGTACATATTCATTAAAAAAAAACATATAATTGGGTTTGAGTTCCCTTATATGCTAATGCTAGTCATAGTGCACCTGACCATGCAACAACTAAAAAAAATTTATATATTAGTAAATGAATTAGGGTCTGTTTGGTAACGTTTATTATTTAAAGTGCCCCTTTGGTTTTGTAAATTGTATAATTTTAAAATTAGTTCATTTTCAGTTAATGAATGGTAAATATGTACAATTATATAATTCAATTCTAAATTCATTGATCATTGGAAGATTTCAATGAGAAATTTGGATTGTTACTACAAAAACATGTTTGAAAGTCCTTTTTGCTATTTAAAATTTCACCTGGAATCATCAATGTCAATTTTGATTATTTAAGATTTTCCTAAATATGTTTGTTCTCGAAAGTAAATGGGTTATAAAGCGGTTATATTTGGTTAAGGATGCATTGTCCTTTCAAGTATGGTTATTTAATTATCACATTTTTTTTTGGTCTGTGTGCGCATAAATATGATGTCGGACATGGTCCATGTATTTTTTATTAACTTAAATTATTATATTTTATTTTAAAACGGCCCATTGCGGAATTGACATGCGTCCTTTAAAATTATGTTTAAAAATTACAAATTAGTAACTGCATTTTGTAATTGCCTTTAGGGCTTTCAATCGTTCTCTCTTTTGGTTCCAATCTTACGCCTATTTGTTAATATCCAAGCAGTTTGTTTTTACAATCTTTCATTCTCATAATCTCTACGTATATATATGTACACATCTCCTTCTCTGTTAAAAATCTTTGGTTTTGAATCTTCGCGGTGTATTTTTGTCATATCAATTTACTTTCCTCTTTCTTAGACCATTTCCAGCAATTGTATAAAAGAATTCAGTGTAAATCTTCTATGTCAATCAATTTTTATACAAAACTTGAAGTTTGAAAAAAAAATATGCTCTAATAGTATTTTTGTAAATTTTAAAAATAACTAATAAGATATGAACGCATGTTAAATATTAATTTTATATAATTTTACATTTTTTCCTTCAATTTTTTTATACATAATTTTATATACTCACAATGGATTTTGATTTATAGATCTTGATAAGTAAATTTTAGATATAATATTTTTATTAAAATATTTATTTTGCATTAAAAGTTATTACATTTTAAAGTAATAGTAAAAATGAAGAAATAGAAAGATGACATGGTATTGTAAAGTCAGCGTGTATTTTACGCATCTAATTTTTACACAAAAATCATTTTTAAATAATTGTTGGAGACCAATTTTTTTACAAGTTTTGTAAAATTTACACAAAACATAAATATAAAAGACTATTAGAGATACTCTTAATTAACAATGCATCTTTCTTGCTCTCTTGCATCTACATAAAATTTAATTGTATCTCTCTTCAAAATTCGTTCAACTGATAATTTTTTTCTTAAATATTTGAAGCTTTATTATTTATTTTCATATACATGTTATTCCTTATCTAGAAAAACTTGATATTACATCACAAGCAAACCTCTCCTTTAATCTTTTGACCTGTGTTCAATTCCTATATCTTTTTTCAATTTGTTTTAAGGTGCTTTGAAATCCTGAAAATGTGTTGATTTATTAAAATCTTGGTTATTCAATCTCTTTTATAACATATCCATTTCAATGACTTCTTCTTCTTTTTTTCTTTTTTTTTTTAAAAAATCTCGTATTCTTTTTCTATTTAAAGTATAGTAAATCTCCATTATTTTATACAACTTAATTGCTAATTTTTTTGAATACAGCTGTTTGTTATATTAATTAGTAATTTTAAATGATGTTGAGATATTAGCACCTCCAATATTTCTTGAAAACGCTCCCACTTTTCATTTGATCCTTGACAACCGAATAAGATATATATATTATTCGGTTGTGAAAGACCAAGTATAAACATTATAATACCTTACTCGGTTGTCAAGGACCGATTATATAGACTTATACTCAGTCCTTAAGAATCGAGTAAGATGCACTTTATTCGGTTGCGAATGACCGAATAAAAGTGATAGTGTTACCATGTATTTTTGGGAAGGTCAATATCATCACCCTTTAAATATGAAAATAATACTCTATGACAGTCTCAAATTAATAGTAATATTTTTAATTTTATATATAAAGGAAAATTTATTGTCAAAGTTTTTGCATTGACTTAGGTGCCAAAAAGGAAATGTAACTACTTGATTGAAATTTCACAAAAAGAAAAACATAACTACAAATTTTATATAGAGGGCGTATAATATTTATTTCTCATTTGATTATATATATATATATATAATTTTTTTCTCTTTTTATTGAATAATATCATGATAGTTTAACTCTGCTATGCGATATTGCAGAGATTTTATAAGAAATATTATGTAGAAGGTGTTTATACTAAAATTTAAATATACTACTTTTAAAAGTAATAAATCAAACAAGATTTTAATAATAAAAAAATAAAATTATAACCCTGTTTGGTTAGGCTTTCAAAAATATTTTTTTTAACTTTTTTTTAAAAAATAATTTGTTTGGTACATGTTTTTTAAAATCTCATTTCACACTTTTCAAAACTAAATTCATTTTATTTTCTCTCTCATAAAACTTTACAAAACTTTAAAACACCATAAATTTAAATTCAAAAATCAGAATTAGATAATATATATATATATATATATTTAAAACATACTCATCGAGATTTATAAAATAAGATTTATTGTGAGTATTTTATGAGTTTTTTTTATATGTTTTACTTTCTCTCATGAGTTTGAGTTTTTCGTACCAAACACAATCAAATTTAAAAATCTTCTTTTCAAAACTCAACTTTAAAATAAATTTAAAATTTTAACTTAAAACGTCAACCAAACAAGCTCCTAATAAATCTCTCTGCATTGCAAGTTGTTAGATTGGCTATAAACCACTTACGTAAAATGAAAATGGGCTCTTTGCCGAAGAATTCTTTTGTCTTTTTAATAATCAGTTAAGTCTTTGGCTATTCACAAATATCACCAGTAACTCTTAGAAGTTACATATATTTAAATTTAAAAAATATTGTTATGCGTTCTCCACTTATTGTATTTGATTCTGCTTGTATTGGTTATGAAAGTAATTTAAATTTTATTTATTTTTTGGAAACTCAATAATGTTAAATCATAGTTACTATTAAAATATTAAATATTTTATGTTTGTTAATTAATTCAAACTCATTCAAGTTAGGTAAAATTATCAAATATTTTCGTCTCTATACAATTTTTCTTTTGGACGGCTTTGTTTTCTTTTATTTGGTTATTCTTTTGGACGGCTTTGTTTTTTTATATTTGGTTATTCTTTTGGACGGCTTTGTTTTTTTTTTTTTTTATTTGGTTATTCTTTTGGACGGCTTTGTTTTTTTATATTTGGTTATTCTTTTGGACGGCTTAGTTTTTTTTTTTTTTATTTGGTTATTCTTTTGGACGGCTTTGTTTTTTTATATTTGGTTATTCTTTTGGACGGCTTTGTTTTTTTTTTTTTATTTGGTTATGTGTTATCAATTAGTACAAATTTATGAAACGTCCGTGCATTGCACGGGTTACAAAACTAGTATGTATATATAATTTTAGAGCACACTCAATACCTGTATAATATACAACTTAATAATTCTTGACAATATGTAAAGATTGAAAAAAAAACAACATAAAAATGAGTTTGAGTTCTTTTATATATACTATCATAGTGCACGTGCTTGCATGTGACTATGCAACAACTAGAAAAATTATAAATTTAATTAATTAAAATATATGTTAGAAAAAAAAAATACACTTGAAATTGTTTTTCAAAAAAATTGAAAACAACTTATGATTTGAAGAAAACAGTTAAGGTACATAATGAAAACTTGTAAATATAACAGTGAAAAATATTATTTTTTTGCTACATGAGCATTGATACTACTTGTTTTCTTTCTATTTACCCCTTAGAATTTATAATTTTAATATCTAAATTTAGTTAGCAAAATATTGTTGTACTTCTTTATGCTTTACATGTAACCCAAAACACTTTAATAAATATAATTACACTCTAGCTCTTATGATATTTTAAATGTTGTTAGTTTCTATACTTTAATTTTACTTACCTTAAATTTATAAGATAATTCTAAAGCGTGAAACCTAGAAAAAGAAACATATAACTTGTTCCTCAAAGAAAATGAAAACATCTATGGTATTTATATTTTGAATCTATAATACAATTAAGAGTTTTACTATTCACTAGTCTAACAACTGTTTTCATAAATCTAATGGCTAAGAATCACTTACTCAAATCTAATGATTGAAATGTACTATGGTGTAGTACTAAATATAAGCCAATATAAAACGTGTATCTTAACACCCTTACATAATAAAATTTATTCTCCTTCTCCCTACTCAGTACTCGCCCAACTTTGGGCCTACCCCCACCTCATCTCTTGGACTCCAACAGCCACAAGTCTAGTTCTACATGGCCAAATCAAAGTGGTGAGAGTGGTGAGCGTATAATTATTTTTTAAATTAAGACTGTTATTTGTTTTGAAATTATATTGATACAAAAATACATTTATAAGTATATTTATAAAAGTCAAATATAGACACTTAATTTCAAAAGAAAAAAGTATAACTAATTTCAAAGGAAAGAAGAATAATTTTTTTTTATTTTGAAATTATATTGATGCAACAACACGGATATAATTATATTTATGCTTCTTTTTTGTGAGAATGCTGGGGAGAAAGAGACTTGGGGCTTATGGGTTTTACTCTATTGTGGCCGTAGGAGACTATTTTTATTTTTTCTTAGCAAATTTACTTTCTTTATAGTAAATAAACAATCCATTATATTTTTTTAGATATACCAAAGCTCGTGATAGTAAATATTTATGTTTAAAAAAATGAGAAAATGGGTTATAAGATCTTGCTTCGTAATGTTTTATAACTCTAAGGACGGACTATGTTTAATAAAGATAATTAGGACTAATTTTATAATTTAATTCTAAATTAAGGACACTTTTCATAATATTGATTTATTTTAAGAATAATGATAAATGTTGATGTACAAAACTACCCTCCGATAAAACCTCTCTTAAACCTTTGCTTTGGCCAAACACTATCGGAAGTTTTCCCTTCTCTCTTACACAACTACTACGATCAAAATTTAATCTCTATCTATACCATAGCCCATGGTAGCAAATATATTATGTTTAGAAGAAGAGAAAAAAAAAATCAATTTGTCGACCCTCTCCTTTGATTGCTGGCTGCCCTTTTTTATTGTTGATAGATATATGCTTCTTAAGACCATCTCCACCCCACAAGGTAAAAAGCCAAATTTGCCTATTTCACATGCCCAGCGCGTAAGTTAAAAGTGTAAAAAAATGGAAAAAAAGGTAAACCGAAGCTAAATACTCAGGCCGACAATTTTTTACCTCGCCCGACACATAATGTATCGGGGGACAATATACCACCTGCCACGACATATCATATGTCGTGGGAGACGATTTTCAGGTGCCACGACATATGATATGTCGTGGGAAGACAAAAATGCATAAAAGAAGGGGAAAAAAAAAGTTTGCCTGCCACGACATATCATATGTCGTGGGAAGCATGGATTTTATGGCACGACACAAGGTAAATCGTGGGAGCTTAATTTACCTTATACCCGGTATAATTCTTGTTTAATTGATAGGCCAAATACATATTTTTACACTACTCATAAAAGATGGCCTAAGACTTAATTAAATGGGTGGACTTGGTCCATGTGTTGGCCCACTTGGCTAAAAGATGAGCTTTTGGGTTAAATTAAATGACTACAGCATCTCTAGAAATATATGACGGTCTAACTTTGAAAACACCGCTACTCTGGTCAGCTAAGCTACATATTTCTTTAATAATTAATTTCACTCATCTTTCTTTTAAACTTAGAAAGCTGCTCTTTTATTTCTTTTACTAAATTTTTTTTTTACTATAACTTTTTTATCTTAACTCTAAATTACTTTATTCAAAAGTTAATATTTTTTATTTAATTTTAAAATAAAACTCAACTTAGAATTTTATAAAAAAACTCAACCTATAAGTGAGCGTGTTAAAAACATTGACCTAAATATCCATTTGTTCACCAAAAAAAAAAAATGCACATTTTTAACTGTTGAAATTTTGGGTGATCATCTCACATACTTCTAAGTTAAATTTTTTAATGAAATTTGATGAAAATAATCTATTCATAATATAGATCATCTCTACAAAATTTTAAAAATCAGTTTATTAATTTACCCTTCTAAATAAAAATATTTTCTTTTTTTAAAATGAAAAAATCATTTTTTATAGTCAAACTCTTTTGCAAAATAATTATTGATAATTTTATTTTAAAACAACCTGATTTTTTCTCATTTCTTTTTTGGTATATTTTTCCCATATTTAATGAAAAACACGATTCAAGAGTATTTTTTTCAAACTGTTTTTACTAAACGTACGAAAAATAGAATTAATCATTCCTCCTCCATTTTCCCCTCAAATTTCCTTCAAATATAATGTAACTAGTGGGGGTAGTTGAGAAAAGTCGTCCTCTCTCTCTCTCTCTCTCTCTCTACATTGCTGAACATACAAACACAGAGAGAGAAAATTGACTCAATGGCCAAAAGGAAGTTGTCTGCACCGGATCAAGGTTTGTTAGTGATACTTTCTATTTACTCATCTATATATATATTTCTCTAATTTATTATTTGGGACTCAGAATCTATTGTTGCTTGTGTTTTAGCTTCCTTCAAGTTTTTTAATGTGGAAAACTTTATCATGAAAATAAAATACTTGGGTAGATCGAGGTGATTTTTGCATTACATAGAAATTAGGAAATTAAGCTAAACTTCAAAAATTGACGAACCTCGATCGGGTTTCGGATCCTCGTCGGTTCTTCTCATCTTCTTGGCCCCACGCCCAAACTTCATCTTAAGCTTGGCCCTATGGTTGAAATCTAACAATCTTCATTTCCATTCAACTTTTAAGAAAGTAGTTGAAGAAGAAGAAGAAGATGGAGTATATATACATAGATCTAAGTTTGATTTACCTTTAAGAAGAAATCCAACATATGTTAGCTTTATATGATTTTAATTTCAACTTAGATTTGAGATTTTATATTGATTTTGATTGTGAATTAACTTTGGGTTTGATTTAAGTTTAAATATAATTTAATAACATGAAACTCCATTGTTGATTTGTTGCTTTAGTTCAAGAACGTAAAAATCGTACAAAAAAATTGGATTGAAAAGAACAAGTTTCTTTGGTGTTGAGAGCAACTTTACTCTTCTTAGGTTAAGTAAGCCAAAAAAATTAAAGAAAAAGGAGCATCTTAAACAAGTGGGTCTGGTTGTTTCAAAAAAATATCAAGTGGATTGGGTGAAAAAAGTAGTCATCTCTCTCTATCTCTCTCTCTCTCTCTCACACACACACATAACACCACTGGGATTTTAACTTTGTTATTATTAAAGCTACCTTTAATTGCAAGGTGGAAAAAGAAAATAAATTAAGTTAGTTTTGATGAAAAGATGAAAAATAAGTTGGGTGATAGAAGTGATATCTTCTTAAATTTTAAGTTTTTTTATGAATTTTTTTTCTTTATTTGGTGGTGAGTAAAAATTTTCCACCAAAAATATTGAAGGATGAAAGATAGATACTTATAAAATGTGTAACAACTTTCACCTTATTTTCTATTTTTTCACACAAACTAATTAAAAATTATTTTCTTTTTCCATCTTTTTAATTAAATGGAGCCTAAATTATAACTTTCAAGTGTCACCTATACAAGAAAATAAAGAAAAAATTGATGCTAGACACACATAGAACATAAATTAAAATTATTACATAAAATATATTTAATTGATGAAGAACAAGGACTACTTATCATTTCATTGGTAACCTATAAAGTAATTGACAAATCAATTAATTTATTACCAACTTTTTAGTACTGCATAAAACATGAAAATATATATTCTTTTCGCCTGAGTTGGGCTGTCACTAATGATCAGTCTTATCTATGTTGTTTTTTATATTATAAAAAAATTCAAAAAAATATATTTTAATAAAGTTTTTATTTACTTACTTTCATATGAGATAGAATGTGAGTTGTATAAGGAATTTGCATCACCATGTCTAGTGATAGAAATTTCTAAAATAATATGGCACAATCTCATTGGATATTGTTGTGAATGTTTTATTTATTCGCAAGTGCAAGAATCAAATATTAATATACCTTAGGTAAGAGCGAGATCGAATACTAAAGACCTGAGAGACGGAACGTACGTATATCTCTCACTAATTCTAATTAATTCATAATCTAACTTAGAAATTTAGAGGGATGATTTATCAACAAAAAAAGAATAAAATAATCAATTAAAAATTATTAGGGTAGCGAAGTCATATATTTGATATCATATTCTTAATATTCATACCCAACAAATTCTATTTTTTGACTCGCACTAATTTGGTCTCTTGACTCTATTAGATGCGCAAAATAAATTCAATTAAACTCAATTAATTTATTAATTCTAAGCGTTAATCGTGTGTATAAGATCAAAACACCCACTATACTAATCAAAACCCAATTTATATCCGCTTTTAACAAATCATAAATTGAATATAACAAATTATAATGGGAATCCAATATTAGTTTTTTATCACTTAAAATAGACATTTAATAAAAAGAATATTTATAACATTAAAATATTAAATTAGTAAAATCAATTGGCATAAATATATACAATATAATCAATCAAATATATTCATCCACTATTCTAAATAATAACCTAGCCTAACATGTTTGTAATTAAAATACAATAAATAGTTAAACACTGCATAATTAAATAAATTAAATATTTACTTGAGTACGCATAAATAAATTAAAAAATAATAATTTTGAATCAATTGTACTATAGTCTATAAAATATCTAAATATTAATCAAAAATTGATAACCAAGGAGAAAAGAATATGCTCGGCAGAAATAAAATAAAAATAAATAATAAAATAAAAGAACAACTTGCGGCTTAATTGTACAAGGTTATCAAAGATGGAGGAGGAGGAAAGAAGAAAGAAAAAAATTCAAAGGCTGCTTCTCTCTCACTCGAAAACCGTGTTGAGAAGAAGAGAAAAAAATAATTCAATTTGTCGACTCCCTCCTTTGTGGGCTTGGATGTAATTGGGCAAGGCTTGATGTTGGGCTTCTGTGTATGGGGTTGGCCCAATGGGCTAGAATGTGAGCTTTTGGGTTAAATTAAGTGGTTACACCCATTGCTCTAATCAGCTAAGCTATGCAACCTCCTTGATAATTAATTTCGCTCATTTTTTTTTAAGTGCAGAAAGCTCCTCCTTTTTATCTTTCATTAAATTTCTTTTCACCGTAACTTTTTCATCTTAACTCCGAATTACTCCATTCAAAAATAAATATTCTCCATTTAATTTTAAGCCCCTGAAAAACAATAAAAACACAACAAATATAAAAATATAAGCTCTCCAAAGTAAATATTAATCGGCTACAACATATCAATTTCTTGGTACATCAGATATTATTAAATCCATTTATAATCTATTTTCTTCATAAATGATAAATAAGAAGGAAATTAAAGACCATTAGAGGCCAACTTTTTTATGTTTTTCTACCTATGTAAAATATTTACTAACTATAAATAAAAATTCGGTCTTTAAAAATATCTTGACACATGGGATAGAAATAAAAAAAAAAATAAAAAAAAATGACCACCGTGTAAGGGTCTCACTTTTACCTAGGTAATGTTTAAGAGAAAACTAATATCAACCATTAGTTATGGTTGAGAACACAACTTGCATAATGGTACATTGACTATATTGAAAAAAAAGAAATTAGACTTTATTAAAGTTCGTACTTTTTAATCCAAAACCAAATTTGTAACGGGTGGAATAGCCTCTTATTCTTACATATTGTGTTGATATGATCCAATTTTTTGATATTGGATTTATAGTCTAAGCACGCCCCCTCACGTGTGACATAATTTTAAGCTTAACATGAGGACGAATTATATTGGGTGATGCCAAGCCCGTATAGCCTGACGCGTAATTACACACGCCTTTGAAATATTATATTGAAGCATCTAACCCAAAATAAAATTGAGACATTATAGAAAGCAATGGTCCAAGATTTTTCCCTTTAGTACAATAGTAACAAAATTCTAGAAAAGAGTAGTGCTACTAGTTGCTTAAGAGCAAGACCAATCTTCCCCTATATTTGTTCCTGAACTTAAGTTTGGGGAGAAATTTTACAAAAACTCACACTAACCCTTCTCCATCATTTCCTCATATTTGAGGAGTCCCTAGAAATCTCCTTAAATTTGACAAAATGAATGAGTCCCCAAGTATTCTTGCGAACGAGTTAAACTATAAAGAGAAATTATCTTACATTAACTAAAAGAAGTAATGCTTATTTAGAAGGATAAATAGATTAATTTCTTTTTAAAATTTTTTAGATAGGATCTATATACCGAATAGATCACCTCCACCAAATTTCATAAAAAACTCAACCTATAAGTGGGTGTATTGAAAAAATTGACCTAAATGCCCATTTGTTCACCAAAAAAAAAAAATGCACATTTTCAAACGTTGAAAATTTGGGTGATCATCTCACATACTTCTAAGTTAATTTTTTAATGAAATTTGATAAAAATAATCTATTCATAATATAGATCATCTCTGCAAAATTCCAAAAACCAGTTTATCAATTTACCCCTCTAAATAAAAATGTTTTCTTTTTATTAAAATGAGAAAATCATTTTTTATAGTCAAACTCTTTTGCGAAATAATTATTGATGATTTTATTTTAAAACAACCTTATTTTTTCCCATTTCTTTTTTGGTAAGTTTTTCCCACATTTAATGAAAAACACGATTCAAGAGTATTTTTTTCAAAAGTTTTTACTAAACGTACGAAAAATGGAATGAATCATTCCTCCTCCATTTTCCCCTCAAATTTCCTTCAAATATAATGTAAGAAAAAAATATAGGGGAAAAATGTAACTATTGGGAATAGGTGAGAAAAGTCGTCGTCCTCTCTGTCTCTCTACATTGCTGAACATACAAACACAGAGTGATAAAAATTGATTCAATGGCCAAAAGGAAGTTGTCTGCACTGGATCAAGGTTCGTTAGTGATACTTTCTGTTTATTCACCTTTATATTATATATTCACCTCATTTATTTCTCTAATTTATTATTTAAGACTCAGAATCTATTGTTGTTTGTGTTTTGTCTTCCTTCAAGTTTCTTGATATGGAAAAAATTATATGAAGAGTTGGGTTATATATATATATATACTTTCATCTGTTTTTAATTCGAAGTTAGACTTAAACTTTGCCTTGCTTGCGGAAAATCTCAAAGAATTACATCAGGCTGGGGTTAATAAGTCAAAGAATTATGTTTAGAAATTAGCTAGACATTGTCTTCCATTTTTACATAATTCTTTCAGATTTTATCGCCTGAAGGGAAATACTCTAATGAGTATGAAAGTAGGGTAATTCTAATGATTTAGCATTAAGAATAAGAGCAAAGTCGAAAAAAGCCCAAATATGGAAATATTAGCATTTACTGTGAATGGAAATGCAATAAAAAATACTTGTGTTCTTGCAATATGATGCTTCGATCCATCCATTACAATGACATTTAATATAATGATTTATGGTTACAGGGTACGGCTCAACCTCATCAACATCAAGAGGAGAGTACGAAGTTTTCTTGAGTTTCAATGGCACGGACACACGAAAGGGATTCACTGATTTCCTTTACACCTATCTTGTGGATGCCGATATTCGTACTTTTAGGGATGACAATGAACTTCGCGTCGGAGAAGAGATCGGCCCTGAGCTTCTGAAAGCAATTAAGGAATCAAAAATCTCAATCCCAATATTTTCCAAAAATTACGCCTCCAGTAAATGGTGTTTGCGTGAACTAGCACAGATAGTGGAGTGCCACACAAATGAGGGGCAAATGATTTATCCAATTTTTTACGACGTAAATCCGTATGAAGTACGACATCAAAGTGGGAGTTACGAGGATGCCTTTAGCCAGCACAAGAATAATTTCGATGAAATGACAATACAAGGATGGAAGGAGGCTATGAGAAAGGTTGGACAATTGAAGGGATTGGAATTGATAAAAGAAACTAATGGGTAGGCCCAGCTAACCCACCTTCGGTTTTTTTTTTTGGGTTAAATATTCAAGCAATGCCTTTCACAAAAAGAGTAAAAATAAAATTAATGCACCAATCTCCATATAATATATAATTAACTTTTCCCTTAATATATGTGTTGTATATGTATGTGTAGGCTTGAAGGACAGTTAGTAAAGAAGGTTGTTCAAGATGTCATGCTTGGATTGGAGAAGAATTACACACAATTATCTGGCAACTTGGTTGGCCTAGATGATCACATCAAAGCCATGAAGGAATTGCTAAATGTAAACTCCAATGGAATAAGGGTTGTTGGAATTCATGGAATTGGTGGTCTAGGGAAGACAACTATTGCCAAAGTCATCTACAACCAACTGTGTAAGGGGTTCGAACGTTGTTGCTTCATTGAAGATGTTAGAGCAAATTCAAACGGCCAAAATGGTATTGTTGAGTTGCAAACCCATCTTCTCTGTAAGATCCGAAAGAAGGAAGTCGGTAAAATCAATAATGTTGATGAAGGAACCAAACAAATAGAGGAGGCAGTTGGTAAAAAAAAGGTTATCATTGTTCTAGACGACGTGGATGATAAATATAAATTTGATAAGCTTGTTGGAAAGTGCAACTTGTTTGGTGGAGGAAGTAGGATCATAGTTACAACAAGAAATAAAGGGCTCTTGGATACAATAGAGGCCACTTATCAAATTGAAAATCTACATGATGTATACGGGAGTTATGAACCACATCTAATGAAATCAATTCATTCTCTTGAATTGTTTAGCAAGTATGCTTTTATGAGGGACTCTCCTCCAGAAGATTATGGTAGCCTTGCTCAGAAAGTTGTATCCAGTGCAGGAGGACTTCCTTTGGTTCTTGTGACTCTTGGGTCATTATTATTTGGAAAGAAGGACGTAGCTTTATGGGAAGAGAAATTGAGGAAGTTAAAAGAAGCACCACCTGAGGAAGTCTTGGAAAGATTGAGAATAAGTTTCGACGCTTTAGATTATTGGCAAAGACAAATATTCCTTGATATTGCATGTTTCTTCATTGGGGAGGATTACATAAATTGTTTTTACTTTTGGGAGGCCTGTGGATTTTTTCCTAGAGATGGGCTTAATGTTCTTGTACTTAGATCTATGATAAAAATTGAAGATGATAATAAGCTACGGATGCATGATCAGCTAAGAGATCTTGGTCGAGAAATTGTTCGTGAAGAAAACATGGCTAAACCAGGAAATCGTAGCAGGTTGTGGTGTACGGAGCAAGCCTCAAAACTATGGGAGGGACGTATGGTAAGTTAAGTGTGTCATCAGATTTAGCCTTCTTTTTAGCATTTTATTATTTTATGATTCATGTAAAAATGCAAAATAATATGCTTTGCTAACCAAAAAGATCTTTTACGGGATGATTTTACTCTGGTATTAATCATTTGAAATAACCTTTTTTTTTTCCGTAGATAACACAAAATGTTGAAGCCCTCAATCTTGGCTTATGTGCACGCACGGTTTTTCATCTCCAATGTCTTGTAGGAAAAGATTTTAAGAAACTAGGAAATTTAAGGTTTCTCAGATTGGGTCAGGCAGACCTTGATGGTGATTTTAAGCAACGTCTTTCAAATTTAAGATGGCTTGATTGGGGATCCTCTGGGAATTTTTGGCCAACCAATTGTCATTTAAAAAATCTCGTTGTTCTCAAACTATCTGGAATGAATATCCCCGACAACTGGAAGGGTTGGAGTGAAATTAAGGTATCATAGAGTATATATATGGTTTTTTTTTTTCTATTGTCCCATCATTGTATTCATAACCCCTTGCAAATTAAATTTATTTATTATTTTACAGATGGCAAAAGAGTTGAGAGTTCTAGACCTATCAAAGTACTGGGGGTTAGGAACCTTGGATTGCTCCTCATTTTCAGCCTTAGAGAATTTGAACTTAAGCCACTGTGACAAGCTACGTAGGCTTGATGGTCTTGAACAGTTGAAATCATTAAGATACTTGAACTTGAGAGACTGTATGGAGCTGGAAATATTTTTGGATCTATCGAATTTTAAGAAGCTAAAAAAGCTAGATATAGCTAGGTGCATGAAGCTAACTGGGATGCAAGGTCTAGATAGATTGGAATCGCTCAACGTTTTGGATATGTCAAGTTGTGCATCCATAAAAAGATTACGTGGCCTATCGAACTTAAGAATGCTAAAAAGGCTCCATCTATCCTATTGCAGTAACTTACAAGAGCTTGATGAAGTTGGAGTTTTGGAATCCTTGGAACACTTGGATATGACTGCTTGCAGATCCATAGAAAGATTACCTGACTTATCGAAGTTGACAAAGCTGAAGAAACTAAATCTATCTGGTTGTGTGATGTTGCGTGAGGTTAAAGGCCTTTCAGTTTTGAAATCGTTGGAGAGCCTGCACTTGATGTTCTGCTACTCATTGGAAGAATCCCCAGATCTCTCAAACTTAAAAAAATTAGTGGAACTTGGCATTTAGGGTTGGGATGATTTAATTGAGATTAGGGGACATGAGGAACTTAAATCCTTAGAATTGCTCGACATTAGTTTCTGCAGCTCGATTGGACAGTTACCTGATTTGTCAAATCATATAAATTTATGTGAGATCAATGTTTCTTACTGTGAGAAACTAACCGAGATCAGGGGCATTGAGGAATTGAAATCACTAAATTATATGAATGTAGAAGGATGCAATTCACTTAATCTACCATATCTGCCAAACGCACGCGTATATGGTGTGATGGATTGAACAGGTATATTTTAATTTTCTGTTTAAATATTGTTATTATCTTTTCAAGAGGATTTTTACCCCTGATAGCTAGATGACACTCTCTCTCTCTGTTTTGGTGTTCCTCAGCCAATCAGATAGTAGTTCCTCAGCGGATCCCCTTGATGAGCCTCTGTCACTAGGAACATGGTAAAGCCTCTGTCAATAAGAAGAGCAATAAATTTGGTTTTATGGTTTGGCTCAAAGAAAAACTTGGTTTTATTATTATCTCTACTTCTCTTACTTAATTTACTCGTCAATGTTTGTTTTAATAATGATTAGTGCCGGTCACGTGATTTGTAGAGCCCTGTGCTCAAACTTAAAAATAATATCATTTTATATAAATAGATTAAATATTCTGTATTACTTTATGAAAAAAATTGTTTTCTTTGAAACTTCGTTTTAGTATTATCTTTACTATTTTAGTTCTCTGTATTTTCAAGGGAGATGCATATATATATGTATATAGTCTTGGAACACACTTGACACGTATATAATATAGTATTTAATAATTCCTGACAATAGGTAAAGATTGATTAAAAAAAAAACATATAAATGGGTTTGAGTCCGTTTATATGCTAATGCTAGTCGTAATGCTAGTCGTAGTGCACGTGACTATGTAACAACTAAAAAAAATTATAAATTAAATTAATCAAAATATATGAAAGAAAAACAATAATACAAATGAAATAGTTTTTCAAAAAAGATTTAAACTTGAATTAGAAACAATTTATGATTTGAAGTAAACAGTTCAGTGTTGAAGATTTTATGGTTTGGCTTGAAGAAAAACTTGGTTTTGTTATTATTATTATCTCTAGTTCTCTTACTTAATTTACTTATCAATATATGCTTTAATAATGATTAGACCAGGCTCTTTGATTTTAGGCCCTGTTTCTTTACAGCAAGTTTTCTTTCTCCCAATGTTTTGTTTCACATCTTATGCACCTTCTATGTTATCAACTGTTCTCAATTCCCATAAGCTATTTCCTGAAAATTAAGGTAAAGACATGTGCTATTTTCACTTGCCATTTTTTTTTTTTTAGAATGTTTTGTGTTTCTAATTTTTTTATCATGCATGTTCTACTATTTACAGGAAATTGGGGTTTATTATTTAAGTGCCCCTTTGGTTTTGTGAATTGTATAATTTTAAAATTAGTTCATTTTCAGTTAATGAATGGTAAATATGTACAATTATATAATTCAATTCTAAATTCATTGATTATTGGAAGATTTCAATCAGAAATTTGGATTGTTACTATAAAAACATGTTTGAAAGTCCTTTTTGCTATTTAAAATTTTACCTAGAATCATCAATGTCAATTTTAATTATTTAAAATTTTCCTAAATATGTTTATTCCAAAAGTAAATGGGTTATAAAGTGTTTATATTGGTTAAGGACGTATTCTCCTTTCAAGTATGATTATTTAACTATCACGTTTTTTTGGTGGCGCGCGCATGAATATGATGTCATAATGGTACATGTGATTTTTATTAACTTAAATTATTAAATTTTATTTTAAAACGACACATCGTGGAATTGAAACGCATCCTTTAATTAAAATTATGTTTAAAAATTACAAATTAGTACCTGCATTTTGTAATTGCCTTTAGGGCTTTCAATCGTTCACTCATTTGGTTCCAATCTTATGCCTATTTGTTAATATCCAAGCAGTTTGTTTTAACAATCTTTCATTCTCGTAATCTCTCTATGTATAAACATATTTCTTTCTCTGTTAAAAATCTTTAGTTTAGAATCTTTGAGGTGTCTTTTTGTCATATCAATTTACTTTCCTCTTTCTTAGACCATTTTCAACAATTGTGCAAAAAATTTAGTGTAAATTCTATGTGTCAATTAATTTTTATACAAAATTTGAAGTTTGAAAAAAATTATGTTTCAATGGTACTTTTGTAAATTTTGAAATAACTAATAAAATATGAACACATGTTAAATATTATTTTATATAATTTTTCATTTTTTTCCTTCAATTTTTTTATAAAGAATTCTATGTACTCACAATGGATTATGATTTACAGATCTTAATGAGTAAATTTTAAATATAATATTTTTATTAAAATATATATTTCGCATTAAAAGTTATTACATTTTAAAGTTTTAGTAAAAATTGAAGAAATAGAAAGATGATGCGGCATTGTAAAATAGGTGTGTATTTTATGCAACCAATTTTTACACAAAACTCATTTTTAAATAACCGTTGGAGACCAGTTTTTTACTCGTTTTGTAAAATTTACACAAAACATAAACATAAAAGACTATTGGAAATACTCTTAATTAATAATGCATCTTTCTTGCACTCTTGCATCTACATAAAATTTAATTGTATCTGTCTTCAAAATCCGTTCAACTGATGATAATTTTTTTCTTAAATAATTGAAGCTTTATTATTTATTTTCATATACATGTTATTCCTTATCTAGAAAAAGTTGATATTACATCACAAGCAAACTTCTACTTTATTCTTTTCACCTATGTCTGGTACATATGTTCATTTCCTATCTCTTTTTTCATTTTGTTTTAAGGTGCTTTGAAGTATTGAAAATGTGTTGATTTATTAAAATCTTGGTTATTCAATCTCTTTTATAACATATCCATTGTTTTATACAACTTAATTGCTAATTTTTTGAATACAGCTGTTTGTTTTATTAATTAGTAATTTTAAATGAGTTGGAGATATTGGCACATCCAATATTTCTTGAAAACACTCCTATTTTTTATTCGGTCATTGACAGCCGAATAAGATATATATTATTCAGTTGTGAAGGACCAAGTATAAACATGATAATACCTTACTCGGTTGTCAAGGACTGATTATATAGGCTTATAATTGGTCTTTGAGAACCGAGTAAGATGCACTTTACTCGGTTGCGAATGATCGAATGAAAGTGAGAATATTACCATGTGTTTTTTGGATGCCAATATTATCACCCTTTAAATATGAACATAATACTCCATAACACTCTCAAATTAATATTACTATTTTAAATTTTATAGATAAAAGAAAAATTATTTTTAATCTAATCAATAGTACACAATACAACATTTATTGTCAAAGTTTTTGCATTGACTTAGGTGCCAAAAAGGAAATGTAACTACTTATTTGAAATTTCACAAAAAGAAAAACATAACTACAAATTTTATATAGAGGGCGTATAATATTTATCTCTCATTTGATTATATATATATATATTCTCTTTTTATTGAATAATATCGTGATAGTTTAACTCTGCTATGCGATATTGCAGAGATTTTATAAGAAATATTATGTAGAAGGTGTTTATGCTAAAATTTAAATATACTATTTTTAAAAGTAATAAATCAAACCAGATTTTAAGAATAAAAAAAATAAATTATAACCCCTGTTTGGTTAGGATTTTTAAAAAAAAAATTAACTTTTTTTTTAAAAAAAAAATTGTTTGGTACATGTTTTTTAAAATCTCATTTCTCACTTTCCAAAACCAAATTCATTTTATTTTCTCTCTCATCAAACTTTAAAAAAATTTAAAACACCATAAATCTAAATCCAAAAATCAGAATTAGATAATATATATATATATATATTTAAAACATACTCATCGATATTTATAAAATAAGATTTATTGTGAGTATTTTATGAGTTTTTTTTATATGTTTTACTTTCTCTCATGAATTTTAGTTTTTCGTACCAAACACAATCAAATTTAAAAATCTTCTTTTCAAAACTCAACTTTAAAATAAATTTTAAAATTTTAACTTAAAATGTCAACCAAACGAGCTCCTAATAAATCTCTCTGCATTGCACGTTGTTAGATTGGTTATAAACCACTTAGGTAAAATGAAAATGGGCTCTTTGCTGAAGAATTCTTTTGTCTTTTTAATAATCAATTATGTCTTTGGCTATTCATAAATATAACCAGCAACTCTTAGAAGTTACATATATTTTAAATTTAAAAAATATTGTTATGCATTGCACGGGTTACAAAACTAGTATGTATATATAATCTTAGAGCACACTCAATCCATGTTTAATATACAACTTAATAATTCTTGACAATATATAAAGATTGAAAAAAAAACAGAAAAACATATAAATGAGTTTGAGTCCTTTTATATATACTATCATAGTGCAGTGCTTGCATGTGACTATGCAACAACTAGAAAAATTATAAATTTAATTAATTAAAATATATGTTAGAAAAAAAAATACACTTGAAATTGTTTTTCAAAAAAATTGAAAACAACTTATGATTTGAAGAAAACAGTTAGGGTGTGTTTGGCAACACAGTTTTAGAATTCTATTAGAATTAGAATTCTATGGTATTGCAATTCTAAGAATTGGAATGCCATAGAATTAAAATACCATTGTTTGGATATTATATAGTTTTCATAATAATTCCATTAGAATTCTAAATTTGATTGTTTGGCTAATTTATAGAATTCATTCGATCTTCAAAAAAATGTTTTTGACTACAATTGAACGCTTTCTCTAAATGCTCTATAATCAAATAAATAAGGACACGTTTGACAAAACAACTGCATTGTTTTTTGTATTAGATTTTATTCTTCATATATATACATACACACATATTAACAAATCTATATTTTAATTTCAGTTCATATTAAACTAAAATTGTAATTAGATATAATTTCTAATTCATTCAAAAAATGAAATTTTTACACTACTTAATGCAACTTTCATGAACAACATGTAGCATTCTCATGTATCCAGACAAATTAAAAAACCACGAAAAATTTCACATACGCTCTAAACAAAATAGGTTCAAATATATTATATTTAAGTCAACATTAACTAAAATAAACTATCATAAATCCACATAAACTCAAAAAAACTCCCCGTATTAACTACTCATATAGCATACCATAGCTAATAATAACTAGATCATAAGCCAACATGAACAATCATAAACTATAAATTGTATCCGATGTAAAAAATATATCAAATAAAGAGAAATAGAAAGTTGGGATCATCAACTTCCAAGATGCATCAATATCCATGGCTTCTTCAATTCAATAAGAAGACCAGAGAAAGTATCAAATTTCCTTTGATCATACATTAAGAGGTCGATTGATTTCAAGACTTGTGTTTCATTTAAGCCCGGGACCTTTGACACCTCATCTAATACCGCTTGTGTGGTCGGCTTAGATGGTTTAGCATTTAAGAAACGATCTAGAGAATCAGCCATGTGCCCTGATACCCCGTTCTTTTCGAAACCTTCAATTTCTTTTTCTGATTGGATTAAATAATCTTTCCCTAATTTGATTATAGCCTGTAGAACTGCATTGAAATGTCGACTAACCGTCTCCCCCGAACGCATGAATTGAAACTTCACAACCCGATTCTTTAGGTTATGAGCAAGGATGTATAGAAACATTGCCACTGCTTCCTTGATTGAAACATAACATATTTCACGTAACAACCCATTTTCATGCAATTTTCGGCATAGACTATTAAATGCATCTTTGCTTAGCCGTAGTTGTTCTTTACAAGCTCTCTCGCTCCCATAATAAAGTCGTCTTAAATATAGCTCCCTCGCACTTCCTATTTTCATGATTTTAATTGTTTATAAGGATGGGCATTTTAACATTTATTAGTTAAAACTTTTGTTTGTATTACATGTATTAAATGATTTATAATAAAAGTATTCTAGTGTTGTACTTTTATAGAATATGTTTAATTTCTTTTTTCACACAACTTTTAAAATCAAACCAGATGTAGACATACAAATTCATTTCACTTCTCTTTCCTTTTAAATCCTTTCCACATTGCATTCCTTACAATTTCCTACAACTTTTCATCTATAGGCACTTCAAGACTCAAAAAACAAAAGACTTTTCATAAATATACATCAAAATAGAACATCTCAAATTTTGAATTTACACATTTAAGTACTCAATACCAAATCTATTCTGTAGAATATAGCTCTGTAAATGGCCTTGTTTGGATTTTAATTTGCGAAGAGGCTTATATATTTAAGGACTGGCCCTGCATAGTTTATACTACTATTGATTGTAGCTGAGAGATAAAAACTCACATGATCACTACCTTTTGAATTCTGAAGTCGGCTACCGCTATCACTGTATATAGTCCGTGTATGAAGCTATTGACACTAGCTCGAAATATAAGTTTAATATTCAAGCATCTATCCAAAACTATATTTTAAAACCAAACCATTAATCCGAACCAAATCAAATTCACTCAAGCTTTATTAAGTTAATGGGCTCTTATTTATTAGTTAATACATTTAAAACCCATTAAGCTTACAACATTAAAG
Source organism: Lonicera japonica (assembly GCA_021464415.1). Classification (NCBI taxonomy): domain Eukaryota; kingdom Viridiplantae; phylum Streptophyta; class Magnoliopsida; order Dipsacales; family Caprifoliaceae; genus Lonicera; species Lonicera japonica. Next base: position 477,598 of record JAKCWG010000901.1, on the reverse strand, counting down.
ATATCATCTCAAATTAAAGTACATTTATTACTTAACCATAGAGCTACCTCTCTTTACTTTATTTTTGATGAAACACTTAACTAGCGCACAACTTCTTAAACAAACAGGGTACGAAACAAAAACATACTGTAGCTGTGATTCCGGTTGTGAGCTACATTACTAATCATAATGATTTATGGGGATACACTAATACATACATACATACACCAAACAGGAGAATTAAACAAATATAGCAAAGCTTAGTCAAGCAAAACATCAAAGTCAAACACTTAGAATGCACAATATATAAATAGGTGCTTTCAAACATTATTAAATCAAATACAAATGTGTTACAAATTGGCTGATAATAAGTTCAAATGCCTTGTATTTCATTCCATTTTTCTTTCAAAAAAAATCCATATATTCAATTAACAAATTTTACATGGCTGAGAGAGAACCCGAGGTGGACTCTCCAAGATAAGCTTTGAAATTGTTGCTGGGATGGACAAATCATTAGAACTGTGTGATTGTATCTCGAAGAAGAGGTGAAAATGAGGTAAAAAAAACCTAGCTATTGGTGAAGTGTGAAGAAAGTAGAGGTGGAAGAAACCCTAGTTTAGAGGAGATGCGGAAGAAACCCTAGCGCGGAGGAGAAGGAGATCGACTAAAGAGGAAGCTAAGATCGACCATGTGTCTTCTTCGTTTTTTCGTTTCGTTTCGTTTCGTCTCGTCGAATTGAACGGGAACTGGTTTTGAAAAACTTAAGTCGCCGTGTAGAATTCGGCCCTTCACAAATTTATGGTTTTAGAATTCAAGTTGAATTCTAAATTTAGACATTTTGTAGTGTCCAAACAAGAGAATTAGAAAACCACACTTCAATTATAATTCTATCCTATAGAATGGGGTATCCAAACACACCCTTAATGTACATAATGAAAAATAGTAAATATAATAGTGAAAAATATTATTTTTTCGTACATGAGCATTGATACTACTTGTTTCCTTTCTATTTACCACTTAGAATTTATAATTTAAATATCTAAATTTAGTTAGCAAAATACACTTGAATCTATAATACAATTAAGAGTTTTACTATTCACTAGTCTAACAACTGTCTTCATAAATCTAATGGCTAAGAATCACTTACTCAAATCTAATGATTGGAATGTACTATGGTGTAATAGTAAATATAAGCCAATATAAAACGTATATTTTAACACCCTTACGTAATAAAATTTATTCTCCTTCTCCCTACTCAGTACTCGCCCAACTTTGGGCCTACCCCCACCTCATCTCTTGGACTCCTACAGCCACAAGCCCAGTTCTACATGGCCAAATCAAAGTGGTGAGAGTGGTGAGGGTATAATTATTTTTTAAATTAAGACTGTTATTTGTTTGAAGTTATATTGATACAAGAATACATTTAGAAGTATATTTATAAAAGTCAAATATAGACACTTAATTTCAAAAGAAAAAAGGTATAACTAATTTCAAAGGAAAGAAATATAATTTTTTTTATATTTTGAAATTATATTGATGCAACAACACGGATATAATTATATTTATGCTTCTTTTTTTTGAGAATGCTGGGGAGAAAGAGACTTGGGGCTTATGGGTTTTACTCTATTGTGGCCATGGGAGTCTATTTTTATTTTTTCTTAGCAAATTTACTTTCTTTATAGTAAATAAAGAATCTATTATATTTTTTTAGATATACCAAAGCTCGTGATAGTAAATATTTATGTTTAAAAAAAATGAGAAAATATGTTATAAGACCTTGTTTCGTAATGTTTTATAACTCTAAGGATGAACTATGTTTAATAAAGATAATTAGGAGTAATTTTATAATTTGATTCTAAATTAAAGACACTTTTCATAATATTGATTTATTTTAAGGATAATGACAAATATTGATGTACAAAACTACCTTCGATAAAACATCTCTTAAACCTTTGCTTTGGCCAAAACACTATCGAAAGTTTTCCCTTCTCTCTTACACAACTACCACTATCAAAATTTAATCTTTATCTATACCATAGCCCATGATAGCAAATATATTATGTTGAGAAGAAGAGAAAAATAAAAATCAATTTGTCGACCCTCTCCTTTGATTGCTGGCTGCCCTTTTTTATTGTTGATAGATATATGCTTCTTAAGACTTAATTAAATGGGTGGACTTGGTCCATGTGTTGGCCCGCTTGGCTAAAATATGAGTTTTTGGGTTAAATTAAATGATTACAGCATCTATACATATACATGGAAGTCCAACTTGAAAACACGGCTACTCTAGTCCGTTAAGCTATATATTTCTTTAATAATTAATTTCACTCATCTTTCTTTTAAACTTAGAAAGCTGCTCTTTTATTTTTTTTTACCAATTTTTTTTATTATGAATTTTTTACTTTAACTCTAAATTACTTTATTCAAAAGTTAATATTCTCTATTTAATTTTACAAAAACTCAACCTAGAATTTCATAAAAAACTAGTGTATTAAAAACATTGACCTAAATGTCCATTTGTTCAACAATTTTTTTTTTTCATATTTTTAACCGTTGAAATTTTGGGTGATCATCTCACATACTTTTAAGTTGAATTTTTTAATGAAATTTGATGAAAAAAATCTATTCATAATATAAATCATCTTTACTAAATTTTAAAAATTAATTTATTAATTTACCCTTCTAAATAAAAATATTTTCTTTTTATTAAAATGAGAAAATTATTTTTTATAATCAAACACTTTTGCGAAATAATTATTGATAATTTTATTTTAAAACAACCTTATTTTTTCCCATTTCTTTTTTGGTATGTTTTTCCCATATTTAATGAAAAACACGATTAAAGAGTATTTTTTTCAACTGTTTTTACTAAACGTACAGAAAAATAGAATTAATCATTCCTCCTCCATTTTCCGCTCAAATTTCCTTCAAATATAATATAAGAAAAAAGTCGTCGTCGTCTCTCTCTCTCTCTCTTTCTCTCTCTACATTGCTGAACATACAAACACAGAGAGAGAAAATTGATTCAATGGCCAAAAGGAAGTTATCTACACTGGATCAAGGTTCGTTAGTGATACTTTCTATTTACTCATCTATATATATATTTCTCTAATTTATTACTTGAGACTCAGAATCTATTGTTGTTTGTGTTTTGGCTTCCTTCAACCTTTTTTTTTTTAATATGGAAAAAATTATCATGAAAATAAAATACTTGGGTAGAGGTGTTTTTCGCATTACATAGAAATTAGGAAATTAAGCTAAACTTTGAAAATTGAAGAACCTCAATCGAGTTTCGGATCCTCATCGGTTCTTCTCATCTTCTTGCCCCCACGCCCAAACTTCATCTTAAGCTTGGGCCCATGGTTGAAAACTAACAGTCTTCATTTCCATTCAACTTTTAAGAAGAAGATGGAGTGTATATACATAGATCTAAATTTGATTTACTTTTTAAGAAGAAATCCAACATATGTTAGCTTTATATCATTTTAATTTCAACTTCGATTTGAGATTTTATATTGATTTTGATTGTGAATTAACTTTGGGTTTGATTTAAGTTTAAATACTATAATTTAATAACATGAAACTCCATTGTTGATTTGTTGCTTTAGTTCAAGAACGTAAATTTTGGGTATTTCTTAAGAAGAAAGAAAGGGTAAGGGTAAAATCGTCCAAAAATATTGGAAACAAATTGATTCAATGGCCAAAAGGAAGTTGTCTGCAATGGATCAAGGTTCGTTAGTGATACTTTCTATTTACTCATCTATATATATATTTCTCTAATTTATTATTTGGGACTCAGAATCTATTGTTGTTTGTGTTTTGGCTTCCTTCAAGTTTTTTTTTTAATATGGAAAAAATTATCATGAAAATAAAATACTTGGGTAGAGGTGTTTTTTTGCATTACATAGAAATTAGAAAATTGAAGAACCTCAATTAGATTTCGGGTCATCCTTCTCATCTTCTTGCCCCCACGCCCCAACTTCATCTTAAGCTTGGCCCTATGGTTGGAATCTAACCATCTTCATTTCCATTCAACTTTTAAGAAGAAGTTGAGGAAGAAGAAGATGGAGTATATATACATAGATCTAAGTTTGATTTACTTTTAAGAAGAAATCCAACATATGTTAGCTTTATATGATTTTAATTTCAACTTAGATTTGAGATTTTATATTGATTTTGATTGTGAATTAACTTTGGGTTTGATTTAAGTGTAAATATAATTTAATAACATGAAACTCCATTGTTGATTTGTTGCTTTAGTTCAACAACATAAATTTTGGGTATTTTTTAAGAAGAAAGAAAGGGTAAGGGTAAAATCGTCCAAAAATATTGGTTGAAAAAGAGACCTCATGGTTACGTAGGATAAAAAATTATTGTAGGGAGCTTACTCAAATATAACTATTAGTGTGGAAGATTAAATTAATAAATTTTATATTAGTATTAAAATTTAAATATTATTATTTCAATATATGTAAAAAGTTGTATTATTTCAATTTAAAAACGTAAATTTTGGGTATTTCTTAAGAAGAGAGGAATGGTAAGGGTAAAATCGTCCTTGGATGGAAAGAACAATTTTCTTTGCTGTTGAGAGCAACTTTACGCCTCTTAGGTTAAGTAAGCCAAAAAAAAAAAGAAAAGAAAAGAAAAAGGGGCCTCTTAAACAAGTGGGTTTGACAAGTGGGTTTGGTTGTTTCGAAAAAATATCAAGTGGATTGGGTGAAAAAAGTAGTCATCTCTCTCTCTCTCACACACACACACACACATAACACTAGGTTTTTAACTTTGTTATTATAAAGTCTCGATTTAATTGTAAGGTGGAAAATAAAAATAAATTCAGTTAATTTTAATAAAAAGATGAAAAATAAGTTGGGTGATAGAGATGATATCCTCTTAATTTTTAAGATTTTTCATGAAATTTTTTTCTTTACTTGGTTGTGAGTAAAAATTATTTACCAAAAATATTGAAGGATGAAAAATAGATACTTATAAAATGAGTAACAATTCTCACTTTATTTTTTATCTTTTCACACAAATTAATTAAATTTATTTTCTTTTTCCATCTTTGTAGTCAAACGAAGCCTAAATTACAACTTTCAAGTGTCACCTATACAAGAAAATAAAGAAAAAATTGATGCTAGACCCACATAGCGCATAAATTAAAATTATTACATAAAATATATTTAATTGATTAAGAACATGAATTACTTGTCGTTTCATTGGTAACCAATAAAATAATTGACAAATCGATCATTTTATTACCAACCTTTTATTATATCTATCCGTTATTTGTAATTTTATAGTGTATTCTTTATTTTTGTAATTAATACATCTTGAATTAAATAAATGAGATAATTAATATTTATTACAATTGTATCAACTTAAGATATTATTTCAATACTTGGTACGTGCTAGAGTTATCATAGAAAAGGAATTAAACTCTTTTTTTTTTCATAGCCATCACAATCTAAGAGATATTTGTGTTTGAAGGCACACGTGGCCCCTTAAGGCAATTAGTCCCTAGTCCCTACCCATTAAAGAAATATTGTGTGGTTGAGTATTACATTAAAAGACCACTACAACACTCAATAAGACCATCTTTAGTGGGTAATGTAAAAAGGTAGGCTAAAGATGTATATTTACACTATTTGGTAATCGAAACGTGCAGCGGGAGAAAACTAAATTTACCTCGCACGATTTATGAAGTGTCGGGCAAAACTATTAAACCATCCCACGATAAATGATGTATCGTCCAAGGCTTTTGCTTCCCATGACACATGATGTGTCGTGGCAGGCATTTTCTGTTTTTTTTTCTTCTTCCCACGATCAATGGTATATCAGCCAATATTTTTCACGACACATCATGTGGCGTGAGAGTGTTTTAACCTGCCACGACTCTTCATTGACGTGTAAGCTAAAATTTTGTCTGGTGCTACATTTGGCTTTGGTTTACATTTTTAGCCATCTTTTTACCCTTCTACCTTACCGAATAAGGCAATGAAAAAGCCAAATATGGCTATTTAGCCTATGGAGTGGAGATGGTCTAACAAAAGGTAAATTTAATTTCGCACAAACCCTAACTAAACTGGTTCATACTCCTATAATTGAACTAATATCAAAGCGCATAAAGATAAAGCAATCTATGTTAAGCTAAAACTATATGTACCATTAATAATAAAGGAGTCTCGAAAAAAAAAAAAAAGGTGCTCTACTTGCCTTAAAACTAAAAAGCTTTATTAGTGTAGTTGTTGTGTGCATGGATTCACTCAGTGTAACTATGAAGTAATTTAGTGCATGAAAATTAATTCAATAGAAAGTAGTGTTTCGAATCGCGCGCTACGAAGCGAGCTATTGCGTTTTTTCTATGTAAAACGCCATGTAGCGCAGTCCCAGTTGCGATTTAACCAAATAGCGCACGCAATTTGATGACATGTCACACTATTTGGCGCTATTGCACGCTATACGCACGCAATCTCGTTTTTCCTCACGATATTCGGATAAGCAATTTCAAAAAAAAAAAAATAAGGGTAAATTAAAAGAAACCCTAGCCTCGTTGGATGCTTTCACTTTTCATCTTCTTTTCTTTTCTTCTGTTCGTCTTCTCTCTTCTTCTCCTCTTCTTGCTCGACTGTTTTGGGTAGATTGACGAAATTAGGGCTTATTATTCTAGTCGGTGGTAGTGGGTGGTTGTCGGTGGTAGTGGGTGGTAGTGGGTGTCTTCTTCTTCTCTCTCCCGTTCGACGTCTCCTCTTCTCCCGTTCTTCTCAGCCGACTAAAGGTAAGTAATTTCCCTTTTAACATACATATGTGTCTATTTTATATACCTTTTAGACTTTAGTTAACTTATTTTATATACCTTTTATCATTTTATAATTATTAATTTAATGTTTATTTAAGTTATTTATTTAGTTAATTTATCTAATACTCTATCTAAATAAATAAAAAAACAATTCATATTTAAATTAAAAAAACAGTGGTATTTAAATATATTATTTTTAATGTTCTTAAGTATAATATTATTTTAATTTAATTTTTTTTATTCCTACGCTATTCACTATTCGAATTGCCTACGCTATTACGCAATTTGTGAGCGCTACGCAATTCTCGAACAGAAACGCAATGCGTTACGCTATCGCAATTTAAAACATTGATAGAAAGCCATAAAGGAGATAGTAATACTTGTGAATTTTAGCTATGTCGTCATAAATATAGAGAATAAAAACTATAACATAGAGAGATTTACATTTAAATTCATCACAAATTCTTCATTATAATGTCTTAAAACCACTTTCTTCTTTCTTTTTTAAAACAATGTTATCTTTCGTGAAAAGGGGAGAAATGAATTGAAAAAATAAAATGGTGGTCATAAAAATAAATAATTTATTAAAATATTTTGTTACTTTTGATTTTTATGATATTTAATTTTTGGAGACTCAAGAAAACGAATTCCTTACAAAATATTAAAAGAATAGAGATTTTATCACCAAACTATTTCCTTTTCAATATTTGTTTAGGAATAATTTTAAGAATTTAAATATTGAAACAATAATTGTAGCCTAGTGGCATCCTCTCTAGTCTTGTATTAAAGAGGTCACAGGTTCGAAACCCATGGATGCGGTATTCGAACTTAATAAAGTGGTATTTAATAAAGTGGTTTGTCCACCCTTTGTGGGTAGTTTGATATGTCCACCTCTTATGTGGGTGGTTGTTGATGGTATGGTTCGTGTGGTTCGTGACGCAGAAGGAAGCTGAAACTGCTCTCTCGGTTCGGTTCGGTTGGGAGACTCTCATGAGGGTGACGCAAAGCAAAGCTTACTTATTCATCTCTTTGGTCAGCGAATTATGTAGTTCATAGTTTGCTAGGGCGACAGAATTCTATGTTTGACTCCATGTAATTGTCTTTGATTTGAATGATTAATCAAAAAGCACAACATACAATATATAAATTTTTATTTATTTATTTATGACATATTAGGCACATGTTAACACTACATTTCTTTAACTTTGACATTGGATAACTTAACATGAGTTTTATTGAGTTTTGCATGCATGCATAAATAAAAAGATTGAATAAATTAAGAAAAATATTATTGAAAACGTTATCGTGCCGGTGCAAATGGAGATAAAAGTTTAGCACTCTGTATAAAAGTGAGGATATTTATTATAAACTTATATTTATGAGATATATGTAATTAAGTGAAAATAGTAGATACTTATTTGTTGGAAAGAATGAAGTTTTTTAATTAATTTTTTATATGTAAAAATTTAAGTGGGCGATAAAACAAATTAATGGCGATTTTTTCAAAGTATAGAAAGCGGGGTGAGAAGAAAGGGTATTAAGCTATTTTTTAAGTTAAGATTATTGTAACTTTGATTTTTTGTGAGGTGAGAAGACGAATTATGTGAATACATTTAAAAACACTCTTTTATTTTAAAACAACTTTATTTTTCCCATTTTTTTTGGGGTATGTTTTCCCATATTTAATGAAAAACATGATTGAAGAGTATATTTTTTCAAAGGGATGGCAACAACAGTGGTATTGAGCCGGAAAAGAAACAAACTTCCACGTGTTTTAAAATCAAGAGTTTAAATATAATTGGCAACAACAGTGGTATTGAGCCATAAAAGAAACATACATTCATGTGTTAATATTTTTCAAAGTAATGTATTGTATGATAATCAGAAAGTAGGGTTGGCAATATTTAACACAATACATTAACCTGACTCGAACTCGACATGAAATTAGCCGGTTTGTGTCAATTTTAGGTCAGACACGTTTAACCTACAAACTAAATGGTTCATGTTTCGGGTTAATCCGCTAATTTGAAATTGACCTGCAATTAATACAATTATTTTTGCAACTATATTTAAAGAATATGCAATTAATATATGTAACAAAGCTTGGTTCTGGTTTACAATTGCCATTCACTTCACAAAGTATATCTACCCAATTGGATACTTCATACCGCATGTCTACCCAAGCATCTCCTCCCATTGTGCAGGTTTGATTTGTTAATGATATTTGTCTAAGCATCAAATTTATAATGGTTCTGGTTCACAAGTGCAGGTATTCTGTTTATCAACACGGCTATGGAAGTTTTGTTTATTCTTTACTTTCGAAAATTTCAAATAAAGAGTTTTATTTATTAACATGGCATCGGAACTTTAGAGGCATGTTGGAATGGATTATATGACATGATCAATGACTGAGAAATGAACAAGGAAACAGTGATGCACGTTGGAATTTGAATAACCAACATTTTGACCCGTTTTGGAGGCTAAAAGATAATTAGTGATAAATTTTGCGACGTAGAGATCATGTGATTAATATATCTTGATGGAGATCTTATTATATATTTAGTCTCTTTTTGATGCAGCTTGCTTAAGAATCCATCTTTTATGTAGCATAATGACTTTTATTGTGGTTTAATTTATATAATTTTTGTATTATCAGATATGAATTTTAATTTTTTGTCATTTTCATGGTGTCTTTGCTACTTACTGCTTATCATGATAAATTTGATGTTTTAAGTTTAATTTATCTTGAAGAAAATTATTTTTCTAGAGGAGTTCATATTTAGCTTCAAGATATGAATTCAACCATTCATGAATTTCATCTAGGCCAATGCAATAAGGTTAAGGATTCACAACTTATAGAATAATTCACTTTGCACTGGTCATACAAAATGCAATAAGTTCAGTTCTTGGGGCATACAAAATACATAATATTCAGGTTCACCTTCAACCCTAGTACATAAACTTCATTAGTGTTTTATGGTACAAAGAAAAAATAACAAAACAATCTACTTAATTTTCTCAACTTTGTTAATTTTCTGTTCACTGCCAAATGAAATACACACTAGCTGCCCAGGCAAGAATTTTGCTTCTAGCTTCAATGCTAGTCTCTTTACCATCTCTAATAGCACCTCTCAACTCTTCATCTCAGGTTCGGTTCCGGTTCCTCGCGACAGCAAAATCCCTTAGGGCCAAACATCACCCGTCGTGCCTTTGGGACTGAACGCCCACTGGCGGAGTTTCCGCTGCTGTGGTACGCGATAGCTGGCCACAGCAAGCAGAGGATTATTCCCATCGCATTGTAGTGTGGGGATACCTCAGCTCAGTGGCAGAGTCCAAAAAAAAAAGTTCCAAAGCTCCTACTAATCCCATTCCTGTGCTTTACCACATCTCAAATTTGCTTTGTAAAAACACACTGAAAAAACAAGCGGTGCTCATCTTCACTGGCAGCCCACACAAAATGCACGCAGCTCTCATCATTTATACATCCCCATAACTTCAATTTAGCTTCAGTCATCAGCTTCCCTTTACAAAGCCATCAAAAGAAATGAAAGCTTGCATTGGCATATATTGTAGTCTGCAAATCCATGAGTCTCATACTATAATAGCAACACAAAACAAGACCTAATAAGAAAAAATATACTCCCTCCGTCCCAAATTGCTAGTCCCTCTTTCCTTTTTTGGATGTTCCAAAATAAATGTCCACTTTCCATAAAAGGTAAATACATACCTATTTTGCCCTTTTGTACTTTCACTTTTAAAATAAAAGTTTTGAATAAAATAAAGGGTAAAAAGGGAAAATCCATGCAAATTAAGCCAAAAAGTATAATAATAATGTTGTGTCCTTAATAAGTTGGATTCCCCAAAAGGGAACAGTAATTTGAGACGGAGGGAGTATCAAATAAAATATGCTTCAGCTTGTACTGCAAAACGAAATTTATATCCAATTGTACATCAGCTAATTCATGATAGCAGCTAATTTCAGAGTCCAATTATCATCAATTAAACCACAATAACAGCAGGTTAAAACTACTATTAACCCCAGTTCCACCATCAAACTAAATATTCTATTAAACTAATTTTTTTTATAATAGCTTTGAACCCAATTTTCAACCGTCACTATGTTTCTTTCTTTTTTTTGGTTAACCCAGGCAGTGTACAGGCCAGCTTTCGCACGACTAATCCTTCTTCGCATCTTAAACCACACATTCGCTTGATTAATCCTCCTTCACAACTTAGACCATATTCGCTGCTGCCACACAATGTTTTTGTGGCAGCGAGGTTCAACAAAGCTCCCGGTCGACCCCAAAACTAAACCCAACCCAGGTTCAAGGCGGTAACCGCTAGGCTCAGTATGATGGTTAGCGTCACTACGATTCTGATAGCAACTAATTCGTACCAAAATGTCAAGAAAGAAAAAGAAAATTGAGCAATTAAATCAAAAAAATAAAATTCTAGGGCTTTTCAGCAATCATCAATTGTTGTCCAACCTTACCCGAAACTAGCAATTTAAGCAAGAAGATGTGTTCAATTAGCAATGGGTCTGAGAGTACAGAGAGATTACAAAATCTCTTATGATCATCACTAGGTGAGAGAGAGACATAGGAAAGAGGTGAGATTTTTTTTCTTCTTCTTCTAGGGGATATTTGCAAACATCAATTTGTTCTCCAATCTTACCCGAAACTAGCAATTTGATGGAGAAGATCGTTGATGATTCGCAATGTGTGAGAGAGAGATTATGAACATCAATTGGTGAGAGAGTGCAGAGGAAAGGAGTTTTCTTTCCCTCTATGAGCTGAGAAAATATTCAAGACCCTTTTTTTTTATTTTTTAATTGAAGAGTAAAACATTGGACATGTTTAAGAAATCGGTCTCATTCAGCGGGCTCCCAAGAATTTTCGTATTTTAAGTCATCGTTGTAAAAATTTAGGTAACATTTCATAAAATAATTAAAAATTGAAAAAATTGTTTGTTTAATTTTAAAAATTATATATGAAAAAATATTGTTTGTTTGAATATAACACACCTAAAAATTGATTTTTTTTAATATGATAATTTTATCCTTATTAGATATTTTGAAGAGGATGTTTTAAGTTTTAAAGAAGATAAAGTGGGTATTTTACAGTAGGATGTTTTAAGTTTTCATATTTAAGTGGTTAATTTGACACTTAAAATTTTTGATGCAAATTTTTAGTTTTAAGCGGTGTGGGTGGTATAAATTTGATTGAACCCAAAATAGATTGAATCGGCTCAAAGAGGTAGAGTCAATAACCGAATTCACTAAAGGTAGTAACGATGAACAATAAATTAGCAATAAGAACAACTTGTTTTTTTATGTGTGGGTAGGTTCTTCCGGTGGCTATTATTCTCAATCCGGCAGTTCGTTTTCCCTGAGTGTGTGTTTGTGTTCTCCACTAGGCTCTAATGGCTAAAAAAGATAACAATTTCTCCCATTGTGGATATGTATATTGCCTATTTTCTAGTATAGTTGTTGATCCCCTTCTAAGGGTTTATCCTATTCTATTTATACAATTTGGATAGGGTTTTGTGAGATAGGAAATTACTATAAAGGGTAAACTTTATCAATACTCCAAAGAGACAGGTGTTAATAACTCCATTCACACTATTGGACAAAGTTCTATCCCAATTCCTATCTTCCAACTCAGCTATCTCTTATCCATAACTCGACATTTGTTGATCAGTCTGCTATCCGATCAGGTGATACTTCAATCTTCATCGGCCGAGAGAAGTTCTGTCCATAGGATAGGTCCGAGGCCCGTTCACTAAGTTTGGGCCAAAGCCCAATTACAAAATTATGCTCCCACAATTGCCCCCCAGGCATTTGTATTCGGCGTAAAGATGGGTTCGGATGTCTAGTTCCATTATATGGAAGCTAATCGGATAGCACTATTTGTATTTGTAGTTGCCCAACGGACTAGAGCTTGATAGGTTGGACACATCTTGCATAGGGGGATAGGAGGTTTACAGTTGTCACTCATCCACTTAGTCAGCCTTGTGTTCAAAAAATGGGTGGGATGCACGGTGGGCCCCTCGCACATTAAATGCATTCCATCATTAATCTCGCTTTTCAATGTGATTAGAGGCAATGGAAGGGACATACAGATATTTAATCGTTTGAAACCCTTTCGTTCTTCTCTATATGTCTTCTCGTCTCATAGATTGTTCGAGTTCGTTTCGCAACTACACAAGCCTCCATCGTTCTTCGCTTAATTTCACGTTTGCGTCTGGTAGTTCTATCAAATTTTCATTCGTGGCTTCAATACTCCATTTCTACTTCTTCTTTGCGATTTCAGGCATTCGAGTAAGTTCCTAAAACCGATTCTCGAGTTTCGATTCTTATTCTTGTTTGTTTGTAGTGTTTTATTTCTAGAACATGGGAAGATACACGCTCATAACTAAAGAGAAGAAAGCTGAGTTCACTAGGGCACATATCCTAAAGGGGATTAGTTGAAGAGAATTGGGGGAAGGTGAAAATCCTTTCGCTGAGGATTACAAACTCGCTCATAATGAATATCCCATTCATCTATCATTATTTAAAGATTGTGGTCTTAAGCTGCTGTTAGGTCCATTAATGGTGGATTTTCTTAGGAGGTTCAGTTTGAACTTAGGGCAATTTTCCCCAAATGTAGTCTGAATTATTTGCGAAATAGAAAGGCTTAATGAAATCTATGGTACCAAATTAGGGCCAGAAGAACTTAAGTATTGTTATATCCTCACTAAGAAGGAGTATAGATACAGCTTGAAAGCTAGGCAGGATGCACCCAGCCTTGTGTTAGCTTTGCCTGATTCTCACAAAGGGATCGACTTAGATGCAATTATTCTGATCGGGGACATCGAACCTAGTCCGATCTATAAACAATCCCCCAACGAGCTTCCAGGCCTGGTGTGTTCTATTTCGATCGGCTTTGTTCGTCTTGCTTTTTATCGCATACGTCTAATCCCCCATTTTTTATCTTTTTGTAGGTGAATTGACCAAATTTGATCGAACCCCAGAATACTTTGTTAAGATCGACCAGATCAACGCCGTTGCTAGTCACGACAGTGGTAGTATTCCATCTGCGCCATCTCTTCATCTGAGGGCGGCGTATAATCTACTCGGATACCCCAGCACACGCATATCCTTCTCCAGGAAGGATAGGATCAACGTTTGGCTTGGGCCTGAGTGGACCTTTTGGCAAAATGAGGCCTTGTTCATAAAATACAAGGTAGAGAACACACATCACAACCGCCAAAGGGTCCTCGAAAAGCGACAAGGGAGCCGAGGAATAATTCTTGATCCAGTTCCTGCCCCAGTTGTTCGAGACGATACTGAGTGCCGACCAAATTATTTGGACATTCCTTGGTTCTAGCTCACGGACAAAGAGAAATCCCATTTCAGAGTTAAGTAGAATTTGGCCATTATAGTCGCCAAGGGTTCAAAACAGCCGATCCCAATCTTTCCTAAAAGAAAGGGTCCTTGCAAATTTCTCAGCTTCAACGCTGTTTTAAAGGGAGAGAAACCTCTTATCCCCCTTAAGAAGAAGGCGAATTCTAAGTCCAAGAAGGAAGTTGGGCCAGATTTTGATCAGTCGTCAACTCGTCGTCCTTTAAAATTGGTTGATCAATCAACTGATTCAAAAGGAAGTAAGGCATTGACATCTGGTCGGCAATCACACGAGACCAGCAAAACTGAATCAGACTTAGACGGTATGCCGATCAGTTCGTTCGCTGAAAGACTAGCATGAAAGAAAAGTCATCCATTGAGCGAAGGGGTTGAAGAACCTGCTCCCAAAAAGCTGCGCCAGAGGATTCATACATCAAAGGATGCTTTCGCGAAATCAACTTCGTCAGATAAGGCGGCTAAAAAACATAGCAGTCCTCTTTCAAACCTGAGGGGTACCTCTTATTTAGAGGTTGTCAAGGTTGATGCAGCCCTAACTAGGGGGAATCAACAGAATTCAAAAAGGACTGGGTTGTGGAGTCACCAGTCTAAATAACGGAGGTTGCCGAGGATGCTACGATATTCACCCCGTTATTATTTCATTCAGGCCGAGCGCTAACTATAAAAGATTCAGTTATTGACTCTGATAGCCTGGCGTATAATCACTTGGGTGATGCTATGTTGCCCGTAGATAAGGAAAGAGCCTAGGCTATGTCAGATGATAGCTTGCGTAGTCGGGCGTTCCACAGTTTGATTAACGTATAAGCCTTGATACGACCTACGATGATATCACACGAAACCCGCAAACACAGCAAATTGGTTGTGCGAACCTCGACACAGATACACACGAAAACCTAGCAAATTAAGAACCTGGATCGTTTCTACAATCAGATTAGGATGGAAATCGAAGATGCCACAACCGGGTGTGGAATACCGATTGATAAGTCGAATGAATGCCACGAACAAACCGATAAGTTCAAGTAGTTCGTGAAGAACCAAAGAGGATTAAATCACTCAATATTATTATGAATAAAGTCTTAGATATTAAAACAAAATAATGAACCCCCTTTAAATAGGGTGTAAAAAATTTAGGCAATAAGAAACCTAAAACAAATCCTAACTAAACAATGACTAATCTCTTAAAAGAAATAATAATAATAATAATAATAATAATAATAATAATAATAATAATAATAATAATAATAATAATAATAATAATAATAATAATAATAATAGTAATAATAACGAAACAATAAATAATAAAAACGTGTGTGGGCTTGACTCCACATCCTTGGGCCGCATACACATGGTCTTCTCACTCAAATTGGGCTTGAATAAGTGTAATCCAGCCTCCACTTTGTGCTCCACGCTTCTCCCCTTCTATAGGCTTAATTGTGCCTTCTTCTTGAGCCCAAATAGCTTGAATTAATCTATTAAGCGTTGCCTTTACTTTCTTAGCGCGCAACCTTGTAATTGGACATGTTGGAACTTGAATGGCCTCTGAATCCTTGCCTCCATCAAGCCTTAGTTTTTTTTTTAATATATATATTCCTTTACTTCATGCAGTCCATTAATTCCGAATATTTTGTGCAATCTACTGTCTTCTTCCATGAGCTGGAGAAAAAAAATACTTGACCGCTTTGAATGGCTCGAGTCTAATTTGAGCGTTGAGCGGTGTAATGTCGAGAAGCTGAAAAAAGAGGGTCTTCGGCTAAAAAAGGAGAAGGAAGATGCACAAGACGACGTGCATACCTTTCAGGGTGCCTTAGAGCTCAAGACCAAGGAAAAGGAAGAACTGCAGGCAAGGTTCGACAAGCTGGAGATGGACCTTCAAGCCAAAAAAGAATGCTCGTCAAGTTGCCGAGCAAAATCAAAGTTAGTCGAGGAGGAGCTCGAGCAGCTGAAAGATTCATTGCGAGCATTGCAGGAGGAATGGACAGATAAGGCACTCGACTCTTGTGCCGATAAGGTATCGATAGAGCTGGTAAAAGAGTTTTAGGATGACTACAACTTTGCATTGGACCAGCTCAATCTTCCTGCCGATCATGAGATAAGGAAATCGGTAACTAGGCCCGTTGAACAAATAGTCGACGCAGGGGTTGAAGTTGCCGAGCATTTGGCAGAATAAGTCCCAGCAGTTTTTATTTCCTTCTTTTTGTAATGAACTTATAAAATTAATGAAATCCCCACACTTTCAGTTTGTGCTCCTGTTGCTTTTCTCATTCGTATCGATTGACGTTCCTTACAATTGAGCTATTTTTCTTTTCCTATCTTCTATTTGCCGATGAACTTATAATATTTTCCTTTTTGCTGGTGAAATACTTTCATATTATTTTCATACTTTGGGTTTTTGATAGTTTATGCCTTTTATGCACTTCCTGTAATTTGTCATTCTGCTCCCCTTTTAAAAATTCAAATTAAATGTATCTTCATCAATATGAAACAATCGTCGAATATGTTCGGCAATAGATTGGGGCCAGGTTCAGAGTATTCACTCGTTGCCATACCACATGGCGCAGTCTAGTTGGGGTGACACTTGAGTTTGTAACTGCATTTATCATGGCGCCAATTTTCAAGGATGATATCGACGCTTCGTTTACTGACGTGATTTTTCCCATAAACCACCATAAATGCTCAAGCACCTTGTGCCTCCTATATAAAGCCTTTATATTCATCCAAAAATTCTATCTTCATCATTCTTGATTCAGGATAAATAACTTCTTCAGTTCAATAACAATTGTCCAAACAACAAACCGTTTCACATCACATGGCGGATAACGACAAACTGATGTCCGATGCCGCTTCTCCACTAGATGGCGCGCCTGTTCCCCTTCCTCCACCTGCGGTTAACTGGACTGCCCTCTCTGAGAGGGTGGACAGATTGGATGAGGAGGTAGACTCCATGGCGGAAAGTCTCCGTCAACTGAAGAAGAGGCATCGTCTCCTTAAGGACCGTTACCACCGCCTTGCTGGGCGGTATAATTGTTTGAAAGCGAACTTCACTTGTCTCTAAAGAGAGAGACAGACTCAGAGGTAGTGTTTGAGAGGTGGTAGGGCAATAACGATCTCATCGTATCCTTCCCCTCTCAAACTCAACTTCCATCATCACTCCCTTCCCTTCTCTTCCTGCTTCCTCCTTATCCTCTCACCTCTTAATTTTTTCCGTTTCTTTTCTTTCTTCTCCAATTTCTCATCCTTGTTATCAACTTTCCTTCCCCCCTCCCTTTTTTTTGTGTATTGTACCTGGTCTTTGCAACAGCAAGCTTCAACATAGCTAATCAGTAGTTTTATTGTAATAGGGCCACAAAGCCCCTCCACATGTACATATTTTTGAATCAATGAAGAACAACTTTATTTTTTGCAATGCCCTTGTTTATATTATTTACTTATCGATCTGTTAAATGAACGATATACTCTTGCAGACTGTGTGATCCACTTGCTTTATTAGGTTGATGAACATATATTGCCCCCAAAACTATAAGAGTTCTTTGATAAAATTGACATATTAATCGTAGTCCTGCCTTTAATACATAAAAGCCTTGCCGATCAAGATTTTTCATCGAATTTTTTGTATAAAACTTTTAACCAAATGAAGGTTCCAAGGAGTAAACCGCCTTATCGAATAAGGTCTTATACAAAATTTTACCTCCAGAAAAGGAAAGGTCTTATTTGTTTATCTGCCTTGCCGAGCAAGGTCTTATGAAAAGAATTTCGCCTTTAGATAATAAAAGGTCTTATTTGTTTATCTTCCTTGCCAAGCAAGGTCTTATGAAAAGAATTTGTTTGTCTGCCTTGCCAATCAAGGTCTTATGAATAACATTAAGTTCTGCCTTTCCAAAGAGGGAAGGTCTTATAAAATTCAATGCCTTGCTAGACAAGGTCTTACGTAATGCTTGCCTTTAAAGGAAAAAGGTCTTAAATGTGTTTCATGACAACAAATTTAAAAATGCGAATTGATTTTCATTAATATCGAATAAGCTGTACATTTGTACTTTCAATCAAAATTACAATCAATGGTAATAACTTCTCAGGTTAGATACATTCCACAGATTGGGGATTGATCGGCCATCCATATCTTGCAAACGATAGGATCCAGTTCCACTAGCTGACGTTATCATATATGGTCCTTCGCAGTTTTGTCCAAGTTTTCCATGGCTGGGTTGTACTACCATGCCCAATACTTTCCTTAAGACTAATTCCCCCACTTTGAATCGTGTAGACTTAATATTCATCCCATATTGTTTCTTCAATGTGTTTTGATAGTTCGCAAAGTGTATCATTACAGTCTCTCTTCGGGATTTGACGAAATCGAGTGCTTCCTCTAAGGCGGCATCATTGTTTCTTGATTCAGCTTGAGTGATTCTTAAAGTGGGCAGGCCGATTTCTAAAGGAATAACGGCCTCTGTCCCATAAGTTAGGGAGTATTGTGTATCTCTTATAGACCGACGAGGTGTTGTTCGGAAAGCCCATAGTACTGGGGGCAATTCTTGTACCCACCTCCCCTTTATTTCTTCCAGCCTTTTCTTCAAGCCGTCCAAGATAACCTTATTTAACGCATCTGCTAACCCATTTCCCTGGGGATATGATACGCTGGAAAAATACTGCTTTATCCCGTAGGAGGTGCAAAATTGTTCGATCATGAGACTTCTGAATTATGCCCCATTGTCAGAAACTAGGGATCTCAGGATGCCAAATCGCGTGGTGATATTCTTCCACAAGAAGGTCTTCACATTAGTTTCCGCTATGTTCGCCAGAGGGATTACTTTTACCCATTTGGTAAAGTAAATGGTGCTGACTAAGAGGAACTTCTTATTGCCTGGCCCACAAGGAAACGGTCCCATGATATCTAACCCCCATATAACAAAGGGCCAAGGACTGATGATCAGGTGTAAAGCCGTTGCATGTTGGTGCACCATGGGGGCGTGTTTTTGGCATTTATCGCATCTCTTCACATATTGAACAGCGTCTTTTTGCATGAACAGCCACCAATAACCTTCGTGCAACTCATGAAGGGTATTTTGAACTAACCTTGGGTGAATACATCTGAGATAAAGCCCAGAAAAAAGACCTTTTGTACAGTTTTTGCTTAGGTGATAGCCAGTATCTGCTTGCTTGTGCTCTTACTTTGTATGCCATTCCGCTGCCTTTTGGAGTTGTACCATCTCTCAAATAGCTAATAATCAGATCCATCCAACAGACCCCCAAATTAGCCTCAATGTCACATACCATTCGCTGTTCATTAGATTCAATACTCGGACTTGGTAAGTATTCCACCTCGATGGTTCTCGATAGTTTAGAATCAACGGCTGACGCCATCGTTGCGAGGGCATCTGCATATGAATTACTCGTTCTAAGGAACCTTTCGATGTATGACGAACATAATTCTTTAATCATTTTTTGAGCGACTCTTATATAACTAGCCATCCATTCATTATGGGCTCCATATTGGATTGATTAACGACCACCTGGGAATCACAATGGATCACCAAATCTTTAAACCCGAGTAGCTTCACCTTCTTCATACCGAGGATTAATGCTTCGTACTCGGCTTCGTTGTTGCTTGCTCGAAATCCCAATCGAATTTCTTGTTCGATTACCCCTCCTTTTAGGGTTTTGAACACGATACCAACCCCTAAACCACCACTTGCCGAGGACCCATTTATGCATAACGACCAGGAAGTTGAGGCTTTTGGGTTTTCATCTATGGGATCTGTGATTGGCTCCGTTTGCTCGAATTCAATTGTTTCGGTGGCCTATTCCGCTTGCCCCCAGCTGGGGCAGGTAACGCATTGCCTGGGGTAATTGTTTCGGTGAATTTCGAAATAAAGTCTGCCAGCACCTAGCCTTTTACGGCCTTTCTTGGCTCGTATTCAACATAGAATCTTCCTAGTTTGACAGACCATTTTTTCATTCTTCCTGATAAATCAGCCTTTCTCGGTGCGGATTTGATCGGGCTAGAGGTGAGGACTTTGATTGGATGGGCATCAAAATAGTGCCGCAGCTTCCTTGATGCTGTGATTAGTGCTAGTACAAGTTTTTCTACATGCAAATAATTCAATTCTGGCCCTATCAAACATTTACTAGTAAAATACACAGGCTTTTGAATGTTATCGTGTTCCCTGATTAAGGCAGAACTTACTACCCGATCAGAGGAAGCTAAGTACACATAAATTTGTTCATGGGGTTCTGGGATAGATATTAGGGGTGGCCTACTCATATACTGTTTCAGCTCGTTGAGAGCTTTGTCACATTCATCATTCCATGTAAATTCTTTCGTTCTTTTTAATGCTTTGTACAAAGGCATGCATCTATCAGAACATTTAGAAATGAAACGATTTAGTGCAGCAATCATACCAGTGAGTTTTTATAGCTCTTTCAGGTTGGTCGGTCTTTGAATATCAAGGATTGCCTGGACTTTTTCTGGATTAGTCTATATTCCCCGATTGTTCACCATAAAGCCCAAAAACTTCCCCAAGCTTACCCTGAACGTACATTTCGCAGCGTTAAGCTTCATCCGATAATGCCTCACGATATCAAAAGTTTTACCCAGATCTCGAATGTGGTCGGCTGCGAACTTGTTCTTTACCAACATGTCATCCACATAGACTTCCATCGACTTTTCGATCTGATCCCTGAACATTTTCGTCACTAACCATTGGTAAGTAACCCTTGTGTTTTTCAATCCGAACGGCATAACTTTGTAGCAATAAAGTCCCATCGTAGTAATGAACACCGTACACTTTTGGTCTAGTCCAAACAGAGGAATATAATGATATCCCAAATATGCGTCAAGGAAACTAAGTCTCTGGTGGCCGGCCGTTGAGTCAACTAGTTGGTCTATCCTCGGTAAGGGAAAACTATCTTCCGGGCAAGCTTTATTCAGGTCGGTAAAATCAATGCAAACTCTCTATTTCCCATTCTTCTTCTTAACAATGACTGGATTGGAGATCCAATCAGGAAATTATGTTTCTTTGATTGCCCCCTCTTTCAGTAGTTTCTAAACCTCCTCTTCGACCGCTGTGGCCTTTTCTGGTGACATGTGACTTCAGCCGGGATCCCCGTCATATCATATCGATACCAGGTGAAAATGTCCTGATTCTCTCTAAGGAACATAGATAATGCCTCCCTCTCATCAACATCCAGGCTACTACTGATCAAGAAAAAAATTTCCTCCTCTGAATCTAAAACCATGGGGACTTGAACGAGGTCTTCGAAGACCTTTTCTTCTAGCCGTCCTCTATCCCCACCATATATGGGACAACCATTTTTTGATTGCTATTTATTGAATTCGATGCCCTTCCCCTTATTCGAGGGTTCGGGCATATCTTTCTCTTTTTCGATCAATATTTCCTCGAATTTCTTCTCTGAGACTATTGTCTCCTTGGAATCTGGCTCTTTCTTCTCAGACAATGATCCTCTAACTTCCAAATTGAAACAAAACCTTGCATCTTCTTGTTTTCCCCTCACTACACAGACTCCTTTTGGCATCAAAAATTTTAATTTCTGGTGAAAAAGGGATGAGACCGCTTTGACCGCTCTCATTTCTCCAAGCCAGTTTCTTCCCATAATTGCATTGTAAGGTGAGTCAATATTCATGACAAAGAAATATATCAAAGGGACCATTTCCCCTATTCTAACCGACACACTCATGATACATATCGGCTAAACAGTGTCTCCGCTTAAGCTATATATCGGGACGTCCACTGGCCGACATTTTTAGCAAAAATAAAAGGCAACAACTGGTTGTACGCCTTCAAATACATCACCTCCGAGGAACTCCCCGGATCTATCAACACTCGTTTTACATCAAAATTGCAAATATTAACCATGATTACTGGAGCGTCGTTATGGGGTAGATCAACTCCCTCCAAATCCTGCTCGAAAAATGATAGCTGGTATAGTGGGTTATCATCTCGGTCTCTTTTTAGCGGGGCCGATATCGTCAACACCTCTCTGACAGCGTAGGCCTCGGATCACAGTTTTGTACGAGCCAACCTTGCTCGAATGAAGTTCCTGGTTGCTTCTAACCTATTAGTTACCCCATAGATTGCTTCGATTATCCCGGTCACTTGCCTATCAGTCTGAATGGCTGCTACTTGCTCTTCAACTGCATTTCCTTTATTTTCATTGCCCCCAACGGGCTTTATATATTTGGCCAAATGCCCCTATTCAACCAATCTCTCCAAAAACTGCTTCAAAGTTCTACAGTTCTTAGTTCTGTGTCCGTGGTCTTTGTGATAAGAGCATTTGCGTGTAGTGTCCCTGGTGCTTGAATCCCTTGCCATCGGCTTGGGCCATTTAAAAAACTGCTCACTTTGTGTCTCAAACATAATCTTATGTATTGGTTTGTTAAAGATCGTATTGATGCCCTTAAAGGCATTCGGATTCTTGTCATCATCAACTCCCTCTAAAACATCCATACTAAAACCAAACTTTTCGGTTTCTATTTAGATTAATTTGATTTTCATATTTTTTTTAAACAATATCAAATATGTTATCTTTTTTTTATTCTTTTTTTTATATCAAATATGTTATCTGCCACAATTAAATTCAATTATACTTTGTAATTCTCATATCTATGATAACTTTAGCACCAAACAATGAAAAATTGTCATATAAAATATAAGATCACTGATTAAAAAGAACTTGATATGGAATATGAGATAGTGGAGCACCAAGACCGAACAGTCAGAGTATCAAGTAATTAGGCAATTAAAGTACAACTTCAAATTGTAACAACCCGCCTAATTAAGCAGGTGTTAACGGATGTTGTATCTAATTAACAGCAGATAGACAAATAGACATAACTGATAAATTAAACAAGGTAGAGAAATCTAATAAAAATTCGGCATGAAGTATTCGTAAATACTAAGAAATCCATTCTGTATAATAAACAACGCGAAAATATACAATACTTCTCAAATCCATTACAATCCAAATTCGATAAATACAACTTGTACATCCATAGATAGTACAACTACTCAAACTTAATTAGAAGTTACAACTACTAATTCCATAGGGGTATCAGAGAAGACTCTAAGATGAACTTGGACTTGCTCAACGACCTCTACCCAAGACACGATGTGTATCTGAAAGGAAAATGAGGGAATGAGCCACAAATGGCCCAGTGGGAACTATAGTGAAAGGGAAAATGCAATGCATGATCGTACTACAATATAAGAGAGTTCACAAATTCAATTATTAACAAAATTCCCGATTTATACAAATTTATAAGAAAACCATACATAAAGCATCAATATAATTTTATTAATTATCAATACGTATCTCACACGATAGCTGTACAAACATCCATCCACCTCCTCCTCCTCGACCTAATACCGGTACTAGACGGAATATACTACTCACAAACGCACCCCATCTTACCATGGGTCTGTGCACTAGTAACCAGATTTATAGCACCCCATCTTTACAATGAGTCTGTGCAATAATATAACTCAAGCATTTATATACCGGTGCTTATCCGGTTCCAACAATCTCAATATCTCAATATCGAACGGTAGTAGTAATGCCCAGGGATTTGTTTTAATAATTAAAATAGTAATAACCCATGAATAAAGTTAAAACAATTATCTCAACAATTCTCATGAATAAATTTCTTAGCTTCACAATAATAAAACAATTTCCATTTCATGGGTTAAATATACTGATTTTGGCAAAATCATACTATCTTTCTATACAAAGTTCCTTTGTATAATCTTAAAAAAAAGACCAACACCATAATTTAGTAAAAACCATCAATTAATTGTTAAAATTCTCAGATTTGTGTAAGTTATGCATTGCACCATTACTATACTCTTCATTCAAGTAATGCCCTTTTCAAGTGAAAAACAATTAAATGTAGTTCTAGACCACTTGGTAAGGCAACAACCCACCAATTAACATGTCTAAACATAGTTTAAGAGACAATGAAATATTATGCATATTCAGAATTAAATTTACATGCTCATGTTATCCATGCGTTGTATTAACATTTGCTAAATCTTCCAATTTCATGAGTTTAATCCAAACTAGCAAGTGGGGGTAACACTAGACCTTAGAAAATTCATAAATCACCACATGCATATCTAACTACAGGATTTAATCATGTATTTGGAGGCATAATATTCTGGAAATTTAAGAAAAACATGTAGTTTAGTGAGTATTAGACATACATGGGTTGGTTTCTAATCATTTCGGTACCAAAATCACAAAATAGTCCAAAAATACCAACATGCATGATAATCGACCTTGATATACATCATAATTAGTGTTGTAAACATCTAATTGCAAGCTCATATCATAAAAATATCAATTTCTCCTAACACATGCAGAGAAAATGGTGATTTTGATACCGAAAGGCTACATTGTCTCTCTAGCAAGTAATATACTCAAAGAATGAGAGAAAATGGGAGATTACCACCTTAATCACTTCTGGACAGAAATGGAGAGTCCCAAAGCGACCACCTACAGCCACCGATCAAGAAAACCAAGCTAGGAAATGGACTCGCCGCGCCAAAAACTTGAGAAATCCACAATTTCGGAGTAAAAACCATTGATTTGAGCTAGATATCTCCTATTTCTCACCCTTTCTCTCTCTAGAAGTTATACATATTTCATCTGGTTTTAATGGTGTTTTATGGACTGAAGAAGATGGCCAAAGCTGGTCAAAACCAATTAAAAACGAGCTGACTTGGTTAAACCCGGATTGACCAAAGGTGTTATGGTGTACTGTTCGTATTTTGGCCATAACTCTTTGCTCGGAACTCCGATTGGGATGATCTTTATATCAAAGGAAAGCTAATTCAAAGTTATACAACTTCACAAGAGGAAGTTTCTCCAAATTCATGGTAGATTAATACCAGAATTTGGTCGAAGACAGTACTCTGCCGAAATTCAGCATAATCTGATTTTTGCTAATGGGCTTACTTCGCACTTTGTTTTGACCATCGAGGAACGTGAACTAGCTTTCGGTCAAAATACAAAAGTTGTATATTAATATAAGATGAAATTACAGGAGTTTACGGAGTGGAATTTGGATAATTAATGAAGAAGTTATGAGTCTCCAAAGTTGATTAAAATCCAATCGACGAGTAGAAATTCCGTGTTCAAAAAAAATGCCTCCGAAGTGCTCGTTTCAATTCTGATAGTGACGAAATTTTTCAGAATATTCCTAATAGATATTTATGACGTCTTGGACAAAATGGAATTGAATTCGGAGGTCTAAAAGTTCGTGAATAACAAACAAGATTTGTAGGAATCGTTAAGGATAGAATTCAATTATACTAAATACTCAAAAATGCCTAAATGAAGTCCGAATTTAATGAAACTTTATTTAAAGTTTTAATAACTATAATGTGACGTGTCAAAAAAGACTAAACTCAATTTGGACCTTCCTAGGTTGATTAACCGAATATAAGAAAAGTAGAAAAATAGAATATTCAAGAATACACCAAATTTTCCAAGAACGCACCAAATTGCTCAAACTAGTTCCAAAGTAAATCAAAATTTTCCATTTTTTATCCATAACACCAAAGTGACGTGTGGGAATATTCGGACTTGTCTAAGTCCACGAATGAATCGGACAAATAGCTAACTAAATTAACGAAAATACACCTATCGAAACACGGAGTGTTACATGTTAGCTACTCGATCATCTTCCTTGACCCAACAAAATTCGTCAACCCTCGATAGTAAATCATTAATCGTCTTCGGTGGCTTACAGGTTAGATCGTTATAGATACCATTATTGTCCCAAGGTAGGCCAAACTTAAAGATGCTTACTGCAAATTTGGGATCCCAGTCCTCGACCTCCTGAAAGAGAGCCCAGTATCGCTGCGAATAATCTCGCAAGCTCTCTCCTTGTTTCTTCCTTAATTGTGTCAGAGCTTCTGGCCCCTTGACCACATGGTTGTTGGTGATAAACCTTGCCGTGAACTGCTCGGCTAGGTCATAAAAACTGTCGATCTTGGATGGGGGAAGTTGTCGAACCATCGTAAGGCTGTGTCTCCCAAACTTGCCAAAAACATTCTGCACATCAAGGCTTCCTCGTTCCTCCAATAGGCCATTACCTGCTTGTAATGCCTAACGTGGTTTGCTGGATCTGTTCGACAATCATAACAGTTGACTTTCGATTGGCCGAATTTTTTTGGTGGCGGCACGTCCTGAATGCACCGTGTAAATGGAAAGCCACAGTCTTACCCTAATGCCTTTTTGGCCAACTATGCCGATGATTTACCCTCGCCTATTTTATCGGCAATTGCCGAAGATATCATTTTTCTCAGATCCTGCTCGGCCCAGTTTTTCTGGTTATTCTTAGTTTTGGCAAGTACTTGTTTTGGTTTGCTTCCCAATCAGTCAAAGACACTTGGACGAACAGATATATTTGAAGCTGCATATCACCCGGGTTGTTCAGGACCTTTGCTCGTGGCTCAGTGGGCAAATATTGTCGTGGCTCTTAGGCCATTGTTGCTTTCCCTTTATTGCGATATGGCGAATTCACCTCTTCTTGAATGGGTTCCTCCCTGGTGGAGGAAACATGGGTTCCCTCTGGAACAGGGGGTGGGATTATCGGTTTTGGTAACCCCAAAGCTGTAATCTAGACACTTTACTCTGTTCCTCTGAAACCATTGGACCCTTTTTCCAAATAATTTGTATCAAATGGGGAGGTGGATTGTGTATGAGAACCACTCACGCCTTTGGTTTGACGTCTAGCCAAGTTAGATTCACGGGTCATGGTTTATCCCATAGTGGGATTAAGAATGGGGATTATGTCCTGATGTGAGTCATCTATGGGACGGCTCCTTATATGAACCATTTTCTAGAAATACCAAAACCAAAACAGTTCAAACAGTACAGAAGTGAAGAACATCTATGAACTTGAAAATACTGTAAAATTTAACTGTAGAGAGAGAGAATGAATTCGATTACTGAAAAATTGCTTTTCTGTCACCGATTCCCACAGATGGCGCCAATTGTGGGTGGTATAAATATGATTGAAGCAAGAATAGATTGAATCGGCCCAAAGAGGTAGAGTTAATAACTGAATTCACTAAAGGTAGTAACGATGAACAGTAAATTAGTAATAAGAACAACTTGTTTGGTGTGGGTAGGTTCCTCCGGCGGCTATTATTCCAATCCGACAGTATGTCCTCCCTAAGTGTGTGTTTGTGTTCTCCAGTAGGCTCTAATGGCCAAAAGAGATAATAATTTATCCCATTGTGGGTATGTATATTTCCTATCTTCTAGTAGAGTTGCTGATCCCCTTCTAAAGGTTTATCATGTTCTATTTATACAATTTAGATAAGGTTTGGTGAGATAGGAAATTACTATAAAAGGTAAACTTGATCAATACTCCAAAGAGATAGGTGTTAATAACCCCATTCACACCATTAGACAAAGTTATATCACAATGCCTATCTTCCTGCTCAGCTATCTCTTATCCATAACTCATCATTTGTTGATCGGCCTACTATCCGATCAGATGATACTTCAATCCTCATCGTCCGAGGGGAGTTCTGTCCATAGGATAGGTTCGAGGCCCGTCTACTGAGTTTGGGCCAAAGCCCAATTACAAAATTATGCTCCCATAAGTGACAAACCACTTAATTTTTTAGGCAAACAAACAATTTTGAAAGCACTTAAATCTGAAAATTTAAGTTTTTATATTTAAGTGACCAAAACAAACAATCCCTTAAAGTTTTAATATTTAAGTGGTTTTAAGGTTTTTTTTTTATCAAGATAATCAAGTGATTTGCCACTTAAAACTAAAAATTTGTATCAAAAATTTTAAGTGATAAATTAGCCACTTAAATCTGAAAACATAAAACATCATATTGTAAAATATATATTTTATCCATCTTCAAAATTACTACTAATCCTCATTGGAGTTGGAGTTGTTCATCATCACAGTACCTAAAATTACAATCTATTATAGTTGTGAAAGCGTTTGAATGAAAGAAAGAGAGAGAAATGGCAACAACTGTTAATTGTTGTTCTCCTACTTAAAGATTCAATTCTCTATCTCTCACTGCCTCTTTTTCCTCTTGCCCAAATTCCACTTCCACTTCCTCCTTCAAGCCCCTTAGCTTCTCTGCCAATGCTCCCCCAACTTTAACTTCTTCTCCAAAGGTAAATCCCAATCCCAATTCTAATTCTATTCCTCTGTTTTTGTTGTTTATTTGTTTCCTAGAAATATTATTATTAGTTCAATGCACAAAATTAATTTGATATAAAATTATGACTTTATGTTTTAAAATTTTGTCAAGTTTACATATTTTATTTTATGAATTTTTGTATTTAGCAAAATAATGGTGATTAGTGATTTTCATAAATGAAATGGATTAGCTTGGTTGAAAAGTTTAAATTATATGGTCTTTTTTTATTTTCATTTAGAATCATGTGATCTAAATAAACTATAAGGGCAAAATTGGCATATTAAAAAAAATCAGTTTTCGGATGTATTATATTCAAACAAAAAACATTTTTTCAGATGCTGTTTTCAGAACTAAATAAACAGTTTTTCAGTTTCAGTTTTCAATTTTCAGTTCAATTTCCAGTTGTTTTATCAAACATCACCTAAGTCCTAACTCGTGCTAGAAGCACTCTCAATTATTTAAAAAATACTAATTTTTGTGCACGTGTATTACGTATGGTTTTAATACTTGATAAAAGTTATTAAACCTATTAATAAAATAATAACAAATAAATAAAACATAGTATTAAGTGTAAAATTCAATTGATAATTATAAGAATATCATATAATCAGTCAACTATAGATGTTGTAGATATATGATAAAAAATTGTCATGTTGAAATTTTTTTAGTACATAGGTGGCCAAAAAGACTCTTTTTTTTTTCTTTGTCAAAAGAAAATTCTTGATTAGATATATATGAGACTATTACATTTTTACTAAGTTTTTAGAATTGGTAGGTAGCTAATCATATTAAACGTACATGTTTTATTATGCACACTACCGAATAATAATATAGCACTTATATAAATAATAGATATATAGCCTGGTGATATATAACATGAATGTTTTACTATAGTACCAAACAATAATATAACACGCACATAAATAATATATTATATAACAACAAAAATATAAAAAAAATTAACATGAAGGTTTTACAGAGTCACCAGCTACAATATATATATATATATATTCTTTTTTTTCTTTGTTTTTCTTTTGCTTTTAAACATTAAACATAATTATAAATAAACAAATAAGTTTTAGAGAATATAAATTAATGTAAATTTAATTTATAATGTTAAAAGCAATCAAACAAAGTGAAGTTTAATATAGATACCTTGATGGTAAACTTTGGAATGAAATTATAATTCACGCTATAAGTTTTGTAATTTGAGTACAATATATTAAATAGCTTCATTTCTGGGAAGTTTGTTATGGAGTTATATAGAAATATCTACAGTCTTAGCGCTTATCTTTTTTCCTTTTAGGTATAGCCACTTTTGCTAAACACCCCCCCACAGTTTCAAAGTAAGCGCGTTAGGAATTCTGCATTTCTATAATTCACATGGGGTTTTTCATTATCTCTTATAGTTATTCTATTTAATATAGCATACAGTAAGAATAGTTTTCCCCAATAAATTTTCTGGTACACCTGATTAACATTGCATTCACTATATCCATTCCATAATCTTCACAAAAGTTGTTAAGCATATTTAAAGTATATTCCCCACCTCTAAAATCTTAACTTTTTAATCTTCATTTCTAATTGGTTTTCAACCTCACTTTTATATACCTTAAATTTATTAATTGCTTGCTTCATCTTTAGTCTTTATAAGGTATACATAACAATATTTAAAATAATTAACTATGAAAGTCACAAAATAATTATTTTCGGCTCTAGTAGGAGGTCTATTGGAATCACAAATATCACTATGAATTAATTCCAAAAGTTGTTTATTTTTATTAATGAGCTTAAAAGCTTTCCTAGAAGACTTGGCTTGTACACATACTTCACATTTATGTTTTAAGTCTACACTTGACTTTGGAATTAAATGAAGATCCATCATTTTCTTATGTTTTCCATAATTTAAATGCCCTAACCTCTCATGCCAAATATTTCAAGATTTAACATTGAAAATATTAAGAGAATTTTTATTGACTTCCAAGACTACATTTATTTTGAATAAACCTTCACTAACACACCCTTTTCTATCAAATATATTATTCTTAGTAATAATTACTCGATTAGACTTCGTCACTAATTTATAACCTTGCATGTTGAACTAAGGACGACCCACTAATTAAATTCCTCCTCACATCGGGAAATTGTCGCACGTCTTTAAGAGTTAGAATTTTTCCAGAAGTCATCTTTAAATCAATATCACCAATTCCTAAAACTTGTGTGATAGAATCATTGCCAAGAGCTACACTTTTCTCCAATTGAGTTCTTGTAAGTTTTAAAACAATTACGATCAAAATACACAAGTACATTAGCACCAGAATTTAGCCACCGATCTTTCTTATGATAAACAAAATTTAGTGAATTAGACTCGTACCTTAAGATAGGTTCACTCGACTCTTGTCAGTCTACAAGCATATTGACTTTGGCTCTTTGACCTTGTTCTGATTGGCCTCTTTGATCTTTGTTAGGTGTACTCCTAAGCTTCTACACTTCAGTTTTCCTAAAGTTGCAATCCTTAGCATAATGATTTGTTTTCCCACACATGTAGCACGGCTTGTCTCCTCCGCCCTTAGAATTTTTAGACTTTTCATTTTTATATTTGTTTTGGTGAACTCTTTGGTTATTTCCGTTGCTTCTGTTGTTTTTCTTAAAGTGTCTTCCTCTTGGTTTATGGTAGTTATGGTCCTTGAAACTCTCTACTAGCTAAGTTTACCTTAGAGCTTTCAACGTTTGTCTTGTTATCCGACCCATGTTTCTCTTCAATTCTAAGAAAATGAATGACTCGAGTTAAGATAAAATGTCATTGCTTATGTCTAAGGGACCTAACAAAGTCCGACCAACTAAGGGGCAACTTGTTAATAAGACACAACACTCACTACAAGAAAATATCGCTTTGCTAACAAAATTTGAGCCAGTGAAATATATTTATTCCGTAGAAAAGTTTTAGCCCGAAAATTTTTAATACTTGTCGGCTAAACAATGGCGCCCATTCTAAGGTTTTGAAAGGAACTTCTACCGATAACTTTGTATTTAAGCCAATGATTTTTTTATCGGGAAAAAATTTATTAGCCAATAAAGTTGGTTTCATTGGGTAAAAATTTGGTGGGAGTTTTAACGCAGCCACAAATCTTTTATTTACACGGGTCTATACATTAGCTGACAACTTTGTATTTAGCCGACGATTTTTTTATCGGAAAAAAATTTATTAGCCAGTAAAGTTGGTTTTGTTGGGTAAAACTTTTGTGGGAATTTTCCCGCGACCACAAATCTTTTATTTACGTGGGTTTATACATTAGCCGACATTCTAGCGGGGCAACATAATTATTGTGTTACCTAAAATATTACTTATATTAACTAAAAATAATTTAGTAATAATATTTCGTTGGCTAAGAGTATTAAAATTTCCTAAACCTAATTAATTATTCTAATTAAACATATCTTTTCATTCCTCCAAATCTCTTCCCCTCTATACCATCATAGAATTCCTCTTACTACCAAGCTCGAACGCCAGTGGATGATAAACGGCTGTCGCTTAATCTCCTTGAAGACGTCCTTTCCTATCACTTCCATCCACATGCATCTCTATAAACCCCAAAACCATTACACTTGCTTATATACTTTCATATCTCACGCTCACGATACCTTGTCCGGGCTTTTGGTGTTCGTGTTGTTCATATAAGCGATTAATTTTCAGATTTAAGTGCACAAAGTGGTAAGTTTTTCATTCCCTCCTAGTTAGATTATATCCCCTTTTTAGTTTGGATATGAGCAGATTGATTAATTGGCTTACTTGAGCCCAATTAGACCCTTAAAGGAGCCAGAATTAAATTTCAGCTAAAACACAAAAGTTGTAGATGGAAAAGCAATATATCCGGCGGTTCAAATGGTGACTTATTTAAATATCGGACAAGAAAGTTCTGGCCTTTCAAAGTTGGCCAAAAACTCATTTTGCCAAACACTGAATTATCACCATTAGCCAACCAAATTCAACCCGAAATGTATTTCAACTATGTACGCATATGTAATATGATTAATATGACTTACGGGAAGTGTTGGGGTCATCAAAATATGTCCGGAACCAAATTCGACTACCTAAAGCTACGTTTAAGGGTAAAATACAACTAAAGGGCGATTAACACCTATAATTCGATAAAGACCACCCAAGTAGTGAAATGATAATCCATCCATATGTAATTAAGATATTGAAACATGCTCGATGTGTCGAAATCACAGAATTCTACTCGAAACCAAAAATTACTAGCCAAAGCAAGGTTATTCGATAAATCAAGCTTATAAAGGAAACTTAATGAGAAAACTAAACACGAGGTGGTACATGACGTATTTTGTACACTTCTTGCCATAGCTACAATTCGAAAGTGTGATCTTTTTTAGATGGGATATGAAAAATGCTTTTCTTAATGGTGATCTCATAGAAGAAGTCTACATGAAACCATATCCTTGGTATTATCATTCTTTGTCTCAAGTTTGTAAACTTCGTCGTGCCTTATATGGGCTCAAACAGGCTTCTCGTGTATGGTTCATGATATTCAGCTCTACTATTAGGAAGTTTGGTTTTGATTTTAGTGCCTTTAATCATGCTTTTTCATCCAAAAAGAAGATCATGGTATCATATTTCTTTTTCTGTACATGGATGATATAGTAATCACTAGAAGTGATGTTACTAGTATATCTGATCTTAAGCAATCTCTCAGCAGCCATTTTAAAATATAGGAATCTTAGGCCTCTCATCTACTTTCGGCATCTTGATATTCTCTCGGATTCTACTAGCTATTATCTCTCTCTAACAGAATATGCCTTTGAGAATTTAGCTCAAGCAGAACTCATCGGCGGCAAGACCATGCCAACTTTGCTCCTAGTAACGGTACTCATCTCAGTGATGCTATTATATACAAACAGCTGGTTGACAACCTTGTCTATCTTACCGTAACTCGTCCATATATTGCATATACTATTAATCTAGTAAATCTCCTCACTTTACTCACTGTGCTGATATTCTTTGGATTTTTCACTACCTCAAAGGAACGATGTTTCATGGACTCCATTTCTCTTCAACATCTTCACTTAACTTAAGAGCCTATCCTGATGTTGATTGGGCAGGTGACCCCATTGATCGACAATCTACCATTAGTTACTGCTTCTTCCTAAGGGACTCATTGATTTCATGGCCTAGCAAGAAATAGTCTATCGTCTCCAGATCCAGTACCAAAATAGAATATCGTGCTCTATAGATATTACATAGCAACTCGTATGGTTTCGATGGCTTCTTAAGCAAATAGGTGTTCCTTAAAGTCTTCCCACTACTCTCTACTGTGACAATCAAAGTGCCATTCAAATCGCTTATAATGACGTTTTCCATAAACGCACAAACCACATAGAATTCGATTGCAACTATGTTCCTTATTACGTCACCAGAACACCGTTCTTCTTTTACTTATTTTTTCAGAAGATCAATCTGTTGACGTCTTCACCAAAGTTCACCCCGCCTAGCTGATTTCAAGCACTTGTTTCCAAACTCCAGATGGTTTCATATTTACCACCTTAAGTTTGAGGGGGGATGTTAGCATATATCTATATGCTAGTTGTCAAATATGATTTAGTTTCCTTGTATATATCTTTTCCAAATTGTATTTGTCTTCTTTCCTTGTCTATATTGCAATTCTAACTCTATAAATATAGGGTCTCTCTTGTATCATTTAATAATCCACATCAATTAAATAGTAAAATTATTTTTTTGTCTATTCTTAACGGTTACAAACTCAAGCTCGTTCTTTCAAAGTATACACGAAGATC
The DNA here is from genome assembly GCA_021464415.1 of Lonicera japonica. Lineage (NCBI taxonomy): Eukaryota > Viridiplantae > Streptophyta > Magnoliopsida > Dipsacales > Caprifoliaceae > Lonicera > Lonicera japonica. Next base: position 443,421 of record JAKCWG010000901.1, on the reverse strand, counting down.
AAGGTAAGAAAAAAATAATACTACACCTACAAATAAATTTGAAATTGCCGTAGTGCCTACACCGTTTCTTATCTCTCATGTTTTTATAGTCATTAGACTTTATCTCCTACGTGCAGAGGAATTTAGAACAATTACCAAAAAAGTTAAGGTGCCGTGGATTAACTTTTACCATGTAATACTTCATCTCTCATGTAATATTTTGTTAGTAGGGAGTAAAGAAGTCTAACAATTACCAAACCAAAGAGGAAGCTTAATTTTGTATAAAAAATTTACGTACCGATTCAAAATTGCCCACCTAGAGATTGATGTCATTTTGTAGTATTTTCAGAACTCTTTTACTAACTTTTCTTTTTCTTTTTTCTTTTTTTTCTTTTTTCAAAAATAGTACATTTTTGGCTAAGAACCGTCTTATTTCTTTTTGATATGTTAAGATTAGTGTAAAAATAGTGAGATGTCCAATAGTAAAGTACAACAACTTTACCCACATGTTTTCTTAGTAACTATATTATCTAAACCACAAGTAGGGGTGTTGTGGGAAATGCAAAACAGGCCGATCGAACTAATTAGTAAAACCCCGAAATCGAGATGAAAAAACCAAACCAAAACTGAATAAATTCAATTCGGGTTTTGGGCTAGCCATTACAAAACCGAACCTAATTATCGAATTATGCTTACTTACAATTTTTTTTTTAATTATGAGAAATTGAAACTTATGATGGAAGTTTAAAGAGGAGCCCAACCTTATCCATTTGACACGTGTATTTTATTTTTCATCTATACCCCGGCAAAAATTATGTTTAACAACCAACCTTAAATAAGCATTCCATTCGTGTATTTTCGTTAATTTAGTTAGCTATTTGTCCGATTCATTCGTGGACTTAGACAAGTCCGAATGTTCCCACACGTCACTTTAGTGTTATGGATAAAAATATGGAAAAGTTTGATTTAATTTGGAACTAGTTTGAGCAATTTGGTGCGTTCTTGGAAAATTTGGCATATTCTTGAATATTCTATTTTTCTACTTTTCTTATATTCGGTTCATCGACCTAGGAAGGTCCAAATTGAGTTTAGTCTTTTTTGACACGTCACATTATAGTTATTAAATCTTCAAATAAAGTTTCATTAAATTCGGACTTCATTTAGGCATTTTTGAGTATTTAGTATAATTGAATTATATCCTTAATGATTCCTACAAATCTCGTTTGTGGTTCACGAACTTTTAGATCTCCAAATTCAGTTCCGTTTTGTCCAAGATGTCATAAATATCTATTAGGAATATTCTGGAAAGTTTCGTCACTATCGAAATTGAAACGAGCACTTCGGAGGCATTTTTTTTGAACACGGAATTTCTACTCGTCGATTGGATTTTAGTCGACTTTGGAGACTCATAACTTCTTCATTAATTATCCAAATTCCACTCCGTAAACTCTTGTAGTTTCATCTTATATTAATTTACAACTTTTGTGTTTTGACTGAAAGCTAGTTCACGCTCCTCGATGGTCAAAACAGAGTGCGAAGTAAGCCCATTAGCAAAAATCAGATTATGCTGAATTTCGGCATAGCATTGTCTTCGACCAAATTCTGGTATTAATCTACAATGAATTTGGAGAAACTTCCTCTTGTGAAGTTGTAGAACTTTGAATTAGCTTTATGTTGGTATAAAGATCATCCCAGTCGGAGTTCCAAGCAAAGAGTTATGGCCAAAATACGAACAGTGCACCATAACACCTTTGGTCAATCCGGGTTTGACTAAGTCAGCTCGTTTTTAATTGGCTTTGACCAGCTTTGGCCATCTTCTTCAGTCCATAAAACACCATTAAAACCAGAGGAAATATGTATACACTTCTAGAGAGAGAAAGGGTGAGAAATATGAGATATCTAGCTTAAATAAATGGTTTTTACTCCGAAATTGTGGATTTCTCAAGCTGTTTAAGGTCCATTTGATAACATAAAAAATAAAAATAAAAAACAATTGATTTTTGTGAGAATATGAAAAATATGATGAAGTATATGATGAGATTCTTCTTACTTTTTGACTTTTTCTATATAACAAATTTATTTGGATGTTATGGAAGAAAAATAATAAATGATGGATGACGTCTACTCGTAAAAATGAGTATGAAATAAAGAATATTTCATCACATGTCTTAACTTATTTTTCAACTTCTTACGCAAATTGAGTGTTTTTTTTTAATCATTTTTCATATTATTATCAAACGGAGCCTTAGAATAAAAAAAAATGGGGGAAATAGAATAATGCAATTTATATATATATATATATATATATATGCTTGCTTGGTAATTCATGGTACTGTGCAAATCCGAAAATAAAAACATCAGTGGATGATGGAGTACATTAAAACTTAAAAGCAAATACCAACATGAGTTGGTTTAAGTGGAAGGGATTTGAATCTCTTAAGCAAGACGTCATGGGTTCGATTTCGAGCACTTTTGAATAGAGCATATTCTGTTAGAAGAAATCCCCGCAAAAAGTGCTTGACGACAATACCTTAAAGGCTCGTTTGATTCGAGTTTTGGGAATGGAATGAGCATACTTGATTCATGTAAAGCTTTTTTCCTAAGATCTAGGATGACATGCCATTGTTTGGCTCATACATGAATGCTTTATTCTTGAAATGTTACATTACTTTCACTATGTTTGTTTCAACCGGGAATAGGAATAGAATAAAGTATCAATTAGAAAAATACCCTTCCTTTTTATAAGATGAGAAAATATTTCTTACTAATTTTTCAAAAGGGATAATTACTATAATAAACTACAAAAATCATACATGCCTAATAACTATCCTACAAAAATAATTTTTGTAATTAAAAAAAAATTACAACAGAAAAAAAAAGAAAAGAAAAAAATTTCAAACATTTTTTTTTGTGCAACAACATAACAAAAAAAAAAGTTCCAAACAATATTTTCATACACATATGAAAAAAGAATTGTTTATTCATAAGGAAGAGGGTTATTTTAGTCTTAACAAGAAAAATTTTAAAAATTGCCCACTGGTAATAACTTATTCCTTATGATTTAAATGGGAGAACTTGGAAGGAAATGTTGGTTCTTAGAATTATTTATTCCAAACCTAAAACTTGAACCAAATGTGAGAATCGTTTCGGAATAGAATTTAGTATTTCCGGAATGGTTTAAATCTTGAACCAAACGAGTCATAAGGTTTGAAAATAGGTGTCGGAGAAGATTGAAAAAAATAAAGAAATTAAAATAGGTGAAAACACTTAAAGCATAACTTTTTACTCGGAACTTTAAATTACACGATTCTTGAATCTAATTTGAAGAGAATTTTAAAAGTTACAACTTTTCAATTTAACATTTTTTCAAATTCAATCATTTCAAAATTTAAAATTATAAAACAAAATTTAGCAATTTAATATGACAAAAATTCAAAATGTACTCAATTAAATAAGTCCAGCAAAAAGCATTAATTAATGTCCAGCAGTGAGCAGCCCAGCCTTGAGCCCATATCCACCCAAATGAAGCCCTACCTTCATTAACCCAAATAATCTAGCATTGTAGCACACCTATAAATAAGCCCATGCCCAAGTCCATGCTCAAATCAAATCAGTAGATCAGCCATCATCTAATTATTTAAGAGAAATTTGTGCATAATTGGGAGGCAGCCGTGTACAGTGCTGGTGCCGAATTTCATTTCCTCTCCTCTCTTTTCTTTAATTTATCTTTTATTTCTTTTTACTTTATTGAAACTTAGAAGATTGTAAGCTTAATTTCATTTTTAATTCAATGTCAAATAAGTTTTTTATTTTATTTTACTTATTATTTAATTCCTTTTGTGCGAGTGTAAATTTGTGCTAAGGTTAGAATTAATGTATTTAATTAATTTCGTTATACGTGTTCATACATAAGTTTGGCTGTGAAACAATTGTAATTGAATTATATAAATTAATTAAATTTGAATGATTTTATTTGACAAGAGTAGAGTTTACGCGCATGCATACTTTGGAATATGATATTAAATATATAATTCCAAAACTCTAATCAATCAATTAATTAATTTTATTATCCTTCTTAATATTATTTAATTTAATTCCATTACTTTAATTTACTTGCTTTGCTTTGCTTTGCTTTATTTTATTCGTTTAATTCCCATAAAACTTTTCTAGCTAGATTAAAACTTTAGTGACAGATTAACAAGATAATCATAAAACGTACTGTTTTAGTCCTTACAAGTTCGACCTCGCACTTGCCTTAATAATAAGATATATTGATTCGTACACTTGCGAGTATTTAAAATTTATCACAATATATCCCATGTTTGGTATTGATCAATAATGAATTACGGACTGAATTGTTTATCTTACTAATGCCTATTATCCTACCGAGAAAATGATTAAACAACCCCATTTAGGAGATGGTATTATTTTATCCCGTCAAGATAGGATTAAAGGATGACAAGTTTAAACCTTGATTATTCAGAAACAAAATCCTAATATTAGTTCTACCAAATTAAAAGATTCAAATGCGATCCTCTCAGCAATCGCATCCCATCACTCTCAATTTTTTTCCACTGGAACTGTTTGGGAAGAAAATTGCGGTGAAATTCGTTACTGTTCGAGAAGAAAATTGCGATGAAATTAATTCTTTCTTTCCTCAGTTCCTAATTGATAATGACTCATTGCTTTATAGGGTATTGGAAGGTTTTTGACGAAAATAAGGATCGGACTAGCGAAGAGTAAAAATGAAAAGAAGAATGAAGCAACGAGTAACTGACTTAATGAAGCCCTAAAACAAAAGCATAAGATGGTTACTCAAGCAGAAGTTTTCTTTGAGAAGTGCAAGTACTCAATAACAATAGTGCAACATTCAAAGGGTAGTTATACCTTTAATAAGCGCGCAACGATGAAAAAAAGTCGCAAATCCGAAAGAAATGGGCCAGGCCTTAAATCGTTTGGCAACCAAATCGATGATTGACACGTGGAATCGGGTCGGTACGTCTGGGAAAGCTTTTGGTAGAAGATTAGACTCAAGCACGTGATCTACATCTTGTTTGATGAGATTGCATGCTTGAGGGGGCAATTGAGGGATCATAAAATTTGGTTAAGAAAAATCAAGCCAGTCCAGTTTATGCGGAGGCTCACTCTTTGGGCCTAGAGGACGAGTGTGTCCAAACGGAAAGAAATAACAAAAGAGTATGCCAAAGAAGAGGCACCAAAGCATGCCGAGATAGAAGGCTGGTGCCAAGACCCTAGGAAGAGGAGCACGTGTCACAGCACCCATGGAACACGTGGGAGGTATGTGCAGAGGATCACAACAAATCATACGGATCTGTGCAAAATCATGAAGAACCACACTGCTCCACCACAAACGTACGAATTCAGAAATTGTTAGTAGTGGATAAGGGAATGGAAGCTGGATTGTTATCCAAGGCTTACCCTCTTTATTCATTTTACGATCAACCCTAATGAGCAAATATAACCCTAATTCTATACGTATAAATAAAAAGAGGGAGGCTCGGGAGAAAGGGTTGGTTGCTGAGTATTTGGGCAAGGAGAGAGTGAATTACTAGTTTTACTTAATCTGTTTTAGAGAGAGAAAGCTTGTAACACCATTGATACTGCCTTAAGAGCTCAATACAACAACCGCACACACACACACAAACGGAGGACATACGAACGGATCAGCATTAGCGCTGCCGGGGAAACCTACCGCACCAAAAAAAATTCTCTTGTCACACTCCACCCGCTTTTTCCATACCCTTTGACTTGTTTCTCGACTTTGTTTATCACAGTGGGTCGGATCATAAATTTTCTGCCACCCACAATTTATGTTTTGGAAATTCAATAATGTTAAATCATAAATACTAATAAAATATTAAATATTTTGTGTTTGTTAATTAATTCATACTCATTGAAGTTAGGTAAAATTATCAAATATTTTCGTCTTTATACAATTTTTATTTTGGACGACTTTGTTTTTATTATTTGGTTATGTGATATCAATTATTTCAAATTTATAAAATACCCGTACATTGTATGGGTTACAAAATTAGTATGTATATATAATCCTGGAGCATACTTGACAACTGTACAATATACAACTTATTAATTCTTGACAATATGTAAAGATTGAAAAAAAAATAACATATAAATGGGTTTGAGTCCTTTTATATATACTATCATAATGCACGTGCTTGCATGTGACTGTGCAACAACTAAAAAATTTATAAAGTTAATTAATTAAAATATATGTCAGAAAAACAAAAATACAAATGAAATTGGTTTTCAAAAAGAATTGAAAACAACTTATGATTTGAAGAAAACAGTTAAGGTACATAATGAAAAACTGTAAATAAAACAGCGAAAAATATTATTTTTTGCTATATGAGCATTGATACTACTTGTTTTCTTTCTGTTTACCCCTTAGAATTTATCATTTTAATATATAAATTTAGTTAGCAAAATATTGTTGTACTTCTTTATGCATTAGATTCTTTATGCATTACATGTAACATATTGTCACAAGTGAACCAAAAACACTTTGATAAATATAATTACCTCTAACTCTTATGATAATTTAAATGTTGTTAGTTTCTAGAGTTTAATTTTGCTTACCTTAAATTTATAAGATTATTCTAATGTGTGAAACCTAGAAAAAGAAACATATAACTTGTTCTTCAAAGAAAACAAAAACATCTATGGTATTTATATTTTGAATCTATTATACAATTAAAAGTTTTACTATTCACTGGTATAACAACTGTCTTCATAAATCTAAAGGTTGGGAATCATTTACTAAAATTTAATTATTGAATTGAACTATAGTATAGTAGTAAATATAAGCCAATATAAAAGGTGTATCTTAACACCCTTACGCGATAAAGTTTAGTCTCATTCTCCTTACTCAACACTAGCCCAACTTTGGGCCTACCCTCACTACGGCCATAAGCCCAGTTCTACATGGCCAAATCAAAGTGGTGAGGGTGGTTCAGTACAATTATTTTTTAAATTAAGATTGTTATTTGTTTTGAAATTATATTGATACAATAATACATTTATAATTATATTTATAAAAGTTAAATATAGACAGTTAATTTTAAAAGAAAAAAATATAACTAATTTCAAAGGAAAGAAGTATAATTTTTTATTTTAAAATTATATTGATGCAAGAACACAGATATAATTATATTTATGCTTCTTTTTTGTGAGACTGCTAGCAGAAAGAGACTTGGGACTTATGGATTTTACTCTATTGTGACTGGAGTTTGTTTTTATTTTTTTTAGCAAATTTACAATTTTTATAGTAAACAAAGAATTTATTATATTTTTTTATGTACCAAAGCTCGTGATATTAATTAAATATATTATGTTTAAAAAAAATTCCCTCTTTTTTTTAATTATTATTTTCCAAAGTTTTTACTAAACATACAGTATACAAAAATAGAATTAATCATAAGGGAGGGCCTCGATTTTTTCCTCAAATTTCCTTCAAATATAATATAAGAAAAAAATGTAACCAGTGGGAGTGCGTGAGAAAAGTCGTGAAAAAATGTAGGGGCAATTAAAAAAAAGGGCTTATTAGAGAAAGATTTTTACACTAAGGCCAAGGAATAATTTTTTTTAAAATAAAGGGCCTATTTTTTATTTTATTGATAATATGACATGTGTCTTTTTTTTTCATTATAAAATGACATCCCAACCCTTAAAATAAACTAAAAAAATATCAATATGCATTAAAATATGGACTGCAATATGAACTTTGCAGTCTATATTTCACTGCAATATGAACTTTGCAGTCCATATTTCACTGCAATGTGAACTTTGCAGTCGATATTTTTAGTGCAAAGTTCATATTGCAGTCCATATTTTACTGCAATGTGAACTTTGCAGTCCATATTTTTAGTGCAAAGTTCATATTGCACTACATATTTCACTGCAATATGAACTTTGCAGTTCATATTTTATTGCAATATGAACTTTGCAGTCCATATTTTTTGTGAAAATTTCATAAAAAGGGGTAATTTAGGTAATACATAACATGTTTTTATTAATTAAATGATATTTAAATTTATTCAAATACATTCATTTAAAATATAAAACAAAATAGGCCTCTTACACTAATTACCAATTAAAAATAGGCCCTTTATTCAAATTACCAATTAAAAATAGGCCCTTCATTCAAAAAAATATTATTCATTGGATTTTTGGTAAAAATCAATGTATAATAAGCCCTTCTACCTAATTTCTAGAAAAATGTAACACAGATATAATTTTTCCTCTTTTTTTTAATTATTATTTTCCCCTCTCTCTCTCTCTCTCTCTCTCTACATTGCTGAACCTGCAAATACAGAGAGAGAAACTTAATTTTTCTATATACAAAGATAGCAAATTGATTCAATGGCCAAAAGGAAGTTGTCTGCAATGGATCAAGGTTAGTGATACTTTCAATTTATTCATCTTTATATTCACCTCATTTATTTCTCTAATTTATTATTTGGAACTCAGAATCTATTGTTGTTTGTGTTTTGGCTTCCTTCAAGTTTTTTTTTTTTTTTTTTTTTTTTTTTTTTTTTTTTTAATATGGAAAAAATTATCATGAAAATAAAATACTTATGTAGAGGTGTTTTTCGCATTACATAGAAATTAGGAAATTAAGCTAAACTTCGAAAACTGCAATGGATCGGGTTTCGGATCCTCATCCTTTCTTCTCATCTTCTTGCCCCCACGCCCAAACTTCATCTTAAGCTTGGCCCCATGATTGAAAACTAACAGTCTTCATTTCCATTCAACTTTTAAGAAGAAGATGGAGTGTATATACATAGATCTAAGTTTGATTTACTTTTAAGAAGAAATCCGACATATGTTAGCTTTATATGATTTTAATTTCAAATTCGATTTGAGATTTTATATTGATTTTGATTGTGAGTTAACTTTGGGTTTGATTTAAGTTTAAATACTATAATTTAATAACATGAAACTCCATTGTTGATTTGTTGCTTTAGTTCAAGAACGTAAATTTTGGGTATTTCTTAAGAAGAAAGATAGGGTAAGGGTAAAATCGTCCAAAAATAGTGGATGAAAAGAGACCGCATGGTTGTGTAAAATAAAAATTATTTTAAAGAGTTTAGTCAAATATAGTTATTTGTGTAGAGGATTAAGTTAATAAATTTTATATTATTATTAAAATTTCAATATTGTTATTTCAATATATATAAAAAATTGTATTTTTTTAATTTTAAAACTAGTAGATTGCATTTTTGAGATAGAAGAGATCTTAAAATAAAATAAAAAAGTGGTCCAATTTTTTTCAATAGTACCGGGAGGCAAGATCATATTCTACTACCTTTTAAATTAAATATGATTTTAACGGTTTACACCAACTTTATTTGGTGGGAAAGAACACGTTTCTTTGGTGTTGACAGCGACTTTGCTCTTCTTAGGTTAAGTAAGTCAAAAAAAAAAAAAAGAAAAGGAAAAGGAGCATCTTAAACAAGTGGATTTGGTTGTTTCAAAAAAATATCAAGTGGATTGGGTGAAAAAAGTAGTCATCTCTCTCACACACACACACACACACACAGAGACACATAACACTATGTTTTTAACTTTATTACTATTAGGCCTCGTTTGGTTCACGAATTTTAGTATTCGAAAAAGGAAAATCGTTATTTTTCTTTGTTTGGTAAGCACAAATTCCGAAAACACTTTTCGAAGAGAGGGGAAAGTAGGGGGTAAAACCATTCCTCTCAAAACACATGGGATTGATTTTCCCATGTGATTTTCAAGCATTTATTACACAAATTTTAAATAATGATACTCTTACCTGAATACTTTCCATGGTTTATCTAACACAAGAAAAGAAATTTGACAGGAAATTTAGTTTTCCACTTCTATGGGAAAGATAAAGGAATTGATTTCCCTTTCGTGAACCAAACAAGGCCTTAAGCTATGAAGCACGGACGCGACACGCGACACGCAATTTTTCTAAAATGTAGAATACGACACGTAAGAAGAACACGTTTTTAATTAATCATATTTTAATATAAATAATATTTTAAATAATATAATATGATAATAATAATATAATATGATAAAATACTTTGCCAAATAACAAGGAAATACCGATTATATCTATATATATTTTAAAAAAAATGTATATCTTAAAAAGAGTGAGACATGTTTAGTTAATTATTTTTTTTCTTTTTTCCCATTTTTTAATCCCCTACTTTTTTCTACCCATCCCATCTTGTCCCCCACATGCCCATCTCCCTTTGTCCTTTTTTTCTTCTCACACGGCACCTTCCTCTCTCATGCCCATCTCCCTTTGTCCCCCACAGCTTGCAATCTTGCATTATTCAAATTTTACATCAACCTTTATTCACTCTCCTCCTACCTCTCCCTCTCCCTCTCCCTCTCAAGGAAAAAGAAGACATGTGTAGATAAGATCCAAGAAATTAAACACTTCTTCTTTACTTCTTCTTCTTCTCTATCGGTATATGCGTGTATATTTACATATGTATACACTTCAAAGGCTTTGAAGATCCTCCATTGCCATATAAAAAAGAAATATCATATTTACATATGACATTTGTTCTGTTTGTTTTCTTTTTAAGTTTTATTGTTATTATTATTTTCACCCCATATTTTTAATTATTTTGGACATTGACCCCTATTTACGTGTCCCAAGCGTGTTCTTAGCATATCCCCAGCGTGTCCGTGAAAAAAAAAATTAATAAACAATTGGACACTCTTCGACACGGGTGTCCCGAACGTGTCAGTATCCGAGGGTGTCCCCGTGTCGGACACGTCTCGGGCAGGATACACACCCTCCTGGAGAGTGTCCGTGCATCATAGTTATTAAGGCTCCTTTTGATCGAAGGTGGAAAAATAAAATTAATTGAGTTAGTTTTGATTAAAAGATAAAAAATAAGTTGGGCGATAAATGTGATATCCTCTTAATTTTTAAGGTTTTTCATGAATTTTTTTTCTTTATTTGGTGGTGAGTAAAAATTTTCCACCAAAAATAATGAAGGATGAAAGGTAAATACTTATAAAATGAATAACAACTTTCACTTTATTTTTTTATCTTTTTATACAAACTAATTAAATTTATTTTCTTTTTCTATCTTTGTAATCAAATAGAGCCTAAATTACAACTTTCAAGTGTCACCTATACAAGAAAATAAAGAAAAATTTGATGCTAGGCACACATAGCACATAAATTAAAATTATTAAATAAAATATATTTAATTGATGAAGAACGTAGACTACTTGTCATTTCATTGGTAACCTATAAAGTAATTGGCAAATCGATTATTTTGTTACCAACTTTTTATTATATCCATCCGTTATTTGTAATTTCATGGTATATTCTTTGTTTTCGTAATTAATAAATCTCACGTTAAAGAAATGAAGTGATTGATATTTGTTACAATTGTATCAATTTAAGATATTATTCAATACTTGGTAAGTGCTAGAGGCATTATAGAAAAGGTGATTGAACTGTTTTTTTATGGCCACAACAATCTAAGAGATAATTGTGTTTGATGGCTCACGTGGCCCCTTAAGGCAATTCAGTCCCTACCCATTAAAGAAATATTGTGTGGTTGAGTATTGCATTTGTTATGTTCTCTGGACAAATAATAATATATATATATAGGAAAATTGGCACCCAATTTGACTTCTACTGACATAAAACATGAAAATATATACTCTTTTCGTTTGAGTTGGGTTGTCACTAATGATCATTCTTATCTATGTAGTTTTTTATATTATAAAAAAATCAAAAAAGTATATTTTAATAGAGTTTATATTTATTTATTTTCATATGAGATAGAATGTGAGTTGTATAAGGAATTTACATCACCATGTCTAGTGATAGAAATTTCTAAAATAATATGCCACAATCTCATTAGATATTGTTGTGACTGTTTTATTTGTTCGCAAGTGCAAGAATCAAATACTAATATAACTTAGGTAAGAGCGAGATCAAATACTAAGGACCTGACAGGTGGAATGTACGTATATCTCTTACTAATTCTAATTAATTCATAATCTAACTTAAAAATTTAGAGGGATGATTTATCAACAAAAAAAGAATAAAATAATCAATTAAAAAATATTAGGGTAGTGAAGTCATATATTTGATATTATGTTCTTAATATTCATACCCAACAAATTCTATTTTTTGTCTCGAATTAATTTGGTCTCTTGACTCTATTAGATGCAAAATAAATTCAGTTAAACTCAACTAGTTTATAAATTCTAAGTGTTAATTCTTCTACAGTCAATCGTGCGTATAAGATCAAAACACCCACTATACTAGTCAAAACCCAATTTATATCCGCTTTTAACAAATCATAAATTGAATATAACAAATTATAATGAGAATCTAATCTTAATTTTTTCTCTCTTAAAATAAGCATTTAATAAGAAAAATATTTATAAAATTAAAATATTAAATTAATAGAATCAATTGGCATAAATATGTACAATATAATCAATTAAATATATTCATCTTCAATTCTAGATAATATCCTAGCCTAGTATGCTTATAATTACATCAGGCTGGGGTTAATAAGTCACAGAATTATGTTTAGAAATTAGCTAGACATTGTCTTCCATTTTTACATAATTCTTTCAGATTTTATTGCCTGAAGGGAAATACCCTAATGAGTATGAAAGTAGGGTAATTCTAATGATTTAGCATTAAGAAAAAGAGCAAAGTCGAAAAAAGCCCAAATATGGAAATATTAGCATTTACTGTGAATGGAAATGCAATAAAAAATACCCGTGTTCTTGCAATATGAAGCTTCGATCCATCCATTACAATGACATTAATATAATGATTTATGGTTACAGGGTACGGCTCAACCTCATCAATATCAAGAGGAGAGTACGAAGTTTTCTTGAGTTTCAATGGCATGGACACACGAAAGGGATTCACCGATTTCCTTTACACCTATCTTTTGGATGCTGATATTCGTACTTTTAGGGATGATAATGAACTTCGTGTCGGAGAAGAGATCGGCCCCGAGCTTCTGAAAGCAATTAAGGAATCAAAAATCTCAATCCCAATATTTTCAAAAAATTACGCCTCCAGTAAATGGTGTTTGCGTGAACTAGCACAGATAGTGGAGTGCCACACAAATGAGGGGCAAATTATTTATCCAATTTTTTACGACGTAAATCCGTATGAAGTACGACATCAAAGTGGGAGTTACAAGGATGCCTTTAGCCAGCACAAGAATAATTTCGATGAAATGACAATACAAGGATGGAAGGAGGCTATGAGCAAGGTTGGACAATTGAAGGGATTGGAATTGATAAAAGAAACTAATGGGTAAGCCCAGCTAACCCACCTTTGGGTTTTTTTTGGGTTAAATATTCAAGCAATTCCTTTCAAAAAAAGAGTACACATAAAATTAATGCACCAATCTCCATATAATATATATATATACTTTTTTCCCTTGATGTTTGTTGTTCTCTCTAGGCAAATTAACTTTTCCCTTAATATATATGTGTTGTATATGTATCTGTAGGCTTGAAGGACAGTTAGTAAAGAAGGTTGTTCAAGATGTCATGCTTGGATTGGAGAAGAATTACACACAATTACCTGACAACTTGGTTGGCCTAGATGATCACATCAAAGCCATGAAGGAATTGCTAAATGTCAACTCCAATGGAATAAGGGTTGTTGGAATTCATGGAATTGGTGGTCTAGGGAAGACAACTATTGCCAAAGTCATCTACAACCAACTGTGTGAGGGGTTTGAATGTTGTTGCTTCATTGAAGATGTTAGAGCAAATTCAAACGGCCAAAATGGTATTGTTGAGTTGCAAACCCATATTCTCTGTAAGATCCGAAAGAAGGAAGTCGGCAAAATCAATAATGTTGATGAAGGAATCAAACAAATAGAGGAGGCAGTTGGTAAAAAAAAGGTTATCATTGTTCTAGACGACGTGGATGATAAATATCAATTTGATAAGCTTGTTGGAAAGTGCAACTTGTTTGGTGCAGGAAGTAGGATCATAGTTACAACAAGAAATAAAGGGCTCCTGGATACAATAGAGGCCACTTATCAAATTGAAAATCTACATGATGTATACGGGAGTTATGAACCACATCTAATGGAATCAATTCATTCTCTTCAATTGTTTAGCAAGTATGCTTTTATGAGGGACTCTACTCCAGAAGATTATGGTAGCCTTGCTCAGAAAGTGGTATCCAGTGCAGGAGGACTTCCTTTGGTTCTTGTGACTCTTGGGTCATTATTATTTGGAAAGAAGGACATAGCTTTATGGGAAGAGAAATTGAGGAAGTTAAAAGAAATACCACCTGAAAAAGTCTTGGAAAGATTGAGAATAAGTTTCGACGCTTTAGATCATGGGCAAAGGCAAATATTCCTTGATATTGCATGTTTCTTCATTGGAGAAGATTACATGAACCCTTTTTACTTCTGGGAGGCCTGTGGATTTTATCCTAGAGATGGGCTTAATGCTCTTGTACTTGGATCCATGATAAAAATTGAAGATGATAATAAGCTAAGGATGCATGATCAGCTAAGAGATCTCGGTCGGCAAATTGTCCGTGAAGAAAACATGGCTAAACCAGGAAAGTGTAGCAGGTTATGGTGTAGCGAGCAAGCCTCAAAACTATGGGAGGGACGTATGGTAAGTTAAATGGTGTCATCAATTTTAGCCTTCGTTTTAGCATTTTATTATTTTATGATTCATGTAAAAATGCAAAAAATATGCTTTGCAAGCCAAAAAGATCTTTTACAGGATGATTTTACTCTGGTAATATTACTCATTTGAATAAACTTTTTATTTATTTTTATTCACAGGTGAAAGGAGATGTTAAAGCCCTCAATCTTAACTTACGCAAAGAATCAGAGTGTCAACCCCAGTGTCTTGTGGGAAAAGATTCTAAGAAACTACGAAATTTAAGGTATCTGAGCTTGGGTTGGGCAGACCTTGATGGTGATTTTAAGAAACATCTTTCAAATTTAAAATGGCTTGATTGGGAATGCCCTGGGAATTTTTGGCCAACCAATTGTCATTTAAAAAATCTCGTTGTTCTCAATCTATTTGTAACCAATATCCCAGAAAATTGGGAGGGTTGGAGTGAAATCGAGGTAACATAGAGTATATATATGTTTTTTTTTTCTATTGTCCCATCATCGTTTTCATAACCCTTTGCAAATTAAATTTATTTTGTTATTGTACAGATGGCAAAAGAGTTGAAAGTTCTAACTCTCTCTGGCTACCACTTCAATAGAGCTTCATTGATTTCAAATTTTAGAAGTTTAGAGAGTTTGAGTGTTCGTGTTGCTAACTTCAATCCGGAAGAATTTGACCCATTGATTCGGAATCTAACGAATTTGAGAGTTCTGGACCTCTCACATGGTTATAGGTTAGGAACCTTGGATTGCTCCTCATTTTCAGCCTTAGAGAATTTGAACTTATGCCACTGTTCAAATCTACATAGGCTTGATGGTCTTGAACAGTTGAAATCATTAAGATACTTGAACTTGAGTGATTGTTTGGAGCTGGAAATATTGTTGGATCTATCGAATTTTAAGATGCTAAGAAAGCTAGATATAACTTCGTGTAAGAAGCTAACTGAGATACAAGGTCTAGATAGATTGGAATCGTTTGACGTTTTGAATATGTCAAATTGCGAATCCATAAAAAGATTATGTGGCCTATCGAACTTAAGAATGCTAAAAAGACTCCATCTATATTGTTGCAAGAACTTACAAGAGCTTGACGAAGTCGGAGTTTTGGAATCCCTGGAACTCTTGGATATGCGTCGTTGCCAATCCATAGAAAGATTACCTGACTTATCGAAGTTGACAAAGCTGAAGATACTAAATCTCTCTGATTGTTATATGTTGCGTGAAGTTAAAGGCCTTTCAGTTTTGAAATCGTTGGAGGTGCTGGACTTGTCGAACTGCAAATTAATGGAAGAATTCCCAGATCTCTCAAACTTAAAAAAAATAGTGGACCTTAGTATTGGTGGTTGGAACGATTTAACTGAGATTAGGGGACTTGAGGAACTTAAATCCTTAGAAGATTTGGATATGAGTGATTGCGGTTCCATAGAAAGATTACCTGACTTATCGAAGTTGACAAAGCTGAAGAAACTATATCTATCTGGTTGTGAGATGTTGCGTGAGGTTAAAGGCCTTTCAGTTTTGAAATCGTTGGAGGAACTGAACTTCTTGTACTGTAAATCAGTGAAAGAATTCCCAGATCTCTCAAAGTTGAAAAAATTCGTGAAACTTAAAATTCGTGGCTGTCATGATTTAACTGAGATTAGGGGACTTGAGGAACTTAAATCCTTAGAAGATTTGGATATGAGTTACTGCAAATCCATAGAAAGATTACCTGACTTATCGAAGTTGACAAAGCTGGAGAAACTAGATCTCTGTGGTTGTGAGATGTTGCGTGAGGTTAAAGGCCTTTCAGTTTTGAAATCGTTGGAGGTGCTGGACTTGTCGGACTGCAAATCAGTGAAAGAATTCCCAGATCTCTCAAAGTTGAAAAAATTAGTGAAACTTCAAATTCATGGTTGGCATGATTTAACTGAGATTAGGGGACTTGAGGAGCTTAAATCCTTAGTACGGCTCAAAATTGCTTCCTGCAGCTCGATTGAACAGTTACCTGATTTGTCGAACCATAAAAATTTAAAATACATAGATGTTTCTTACTGTGAGAAACTAACCGACATCAGGGGCATTGAGGAAGTGATATCACTAATTGAGATATGTATAACGGGATGCAATTCACTTAGGGCCCGTTTGGTTGCGTAAATTACCTAATTTTAGAATTAATTAATTTTCGATTGAAGAATTGTGAATTTGCTCATTTATAAATAATTCAATTCTAATTCAAGTAGTGTTTGGAAAACTTAAACGAGAAATTCCGATTGTTAGAATAAAAAAATGTTCAACATCACGGGTAGAAACTAGATCTTCTTGAAAAATAGAGTTGGAATGAATTATCTACTTCTAGAATTAGGCAATTTCAAGTTTTAATTGAAATGACTTAATTCGAGTTTTTGTAAATCAACTTGAATTATCATATTTACAATTGTTCAATTTACACAACCAAACACTAATAAATGAAAATTTTGTAAATTAGTTAATTGTAAATTATCTAATTCGCAATTTGAAGGACAACCAAACAGGCCCTTAATCTACCACGTCTGCCAAACGCACGCATATATGGCCGTTATGGATTGGAGAGGTATATTTTAATTTTCAGTTTAAATATTGTTATTATCTTTTCAAGAGGATTTTTACCACTGATAGCTTGATAACTCTCTCTCTCTGTTTTGGTGTGTGCGTGCATGATAGTAGCAGCAACCAATCAGATAGTAGTTCCTCAGCGGATCCCCATGATGAGCCTCAGTCACTAGGAACATGGTAAGTCTCTGCTATTGTAGAGGGAGAGGTTAAATTTCTTTAAAAAAAATGAGAAGAGCAATAAATTTGGTTTTATGGTTTGGCTCAAAGAAAAACTTGGTTTTATTATTATCTCTACTTCTCTTACTTAATTTACTTGTGAATGTTTGTTTTAATAATGACTAGTGCCGGTCACGTGATTTGTAGAGCCCTGTGCTCAAACTTAAAAATAATATCATTTTATATAAATAGATTAAATATTCTATATTACTTTATGAAAAAAATTGTTTTATTTGAAACTTTGTTCTAGTATTATCTTTACTATTTTAGTTCTCTGTATTTTCAAGGGAGATCTATATATATATATGTATATATAGTCTTGGAGCACACTCAACATGTATACAGTATAATACTTAATTATTCCTGACAATATGTACAGATTGATTAAAAAAAAAACATATAAATGGGTTTGAGTCCCTTTATATTGTAATGCTAGTCGTAATGCTAGTCATAGTGCACGTGACTATGCAACAACTAAAAAAAATTATAAATTAAATTAATTAAAATATATGAAAGAAAAACAATAATACAAATGAAATAGTTTTTCAAAAAAGATTTAAACTTAAATTAGAAAAAATTTATGATTTGAAGTAAACAGTCCAGTGTTGGAAATTTTATGGTTTGGCTTGAAGAAAAACTTGGTTTTGTTATTATTATTATCTCTAGTTCTCTTACTTAATTTACTTATAAATGTAAGCTTTAATAATGATTAGAGCAGTTTCTTTGATTTTAGGCCCTGTTTCTTCATAGCAAGTTTTGTTTCTCCCAATGTTTTGTTTCATATCTTATGTACCTTCTTTACAGCAAGGTAAAGACAAGTGCTATTTTCACTTGCCTTTTTTTTTTTTTTTTTTTAAGAATGCTTTGTGTTTCTAATTTTTTATTATCATGCATGTTCTACTATTTACTGGAAATTGGGGTTTATTATTTAAGTGCCCCTTTGGTTTTGTAAATTGCATAATTTTAAAATTAGTTCATTTTCAGTTAATGAATGGTAAATATGTACAATTATATAATTCAATTCTAAATTCATTGATTATTGGAAGATTTCAATCAGAAATTTGGATTGTTACTATAAAAACTTGTTTGAAAGTGCTTTTTGCTATTTAAAATTTTACCTAGAATCATCAATGTCAATTTTAATTATTTAAAATTTTCCTAAATATGTTTGTTCCAAAAGTAAATGGGTTATATAGTGTTTATATTGGTTAAGGACGTATTGTCCTTTCAAGTATGATTATTTAACTATCACGTTTTTTTGGTGTGTGCGTGCATAAATATGATGTCATAAATGGTACATGTAATTTTTATTAACTTAAATTATTAAATTTTATTTTAAAACGACACATTGCGGAATTGACACACATCCTTTAATTAAAATTATGTTTAAAAATTACAAATTAGTACCTGCATTTTGTAATTGCCTTTAGGGCTTTCAATCGTTGTCTCTCATTTGGTTCCAATCTTATGCCTATTTGTTAATATCCAAGCAGTTTGTTTTAACAATCTTTCATTCTCGTAATCTCTCTCTATGTATATACATATCTCTCTGTTAAAAATCTTTAGTTTAGAATCTTTGCGGTGTCTTTTTGCCATATCAATTTACTTTCTTCTTTCTTAGACCATTTTCAACAATTGTGTAAAAAATTCAGTGTAAATCCTATGTGTCAATTAATTTTTATACAAAACTTGAAATTTGAAAAAAAATATTTTTCAATAGTACTTTTGTAAATTTTGAACAGGTATATTTTCTGTTTAAATATTGTTATTATCTTTTCAAGAGGATTTTTACCACTGATAGCTTCTTAACTCTCTCTCTCTCTCTCTCTCTCTCTCTCTCTCTCTCTCTCTCTCTCTCTCTCTCTCTCTCTCTCTCTCTCTCTCTCTCTCTCTGTTTTGGTGTTCCTCAGGCAATCAGATAGTGGTTCCTCAGCGGATCCCCATTATCACTAGGAACATGGTAAGTCTCTCTGCTATTGTAGAGGGAGTGGTTAAATTTCTTTAAAAAAATGAGAAGAGCAATAAATTTGGTTTTATGGTTTGGCTCAAAAGAAAAACTTGGTTTTATTATTATCTCTACTTCTCTTACTTAATTTACTGTGAATGTTTGTTCTAATAATGATTAGTGCTGGTCACGTGATTTGTAGAGCCCTGTGCTCAAACTTAAAAATAATATCATTTTATATAAATAGATTAAATATTCTATATTACTTTATGAAAAAAAATGTTTTATTCGAAACTTTGCTTTTGTATTATCTTCACTATTTTAGTTCTCTGTATTTTTAAGGGAGATGTATATATATATATATATATTGTCTTGGAACACACTCGACACGTATATAATATAGTACTTAATAATTCCTGGCAATATGTAAAGATTTAAAAAAAAAAAAAAAATAGGTTTGAGTGCCTTTATATGCTAATGCTAGTCATAGTGCATGTGACTGCGAAAAAAATTATAAATTAAATTAATCAAAATATATGAAAGAAAAACAGTAATACAAATGAAATAGTTTTTCAAAAAAGATTTAAACTTGGAATTAGAAACAATTTTATGATTTGAAGTAAACAGTTCATGGTACATAATGAAAAATTGTAAATAAAACCGTGAAAAATATTATTTTTTGTCAAAGGAGCATTGATACTACTTGTTTTCTTGCTATTTACCCCTTTGAATTTATCGTTTTAACATCTAAATTTAGTTAACAAAATATTGTTGTACTTCTGATAAAACAAATAATGTACTAGGTGATTTTACGTTATGCTTCACATATACCATATTGTTACAAGTGAACCCAAAACACTTTAATAAATAGAATTATCCTCTTAACTATGATATTTTAAATGTTGTTAGTTTCTACGGTTTAATTTTACATACCTTAAATGCATTAGGCAATTTTAACATGTGAAAACTAGGAGAAAAAAAACACATACATATAACTTGTTCCTCAAAGAAAACGAAAATGTCTATGGTATTTATATTTTAAATATATAATACAATTAGGAGTTTTACTATTAACTAATATGACAACTGTCTTCCTAAATCTAACGGTTAAGAATCACTTGCACAAATTTATTGATTGAAATGAACTATGGTGTAGTAGTAAATATAAGCCAATATAAAAGGTTTATTTGAACAGCCTTGTGTGATAAAAGTTCTTCTCCTTCTCCCTACTCACCCAACCCAGGCCTACCCCCACCCCATCTTCTAGACTCCTACGATCACAACCCCCCTTTTACATGGCCAAACCAAAGTGGTGAGGGTAGTTTCAGTGATGGATTTAACGGGGGGAGGGGGGGGGGGGGGGGGGGGGGGCGTCGCCACCCCAAATTTTTTTAAAAATAGATTAGATATAGTAGAAATTTTGTATTTATAAAAGAATTATAAATGCTCGTCCCCCCAAATTATTTTCAAAAGATTAAGTATGGCCACTTCAATTATTTATATCCAAATTATATATATTGACATATTATATATGTTATATTTTTGCGTTAACTTGCTTTATTATTTGATGGTAAAATTTAGTTTAAATATTTTTTGTTACAATTATTTTTTGCCGTCAGTTCATTTATATTGTCGTCCCCCCAAACCTAAAATCCTAACTCCGTCCCTGGGTAGTTTAGTTGTCTTCCTAAATCTAACTGCTAGGAATCACTTGCACAAATTTTATTATTGAAATGAATTATGGTATAGTAGTAAATATAATCTAATATACAAAGTGTATCTGAATACCCTTGTGTGATAAAGTTTATTCTCCTTCTCCCCACTCACCCAACCTGAGGCCTACCCCCACCCCATCTCCTAGACTCCTACAACCACAACCCCCCTTCCACATGGCCAAACCAAAGTGGTGATGGTGGTTTAGTTTAACTATTTTTTAAATTAAGAGTCTGTACGTTATTTGTTTTGACATTATATTGATATAAGAACACATATATAATTATATTTATGAAAGTCGAACATGAACACTTACGTTCAAAAGAGAAAAGTATAACTAATTTCGAAAGAAATAAGTATAATTTTTTATTTTGAAATTATATTGATACAAGAAGATAGATATAATTATGTCTATGCTTTAATTTTTATTTTATTTTTTTGTTTGTGAGAGTGGATAAATTTCTTTAAAAATTTGAGAAGAGCAATAAAAGTGATAAAAATGAGTGAATGGATGAATTTCTAACTTTTGTAGAGGGACTTAGGAGAAAAGCAATAAAAGTGATAAAAATCAAAAGTCCCACTGTTACAAATAAACCATTTTAAACAAGGGTGGCAATATTGCCATAGCTTAAAACACCATGCCAGAGCAAGTTTAATATTTTAAAGTTTGAATGGACTAAAAAGCCTATAGAAGTCAACAACTTTTGCTACAGATTTTTTTGTACCTCAATTGCACTTTTGTTTTGTTGATTAATATACCTCCGTCTCTGAGCATGCAACATAAATCTGTAACCATTTTCTCTTGTTTTTCAATACTTTCACTAACTTTTTGATATGTTCTCCATAACTAGTCAATACCACCTTAAAGGAAGCAGAATGAAAAAAAAAATTGCAATAACATACCAAAAACAAGAATACAATAGTATTTTCATTGTTAACCCAGAGTTTGTCACAATGTAAAATAATTCCAAAAATACAAATTCTTCAATGGTCTTCAAACACCCAGCACTTTAATTTGAAGTCAGCTAAATAATAATAGAAGTAATTTTACCACATTTGATGCAGGCAGCAACACCATTGTCCTATTGTTAATAAGAAAAATAAATTAAAATCACTATAAATAAATAAGGTAAAAACTATCAAATTCATTAGAATTAATTAAGGGGGAAAACTCACCACTAACAAAAAATTGCAAAATTATGTCTTGATCACCAAGTTTCCTTCCAAAACTATGGATTGAGCTCACGACCTTCTGTTCTACCTTGACAGGTACGAGTATTATGCCCAAAGCCCTTGCAAGTACTACATCGGCGATTTGTTTCAACAATCTTAAACTGTGAAGGATCGCGCCTTGTAGAGAATGATTCCTTTTGCTTCTTTGACGGACGTCTTTTGTGAATTCCTATAGTTGGCTCAAGTAAAATAGGAAGTGATGTACCTACGAGTTGGGAAATTTGATCTCGAGCATTTTCTTTCTAATTGAGAGGCCATTGTAAATATTCATCTTGAAATTTACTGAACAACCCTTTAAATTCATCATCTTTATTGCTTATTTCACCATCATTCCAAACTAATGACCTTATGTCAACCCTCCATTGTGGATGTAGATAACTAAGAGGCAATACCATATCTTTCCAGCACATCATCTCATAGGAACAAGGTAAACCCATTGTTGCCATAAAATGACCAGTACATGTAGATTGCATTTTATTAAACTTGACCATCTCAAATTGTTTAAGTAACTATCGCATTGCAAACGACGACACACGAGTATTAAGTTTCATAAAGAAAGGAACATTAACATTATGGGGAGTATGAAGTCTTTCACTTGAGAATTGCGTCTTTATCTCTTCAAATTCATTTTTTTATGGCCAAGTATATTTTGTCTTTCACTTGGCGAAGATCACCGGTTGAGTTGTGCAAATATCTCTTAAGCTTTGAATGTGCACTTTCTGCCCTAGAAGAAACACAATTTCCAAAGTGGTGATGTTTCTCCGTCCACGCACTAATGAATCGTTCTTTAAATGGAAGCCAATTTCTCCTTAAATAACTTAAAATATCTTTCTTGCTCTTATACAAATCTTCAAACAATTTCCATGCCTCCTCAAATGATACTTCATCAAGAGAGTATACAATCAAATTCCAATTAGATAAGAATTTACTGCAGCCATCTTCCACTTTAAAGTGACGCTTACAATTTGATAAAATATTTTTGTTAATATGCCACACACACAAAAGATTACAAGTGTTAGGAAAAACAATTTTGATAGCATTCATTAACGCCAATTCTCTATCAGAGACAATAACGGAAGGTTGATATCCCGGGCCCAATATCCTATAAAAAAATTTCAAAGCCCAAATATAATCTTCTTCTTCCTATTTATATAAAAAGACAAAACAAGAATAGAATGAAGTATTGAAACTTGAGACCCCCACAATGTCAAGTAACGGCATTTTGTATTTGTTTGTCTTGTAAGTGCAATCCATAACGAACGTGTTAGAGAAGTTTCGAGTCAGTGTGATTGACATTGGATGAGCAAAAAATAAATTTGTTAAATGCCCACTTTCATCTTGCGCAATATTGTACATGAAACCAGCCTGACCAAGTTCTTCAAATAAAGCTTGAATTGAAGTATGACCACCTAAGTTCTCTTTATAAACCTTAGCCTTTATATTGTATATGGTTTGAGACACGGCTTAGAGATTAGGATTTTTTTGCCGAAGAGATGACAAAATTTGGCATGGTGCAATTCCTGCTGCAGTCATTTCATGAACACTTTTCATATTTTCTTCAAATAACCGGCGACAAGTTGGGTGTCCAGACATATCATGGGAGGGTTCGTGATTATGTAAACTATTTCTGATCTCAAGTATCCAACACTATCCACTCTTTTACCTTAAACTTCAAAGGGAAAATTTATTAGGCGAGTTGATGTGTCCCTTTGGCATTCCCTCGTGACAATACTACGTCTATCTCGATAACAACCTCCCTTATCATAACCAATAGTCACATATTTATCTTTCCTTGAGGTTTTAATTGAAAACACATAACCTTGCATATGGTAAAACCTCTTTACATTGTTAAGCAATTCTTCATGACTTAAATAAACCCACTCAAGTTGCGGAACCAAATCATCTATATTAGATATCCCTTTTTTTTTTTGCAAAATCTGGATACAACTAAATAAGAGTTAATTATTGTATGTGATTATATAAAACAAATGGAAGGAGCCTGTGGAACTTTTAAAATGTGGAAACAAAAGAACAAAAAAAACAGAAAGTCTCAAAAAAAAATTTCCTACTGCAAATCTCTAATGTCCAAAAAATAATGATCTTGCTCTTCTAAATTAAAGAAATACAAGCATATCATTATAACAAATCCATTGTTAAAAAAATTATTATTTTATATATGTTTGGGAACACAAGCCATAAAAAAGATTACTATTTTTAAGTCACTATGGCAAACATAGAAAAATTAAAAATTATATACTCTTTGAAATGATTTTTTTGTCTCATTTTAAGTCATTATATTTATTTCATATGAGAACAAAAAATAAGAAGCACATTCATCATGAAAAAAAATCAATTACGAACCCCAATAATATCTCACAAAAGAAAATGGTATACACACAATAAACAAGAAATAAAATAAGCAAAGACTAACCTTCAATTAATATCCAAGGAGTTTTCTTCTTGTAGAAAAGTTTTTGATAAAGGTTGAAATTTGGACATATGTGAAACTGTGAAAGCTCTAAAGTAATGGAAAAAAAATTATGAGCAGAGAGTAAAGTTGGGGAAGAAAGAAATAAAATTGGCCGGAAAGGAAATAGGGAAAGTAAAGTTGGAAAGATAGGGAAAGTGTGTGCACAAATATCAATGTGTTCTGGCAACAATGACATTATATATAAGGATAATTAAGGAATAAAGAAACTAGTAATTAACCATTGAGACATTAGTGGGTATTTTGGTCCATTCTAACTATAAAGTACTAAACTTGCTCTGGCATGGTGTTTTAAGCTCTGGAAATATTGCCACCCTTTAAATAAATCTGTTGAAGGTTATTTTATTAAGCATTTGATCAATGCGCTCAAAATTTTCATCAGTTCTAAACAGCATGTAATAGATTATTGAACTTGAGTTTTACGCTTAGGTAATATTAATCCTGGGGTTGTCCCATAATATATATATATATATATGCAAGATGTTTCATATACGGTCCAATCCGCACGGATTGGACCCAAATTTCACAATCCCTCTTTCTTCAATTTAGTCCAACTCCTGCAACTTAACACCCCAAATGGTCCCACCGTGTTTCTCTCTCTCTCTCTCTCTCTCTCTCTTCATTCTTTCTCTTCCCCTTTCTCCATTAATGAAATTTCTCCAGCATTCATCCCTCTTAATTGAAACCCTTCCACAAAATTTGCTGGCAACGATCTAAGGGGTTACTGGGTTCTTCTGAGCAAGGAGGAAGAGGGAGAAACAATGAGGTTGAACAGCAACTATGGGTGGTGTGTGAGACTGAATTGTTGGAGATTACTTATTTTTTTCATCATGGCTTTCTTCTTTTTCTATAGAATTATGTAGATACAAACATAACCGAGAGTACCAGTGTTGATGCAAGTGAGATTGCTAAAATAAAGACACATTTTTCTAATTTAGGTCTATGTTTTTAGTTTCTCTCAATAATGGGTTCTAATTTGATAATTACTAGAAAGAAAAGGGCAAGAAGATTATTCAATAATTACAAAGAAATTTCCATAAAAATGGAAGTGTGGGATTGGTTTTTTCAATATTTTCCATTTACTTCATCCTTCATTTAATATTACGGTATTGCTATAAGTTTTCTGGTGGCCAACATGCATATTCCGCCAACCAACATGAATTTTCCAGCGAGCTCAACCTGTTAAGCAACAAAAACACAACCTACACCCCTCATCTCCTTATCACAGCCTTCATAGCCCGCTGCTCCAACAGCCCCCCAATCACCACACGCCACCCTACGCGCCCCACACACCACCCATAGTTGTTGTTCAACCTCATTGTTTCTCCCTCTTCCTCCCTGCTTAGAGGAACCGAGTAACCCCTCAAATCGTTGCCAGCGAATTTCGTGGAAGGGTTTCAATTTAAAGGGAGGAATGCTGTAGAAATTTCATTAATGGGGAGAGGGAAAGAGAAAGAATGAAGAGAGAGAGAGAGAGAGAGAGAGAGAGAAAGAACACGGTGGGACCATTTGGGGTGTTTGGTTGCAGGAGTTGGACTAAATTGAAGAAAGAGGGATTGTGAAATTTGGGTCCAATCCGTGCGGATTGGACCATATATGAAACGTCCTGTGTATATATGTATATGTATATGTATATACACTCCCTCTCTAGAGTGGCTGGTCCTCTTTTTAGTAAAAAGGATGGTCTATTTTGAGGGGTAAATGAATGAATTTTTATATAATTTAGTTTAAATAGGGATTTTTATTTGTTGAAAGGCTCACAAGGTACACGGCAGATGCATAAAACATTAAGCATATAATAGAGTAAATTTTACTATAAATTTAACTTGATCATTATTCAAATTATAACTTTCAAGTCTCACTTATAAAAGAAAATAAAGAAAACATTGATGCTAGCCGCACATATATAGCACATAAAAATTAATAGATAAAATATATTTAATTAATTAAGAACATGAATTACTTGTCGTTTCATTTGTAACCACATTTGTAACCAATAAAGTAATTGACACATCAATCATTTTATTACCAACTTTTTTTATTTTTTATTTCTATCCGTTAAGTGTATTCTTTGTTTTCTTAACTAGTAAAACTCGTGTCAAATAAATGGGATAATTGATATTTGTTACACTTGTGACAATTTAAGATATTATTCAATAGTTGGCAAGTGCTAAAGGCATCATAGATTTTATACAGCCACAACAATCTAAAGAGATTTTTGTATTTAAAGGCTCACGTGGCCCCTAAAAAAATATATATGTATGTATGTATGCGGTTGAGTATTGCATTTTTTATGTTATGTGGACAAAAATTAATGTATATATATAAAGGAAAATTGGCACCATATTTGGCTTTTACTAGCATAAAATATGAAAGTATATACTCTCTTTGCCTGAGTTTGGTTATCACTAATTATCATTTCTATTTATATAAATTTTTATATTATATGAAAAAATATTTCCATAGAATTTTCTATATCTATTTTTATATTGAGATGGAAGGTGAGTTGTACAAGGAATTTACATCACCATTACTAGTGATAGAAATTTTTAAAATTATATGGCACAATTTCATTTGATACTATAAAATTCATTTATAATCTCTTTATAAATAAGTCCGAGGAAATTAAAGACCATTAGATGCTAAAATTTATATGTTTTTCTAAATATTTACCAACTATGTTGACCTTAAAGTCAATTAATCTTATTTTGATAATTACAATAAGTTAATAAAGTGTTATTTAACTCGGTTGTTCCAATGATGATAGCCATTTTAACCGATATATCTTCCAACCAAGTATAACTTCAAACCGAAGCAATCAAAATCTCACACAATCTTTACAAACGCCTCTACTCACAATAAATGAACTCAAGTGATATACACGTGCTATACAAAGCCAAGAAAAGATCTAGATCATCAAGTAAGTGAAGATACACAAGAATGATCTCCACATATTCTACAAGTTATCAAAACCAAGAAAGGATCAAGAACATCAAACAAGTGATGATACGCACAAGAAAATCAAGCATCACGAAGACTCGAATTATCATTAAATTGAGTGAGTGCTTAGATTTTATGTAAATTTACTTTATTGATCAAATCCCTATAGCTCAAAAATATTCTTGCATCTTTTAAAGATTGATTCAAACTAGCTTGAAATTGAATTTATTTGAAAAACATCATTTTACAAAAACCGAGTTTCAAAATAATTTCATATTAATTTTAAATGATCATATTTCAAGCTATAATAAAAATAGGTATCTTAGAAACATATCTTTGAGGTTCAAAAATCATTAGAATTTTATTTGGAACTAAATTATTAAATTGCAAAAATATTTTTATTTTACATTTAAAATTCGCTCAATTTTTGCCCAGTTTTGATCTAACGGTAAGATGGAGACCTTCCCGAACTCCGATCATTTTGAAATTTTTACATTAATTAGAGAACATCTCCTGGACATTGTGACTAAAATTTGAGCATGATCCAACGGTCAAATTGGGATAAATTAACAAAACAAATTTGAATTTTTTGTCAAAACTGTTGAAAAATTTGAAAATGTATACGTTGGAGCCAAAACCTCTCTTAATCATCCCCAACGGCCATATGGTTTTGCAAGATATAAATATGAGGTCATAGACATGTTTTAACACACCTTGAATCATTCTAATACTCTATTATTCATATATTCAAATATACAAAGATTCAAGAACACATTTTGATCAATCTTTCATTTTTGAGCTATATACTTTGATCAATTTTGATATCTCTTAGTGTGAGTTTCATTTGTATTTTATCATATACAAGAGAGATATTGTACATTGGTGTTTGTCACCAAAACTCATTTGAATCATATTTGTGAGAGGTGTATCTCATAGATTAGCAAGAGGGTTTCTTGTGAAAATATTGAAGGTGTTTTCAATACTTGTGAGGGTATGTAATAAGAATACACTTGTAGAGGTTTGATCTTCACCCGGAAGGAGATCGGTTATAGTGAAAATTCTCGGGGAACTAACCGAGCGCGGAGTAGGGGAACAAGCCGAATCGTGTGGACAAAAAATCTTCGACTTTGATCGGTTCAATCTTTCTATCTCTTCCTCTATTATATTATACTATTTATTCATTGTGTTTGGAATGAACTTTGTTCTTGATTACTTGATAAATATAGACATCAAATATTTTTAAATCATTTTTAAAAATCCGATTAAGTTTTAAAAACCCTATTCACCCCCCCCCCCCTCTAGGGTATTTTTCGACCTACAATTGGTATCAGAGGTTGTACTCTTGTTTTGATTTTACAATGTTAGAGTTTACGATCATGTCTATCTATCAAGGAGCCGGAATTAACGAAGGTTCTTCCACCACTAGACCACTTCTATTTGATGGCAAAAATTATAGTTATTGGAAAAGTCGTATGCGTACTTTTCTTCAAGCTAGTGATTTTGAACAATGGAAGGTTACACTCATTGGACCCTATGAGATTACCAAAACCGATGAAAAGGGTAAAGTCACTCCTAAATCCATTTTCGAATATGATGAGCATGATATTAAAAAAATCCAATTTAATGCTAAAGCCTTGAATGCCCTACATTGCGCATTAACTATAGATGAATACAACAAAATTTCTAGTTGTAAAATCGCTAAAGAAATTTGTGACAAATTAGAAGTTGCCTATGAAGGAACCTCACAAGTTAAGGATGATAATATTAATATGCTCGTTCATGATTATGAACTTTTCAAAATGGAACCTAATGAATCACTTGCTTCTATGTATAGTAGATTCTCTATTATCACTGATGCTTTAGATCTTCTTGGAAAGGAATATTCAAATGAGGACAAGATTCGAAAAATTCTTAGAATTCTTCCCAAGAAATGGAGACCTAAAGTGACGGCTATTCAAGAAGTCAAGAACCTCAAGACACTAAGCATGGATGAACTCTTGGGGTCTCTCAAAACCCATGAGAAAGAATTGAAAAGAGAAGACGAGGTCGATTCAAAGGCCAAGAAAACTCTTGCTCTAAAAGCAAATCAACTAGAGGATGATGAGGAGTTGATGGTAGGAGATGAGGATATGGCTCTTCTTTCTAGAAAATTCATAAAATTTCTAACTAAGAAGAAGAAGTTTTAAGGAAAAGGAAACAACTTTGATTCTTCATCAAGAAGGAACAATGATCGATCTATTCAACCAAGAGTTGAAAACGAAGAAGAAAAAAGTGTTTCCATTACCATGAACCAGGGCATTTCAAAACAAATTGCCCGGTTAGAAGAAAGGAAAGAAGAGATAAAAGAGACAAAGCCTTCAAACAAGTAAGACACGCCCTCAAATGCACTTGGAGTGATTCCGAAGAAGGCGAGTCCGATGCCAACTCTAGCGACGAGGAAACGGCTAACCTTTGCCTTATAGCAAGAGACGATGAGGTATGCTCTACTTATGATTCATTTAGTGATGATAATGTCTCTATCAATAATGATGCACATGATGAGAATGACTATGATGAATTATATGATATGTTTGAGGAATTGCATAAGAAGTTTAAAATTTTTTCTAAAATGTATGCAAGCCTCAAAAAGAAAAATTTGATGATTTCTAGCAAGTGTGAAAATTTTAAGAAAGAAAATGTATTTTTGAAAAATGAAAACAAAACATTGAAGAAAGGAAAGGAGAAAGAAACTTGTATTAGAAAATGTCAAATTGAAAGATCAAGTGGATGACTTAACTAATAGTCTAGCCAAGTTCACCAAAGGAAAGGATAACTTGGATAAACTATTAGGAATGCAAAAGTGTGTATTCAACAAAGCTAGTTTGAGCTATAACCAAATTGACAACCAAAAGGATTACAAAAACTTTTTCAAAACATACACACCTCATGATCCCACTCATCTTTACTCATATTGTGGTAGAAATACTCATTACGTGGATCATTGTTATTATATGAATGAAAGTTTTCCTAAAAGAAAGCTTGCTTGGGTTCCAAAAAGAACTATTATGTTTGCTAACCCAAAGGGACCCAACACATTTTGGGTACCAAAGGAGAAGTTACTTAAAGTTATGGTGTAGGTGTGCTTGAAAGCCAAAGGTAGCAAAACCAAGTGGTACTTGGATAGTAGTTGCTCAAAGCACATGATGAAAGACAAGAACAACTTCTTAAGTCTTATTCCCAAGAAAGGAGGGAATGTGACTTTCGGAGACAATACCAAGGGCAAAATAATTGGTATAGATAAGGTTGGTAAGCATTCTACTTGTATTGACAATGTTCTATTAGTTGATGGTTTAAAGTATAATTTACTTAGCATTAGTCAACTATGTGATAAAGGTTATGAAGTGATTTTTAAATCCGATCGTTGCATTGTTAAAAATGTTAGTGATGATTCAATTTTACTTATTGCATATAGAACTAACAATGTGTATACTCTTGAACTTGATGATTTATCACAACAAGATGTTAAATATTTATCCGCTATTAATGATGTATCTTGGTTATGGCATAAAAGATTAGGACATGCTAATATGGATTTAATTCATAAATTGTCTAAGAAAGAGCTAGTTAAAGGATTGCCTAAGACCAAATTTGTTAAAGATAAAATTTGTGATGCATGTCAACTTGGTAAACAACATAAATCTTCATTTAAATCTAAGAAGGACATTATTACAACTAGACCTCTTGATATGTTGCATCTTGATTTATTTGGTCCTAATTCGGTTGCTAGTTTGAGGGGTAAATTATATACTTTTATTATTGTTGACGATTTTACTAGACTCACTTGGGTGTTCTTTCTCGCCCACAAAAGTGAAACTCCACATGTCTTTGCAAAATTTTGTAGAAAAGTTCAAAATAAAAAAAAAGTGTTTTTATTATACATGTTAGAAGTGATAGAGGTAGAGAATTTGATAATATTGATATTGAGAATTTTTGTGATGAGCATGGTATTAATCATAACTTTTCGGCACCTAGAACTCCTCAACAAAATGGTGTGATTGAAAGAAAAAATAGATCTCTTCAAGAGATGTCTAGAACCATGTTACATGAACATTCTTTACCGGAATATTTTTGGGCAGAAACCGTTAATACCGCATGCTATGTAACTAATCGTGTTATTATTCGTAAAAAGTTAGATAAAACACCTTACGAATACGACAAGAAACCTAATATTGCATATTTTAAAGTTTTTGGCTGTAAATGTTTCATTTTAAATGATCGTGATCATTTAGGAAAATTTGATGCTAAATCTGACGAAGGAATATTTCTTGGATATGCTACTAATAGTAAAGCTTATCGTATTTATAATAAGAAAAGTTTAGTTGTTCAAAAATCTATGCATGTTATTTTTAATGAATCTAATCCTTTTGCACCCATAGTACATTCCGATGATAATGTTGAAATTATCCAAAAAGTTTTGGATATTCAAATTAATGATACATCTAAGGAAGAACCATCGAGTGGTCAAACTTCTTCTAAAGAGATAGAAAGTAAGGGCAAACAAAACTCGAATGATTTACCTAAGAGTTAAAAATTTGTGTCCAACCACCCTATTGATCAAATTATTTGAGATCCATCTAGTAAGGTCATGACTAGATCATCCTTAAGAAATGTTTGCAATAATGTGGCATTTGTTTCTCAATATGAGCCTAAAAACGTAAATGAAGCCGAACAAGATGAATCTTGGATGATGGCTATGCAAGAAGAGCTCAATCAATTTTAGAGAAACAAAGTGTGGACACTTGTTCCCAAACCTAATGCTCATACCATTATTGGTACTAAATGGGTTTTTCGTAACAAGAAGGATGAAAGTGGTATAATTGTTACAAATAAAGTTAGACTTGTTGCCAAAGGATATAATCAAGAGGAGGGCATTGATTATGAGAAAACATATGCACCCGTTGCACATTTAGAAGCTATTCGCATGCTACTTGCTTACTCTTGCTTTAAAATTTTTAAATTGTATCAAATGGATGTGAAAAGTGCTTTCTTGAATGATTTTATTGAAGAGGAAGTTTATGTGAAACAACCTCCCGGTTTTGAAAATCATATTTATCCGGATTTTGTATTTAAATTATCTAAAGCTTTGTATGGTTTAAAACAAGCACCTAGAGTATGGTATGATAGATTAAGTTCATTTTTTATTAACAATGGGTTTGTTAGAGGTAAAATTGACACTACCTTATTTATCAAAAATCATGACAATGACATGCTACTTGTACAAATCTATGTTGATGATATTATATTTGGTTCTACTAACGACAATCTTTGCAAAGAATTTTTTACTTGTATGCAAAAGGAATTTAAAATGAACATGATGATAGAGATGAATTATTTTCTCGGATTACAAGTAAAGCAATGCAAAGATGGGATCTTTGTCAATCAAGAAAAATATGTGAAGGAACTCTTAAAGAAGTTCGACATGGAAGGAGCTAAATCAATGAGTATGCCTATGAGTTCAACGTTGAAACTTGACAAAGATGAAAGTGGTAAGAGTGTCGATATAAAGAAGTATCGAGGTATGATCGGTAGCTTACTTTATTTGATGGCTTCTAGGCCGGACATCATGTTTAGTGTTTGTCTATGCGCACGATTCCAAGCGAATCCAAAAGAATCCCACTTACACGCCGTAAAACGTATATTCTGTTATCTTTCCGGCACTAGTTCTTTGGGTTTGTGGTATCCAAGAGAGAACATATTTGACCTAATAAGTTATTCTGATGCGAATTTTGCGGGTTGAAAAATTGATAGAAAAAGTACTAGTGGCACATGTCATTTTCTAGGACACGCACTGGTATCTTGGTCAAGTAAGAAACAAAATTCGATGGCCATTTCAACGGCCGAAGCCGAATATGTGGCGGCCGAAAGTTGTTGTGCACAAACTTTATACATTAAACAATAACTAGAGGACTTTGGAATTAGTCTTAGCCACATTCCCATAAAATGTGACAACACAAGTGCCATAAGTTTGACCAAGAACCCCATACAACACTCACGTACTAAGCACATTGAGATAATATATCATTTTATTCGTGATCATGTGCAAAAAGGTGATGTTGATATTGAATTCGTCGGCACCAAATCGCAATTTGCGGATATATTCACTAAACCTCTTTCTGAAGATCGTTTTTGTACTATTCGACGTGAACTCGGTATGACTAGAACTTGTGATATCTAGTTTATTCTAAAAAGTTCATAAAAGGGATTGATATTGCTTAATTTTGAGCATACATTATTTAACTATGCTTAATTTTCTTTTATTTTTATTTTATATAAAATTTGCTTGCATTAATGTACACATTATTATGAGTATTAACAAATATTTTTGCAGCTTTAGATTGATAATTACTGATTCCCTCCTTTTTGATGAAGAAAAAGGGGGAGAAGTATGTGTGTTATGTGTGTGTGTGTGTCATGAGTGATAATGATACACACTCGTTTATTTTATCGTTTATTTTATTATGTTATACTTGATCAAGAACTACTAGTTTATCTATTTGTTTAAATACTTTTTGAACTTATGCTTTCGGTTAAGTTGTTTGAACTTATCTTATTTATGTAAGTATTTTTCATTTTAATAATTGCTTGTATATTTTTATCTATGCACCTATTTAGGGGGAGCATATTATTCATATGCTTAAAATTATTATCTATTTATAAACACATATTAACTCTATTGTCATCATCAAAAAGGGGGAGATTGTTGATCTTAAAGTCAATTAATCTTATTTTGATGATTACAATAAGTTAATAAAGTGTTATTTAACTCGGTTGTTCCAATGATGATAGCCATTTTAACCGATATATCTTCCAACCAAGTATAACTTCAAACCGAAGCAATCAAAATCTCACACAATCTTTACAAACGCCTCTACTCACAATAAATGAACTCAAGTGATATACACGTGCTATACAAAGCCAAGAAAAGATCTAGATCATCAAGTAAGTGAAGATACACAAGAATGATCTCCACATCTTCTACAAGTTATCAAAACCAAGAAAGGATCAAGAACATCAAACAAGTGAAGATACGCACAAGAAAATCAAGCATCACGAAAACTCGAATTATCATTAAATTGAGTGAGTGCTTAGATTTTATGTAAATTTACTTTATTGATCAAATCCCTATAGCTCAAAAATATTCTTGCATCTTTTAAAGATTGATTCAAACTAGCTTGAAATTGAATTTATTTGAAAAACATCATTTTACAAAAATCGAGTTTCAAAATAATTTCATATTAATTTTAAATGATCATATTTCAAGCTATAATAAAAATAGGTATCTTAGAAACATATCTTTGAGGTTTGATTTAATGGGAATTTTTATAAATAATTTATCGTTGCTCAATTCCACACTTAAATGCAATAAAAACCCTACTTTATGTAAAATAATTAAATTAGTATAGCGTATAAGTAGGAGTCAATCCAAATCCAAGCTAATATTTAGGAAAGTTTGTCGAAATCCAATATTTTAGGAACTAAATTAAAACAATTTTTAAATTTTGATTTTGAAATTATCTAAACTAAGAAACTAAAAATTAAACTAAATCAAGCAAATAAGTAATCAATAATAAGAAATCCCAAGGAAAAAGAATCCACCACCATGGATATAAATAAAAAGTATCTAATTATATTTTTAACATTCATCCCTACTATATAAACAAATTCAAAATCACCATCATTCTCTCTTTAAAACTAATGTAAATAAAAATAGACATCGCATGTATCCCCAATTATAGTGATCACAAGAGATCCTTCTTTTATTTTAAAATCAATTAAAGTATTAGAAAGAAAACATACGTTATAGTAATGGTAATTTCAAAATCTATTTTAATTCGGGACGAATAATTAAAAATCAATTAGAATTAAATTAAGCCCATTACATCCATGGCGGTTTCATCCCTCTCCTTTGGGAGAGAGTTTAGCCAAGCATATTAAATAAAGAACACATTAAAATAAAATAATAATTCATCATTAAAATTAAAACTAAAGTACTTAAATACAAACTATAAAAAATTAGAAAGCTAGAAAGCGTCTCTGTTTATGATGCTCGAACTGCCGTGTACCGCACGGCTTTACGCTGTTCACTTCTTCTCCTTCAATACTTTGGCCGCACGGCAACTAGTATATGGAGGATTTTCTCTCTCTATAACTCTCTAATAATATCTATATTCTATCTATTTTTCCTATCTATTTTCTATCCCTTTAGGTGTAGAGAATGGGTCTATATATAGGAATAAGAAATAGAAGTTTACCAGGTTTAGGAAACTAGAATTGTAGAGAAAATAAAAATTTTGAGATCAATTATGATTCTAAATAAGAGAGAGAATAAGGAGTTCTATTCGAATTAGGAGAGAATATTGAATTGGAATATTCTTTCTTCTTTATCTTCTTTTTGATCTTCAGTAGGCTTCTTCCACCTTTTTAGGCTTTTTATTATAATTTTCTTCTTTCTTACAAAAAGACAAAATAAATATTAATCCTCCATAATTTAGGCATTAATTATATTATAACAAAATATTATTTGCGGGTTAAAATAACAATTTTTGGCACTTATCAAGGTTCAAAAATCATTAGAATTTTATTTGGAGCTAAATTATTAAATTGCAAAAATATTTTTATTTTACATTTAAAATTCGCTCGATTTTTGCCCAGTTTTGATCTAACGGTAAGATGGAGACCTTCCCGAACACCGATCATTTTGAAATTTTTACATTAATTAGAGAACATCTCCTGGACATTGTGACTAAAATTTGAGCATGATCCAACGGTCAAATTGGGATAAATTAACAAAACAAATTTGAATTTTTTGTCAAAACTAACTGTTGAAAAATTTGAAAATGTATACGTTGGAGCCAAAACCTCTCTTAATCATCCCCAACGGCCATATGGTTTTGCAAGATATAAATATGAGGTCATAGACATGTTTTAACACACCTTGAATCATTCTAATACTCTATTATTCATATATTCAAATATACAAAGATTCAAGAACACATTTTGATCAATCTTTCATTTTTGAGCTATATACTTTGATCAATTTTGATATCTCTTAGTGTGAGTTTCATTTGTATTTTATCATATACAAGAGAGATATTGTACATTGGTGTTTGTCACCAAAACTCATTTGAATCATAATTGTGAGAGGTGTATCTCAAAGATTAGCAAGAGGAATTTCTTGTGAAAGTATTGAAGGTGTTTTCAATACTTGTGAGAGTATGTGATAAGAATACACTTGTAAAGGTTTGATCTTCACCCGGAAGGAGATCGGTTATAGTGAAAATTCTCGGGAAACTAACCGAGCGCGGAGTAGGGGAACAAGCCGAACTGGTGGATAAAAAATCTTCGACTTCGATCAGTTCAATCTGTCTATCTCTTCCTCTATTATATTGTGCTATTTATTCATTGTGTCTGGAATTAACTTTGTTCTTGATTACTTGATAAATATAGACATCAAATATTTTTAAATCATTTTTAAAAATCCGATTAAGTTTTAAAAACCTTATTCACTCCCCCCCTCTAGGGTATTTTTCGACCTACAAACTATATATAAAAATATGATCTATATACACATTTTGACACATGGGATAGAAATTAAAAAATAAAAATCACCACCGGAGATGGCCGGTGTAAGGGTCTCCCTTTTACCTTGGTATT
The DNA here is from genome assembly GCA_021464415.1 of Lonicera japonica. Taxonomy (NCBI): domain Eukaryota; kingdom Viridiplantae; phylum Streptophyta; class Magnoliopsida; order Dipsacales; family Caprifoliaceae; genus Lonicera; species Lonicera japonica. The sequence continues at coordinate 405,959 of JAKCWG010000901.1, read as the reverse complement.
TTTTAAGAGAAAACTAATTTCAACCATTAGTTATGGTTGAGAACACAACTTATTAGGCATAATGGTATATTGACTATATTGGAAAAAAGAAGAAGAAATTAGACTTTATTAGAGTTTGGAGCTTTCGGCCAAAACCAATTTATAATGGTTGGAATATCCTCTTATTTTTATATATTTCTTTGAGATGGTCCAATTTTTCGATATTGGATTTATAGTCTAAGCACCCCTATTCACATGTGACATAATTTTATGCTTAGCATGTGGACGAATTATATTATGTGATGTAGACCTTGTGTAGCCTGACACATGGTTACACACACATCTAATATCATATTGAAGCATCTGACCAAAATAAAATTGAGACATTATAAAAAGTGGTGGTCCAAGATTTTTCCTTTATTACAATAATAACAAAAAAAATTCGACCCCGATTATAACTGAAATTCGGAACCTCTATTAAATTTGGTGGGTGCCACAAGTTGGCTAGTTGAGAAATTCCATAAAAGAATAGTGCTACTAGTTGCTTAGGAGCAAGACCAATCCTCCCCTTAATTTGTCCCTAAACTTAAATTTGGGGAGAAATTTTACAAAAACTCACTCCAACCCTTCTCAATCATTTCTTCATATTTGAGGAGTCCTTATAAATCTCCTTAAATTTGAGAAAATGAATATGTGTCCCAAAGTATTCTTGCAAAGTAATTATTGATGAGGGTGTTCTTAAATGCAGTCGCAAAATTCGTCTTCTCACCCGAGTGTGAAAATACTTTATTCTAACCTCACTAGTTTTCTGAAAAAACTTGCAATTCGCCTAGTGATTGGTAAGTTTACTGAAATAATGCAAGGACGATAAAGTTTAGTCACCAAAACTAAAAATATTAAATAATATTAACTTTTGCATTAAAATAATACATAATAAAAAAACTTACATAATTCTTAATAAATTTCATTAAAAATTACATATAAATCATAACACCTATGAAAAAATATAAAATATTAATTGTAACAAATACATTTTTAGCGATTATATTTCATATAATCTATTACTATTCATTGTTTTTAAATGATTATTATTCATATTTTAAATTTGTTTATAAATTTTATTTTTGTAAAATAAGTAAATATAAATTCTAATTCAGTACACCAAAAACCTTAAAAGACCACTGCAATACTCAACAACAAAAGGTAAATTTAATTCCACAAAAACCCTAACTAAACTAATTCATACTCCTATAACTGAACTAACATCAAAGCGCATAAAGATAAAGCAATCTATGTTAAGCTAAAACTACATGTATTATTAATAATAAGGGACTCTCAAAAAAAGAAGAAGGGTGCTCTACATGCCTTAAAACTAAAAAGCTTTATCGTTGTAGTTATTATGTGCATGGATTAATTCGACACTAAGTGTAACTGTGTAGTAATTTAGTGCATGAAAATTAATTCAATAGAAAGTCATATAGGAGACAGTAATACTTGTGAATTTTAACTATGCCGTTATAAATATAGAGAATGAAAACTATAACATAGGAAGATCTGCAGTTAAATTCATTACAAATTCTTCATTATAATGTCTTAAAACCACTTTCTTCTTTCTGTTTTAAAAAAAATGTCATCTTTTGTGAAAAAGGGGAAAATGAATTGAAAAAATAAAATAGTTTTCATAAAAATAAATAATTTATTAAAATATTTTGTTACTTTTGATTTTTATGATATTTAATTTTTGGAGACTCAAGAAAACGATTTCCTCGCAAAATATTAGAAGAATAGATATTTCTCACCAAACTATTTTCTTTTTTAATATTTATTTACTAGTAATTTTAAGAATTTAAATATTGAAATAATAAAAGCACAACATACAATATATATATATATATATATATTATTTATTTATGACATATTAGGCACATGTTAACACAACATTTCTTTAACTTAATTTGACATTGGATAACTTAACATTGGATAACTTAACATGAATTATTGAGCTTTGCATGCATGCACAAATAAAAAGATTGAATAAATTAAGAAAAACATTATTGAAAACGTTATCGTGCCGGTGCAAGTGAAGATCAAAGTCTATCACTCTTTATAAAAGTATGAGGATATTTATTATAAACTTACATTTATGAGATGTATGTAATTAAGTGAAAATAGTAGATGCTTGTTTGTTGGAAAAAATGAAGTTTCTTAATTAATTTTTAATTTCTAAAAATTTAAGTGGGTGATAAAATAAATTAGTGTCAATTTTTTCAAATTATAGAAAGCGGGGTGAGAAGAAAGGGTAGCACGCTATGTTTTAGATTAAGATTAATATAATTTTGACTTTTGGTGATATGATAAGACGGATTATGTGCGTAAACACCCTTTTATTTTAAAACAACTTTAATTTTCCCATATTTTCTTTTTGGGTATGTTTTTCCCATATTTAATGAAAAACACGATTGAAGTGTATTGTTTTTCCAAAAATTTTTACTAAACGTACGACAAATACAATTAAATGATTAATCATTAGAGAGCTTCTCCATTTTTTCAAAGGGATGGCCAGTGGTGGACACAACATTTTGATCACAAACTTCCACATTTGTTTTAAAATCAAGAGTTTAAATATAATTGGCAACAAAAGTTGTATTGAGACATCGAAGAAACAAGTAGGGCCGGCAATATTTAACATGACACACCAACTTGACTCGAATTCGACATAAAGCTAGCCGGGTCAATTTTGGATCAGACATGTTTAACCTACAAATTAAACGGGTCATGTTTCGTATTAATCTACTAATTCAAAATTGACCCACAATTAACACAATTATTTTTGCAACTATACGTAAAGAATATGCAATTCATATGTCTAACAAAGCTTGGTGTCAAAATTAGCTTAATGTCAGTGTGATTTACTAGACCCATTTGCTAAAATAACACCTCCATATTCAGACTTTGTCAACTGCATGGAGACATTTTCAAAATCTAGCTCTCACATATTCCATATTGCGTAAGACATTGTTGACTATTCATAATATAACAAGTGTTTAATTACTCTTACAATGCGAAAGGATGTAAATTATTATTTTTAATTCTATAGCTTATGTTTTTCACGTTAAGTAAATCCACTAGTTTTGGAGCCCATGAAATGATAGAAAATACATAACAAAAATACCATCCATACACAGCCAAACCCAATAGCCAAATCAAACACAAACATATACACTTAAATTAGTTGGGGCAATTAATCAAACACTCTATGTACATTGTTTATATGCTCATGTTGAAAGAGATATGTCCTAGGACTATTCATAGATTATGATTTGTACTTGGATATCTTATGCTTATTTTTATTAATAAAGTTTATTTATTTTACTTTATAATCTCTTGTAAATAATATTTATTAATACTAGTTCATCAAGTACGTGACTAGATTGTGGGATGCTAGTAATGTAATAATAATATTGTTTAGATGTCCCTAATCATGTATCAATAACCTAGGATCACATTGATATAATGATTAGAGTATGGGTCAGCTGATGACTATGTTCCACAAGTCATGGATATGGAGATATCAAGCTGAACATACTGATACTTGTTAGGGAACAAAGTATTGGACTGACCCGCTTTGGGGACACTGCGAGGAGTGTTACATAATGTCATCAGTGATGTTCCCCATTTGTGATATCGTATTATCCTCAGACCTGAGATCGCCATGGTTACCAACATAGGGATTAGCATGTCAGGCATTATCAAACGTTGCTCTTGACCGAGTAATTATAAAGATGATGACCGAGCATACTATGAACTATGTAGAGGTATGTGGTTGATCAAGATGGGATTTGTCACTCTCATATATTGAGAGAGATATCGTTGGGCCCCTTGATAAGTGTAATTAATATTTGCATGGCCATGCACAAATGAGATGTCATTTGTTTTGGATTAATTATACTTAGAGATCAAGAAATAAAGATTGAACTATACAAGAATGACACTTGCCTAGTCTTGTGTTCAATCTAGATATCGATTGACAAAAGGAGTTAATGTGTGAAATATCAATTTAAGGTTGTGTCGTTTTTGACCTTTATACCCTTTGGATAATAGTAATGTTTTACTAGAAACCGCTTACTGTTCGTATAATAAAACGGGTTTTAATTGTACGGCCAAAGAGTGTAAAACCTACAGGGTCGCACACCAAAACGAGTTGGATCAAAACGAATTAAAACGGGCCAAGTTGGACTTGGGCCCAGTTCGTTTGTTGCTTAGGGTTCTCACTAGGGTTCCCTTATAAAAGGGAACCTTTGTTCTTCTTGGCCGTCAATGAAATTGAGAGAGGCAAGAAAATTCGAAATAGCAGAGAGAACCCTAGAGGGCGCTAGTACACCAAGCAAGATCTCATCTCGTTCGTGTGTGCATACCGTAGAGGCGTCGTGTTTTCTACGCTAAGGACGACAACAACAGAAGGATCAGATCCATCCTGTTCGTTTCATTGAATCAAATCTCGATTAAGGTATGTCATCTGTCGATTTTATTGAACTGCATAGATCATAGGATTCAATGATTAGTGCGTAAATTAGTGTATGCGATGCATGATTACTGCCCTAATTTCCTAACACATGTATACTACATTATCATACATTTAAATAGGTTATAAATATTATATTCCAATACACACTTAAATCTAACAGCAAAATCAAACACATACATAGCACAAAGTATTATGAATACACGACAACACGTGTATGGATCTATATATATATATAATATGTAAAGAAATAAAGAAAAATTTATTGTCTTATTTTAAAGTTGTATTGAATTGACAAAAAAGAGATGGAAAAAAATATCAATAAAACAAAGAGAAAAAAATTATGGGTTGACTTGAGATAATAAATCGCATTCAAAACACATTTTCTAATTGTATGAATTACCCTTTCTAATAAAAAAAATGTTTAGATTAAAATATAAAAATGCTCTTAGCGCACATTTTTTAAATATAGGGAAAAAAATGTAACTAGTGGTAGTGGGTGAGAAAAGTCGTCCTTCCCCCCCCCCCTCTCTCTCTCTCTCGTCTGTATGCATTGCTGAACCTACAAACACAGAGAGAAATTTGATTTTTCTATAAACAAAGGTAGCAAATTGATTCAATGGCCAAAGGGAAGTTGTCTGCGCCGGATCAAGGTTAGTGATACTTTCTATTTATTCATCTCATATATTCACCTCGTATATTTCTCTAATTTATTTGAGACTCAGAATTTATTATTGTTTGTGTTTTGGTTTCCTTTACAACACTTGGCTAGAGACGATTTTTGCATTACATAGCAGAGAAATTAGAAAAAATTCGGCCCAACTAAGTTAGTACCATGAAAATTGATTTCTATGCAATCAAACGCCACAAAAATAGAAAAATATATGAAGGGTTATTTATTTATATATATATATATATACTTTGATCTGTTTTTAATTCGAAATTAAACTTAAAATTTGCACTGGTTGCAGGGACATACTCTAATGAGTATGAAAGTAGGGTAAGTCTAATGATTTAGCATTAAGAACAAGAGCAAAGTCGAAAAAAACCCAAATTTGGAAATATTAGCATTTACTGTGAATGGAAATGCAATCAAACATACTCTGTGTTCTTGCAATATGAAGCTTCGATCCATCCATTACAATGACATTAATATAACTCAACCTCATCAACATCAAAAGGAGAGTACAAAGTTTTCTCGAGTTTCAGAGGCCTAGACACACGAAAGGGATTCATGGATTTCCTTCACACCCGTCTTGTGGATGCCGATATTCGTACTTTTAGGGATGACAATGTACTTCGCGTCGGAGAAGAGATTGGCCCTGAGCTCCTGAAAGCAATTAAGGAATAAAAAATCTCAATCCCAATATTTTCAAAAAATTACGCCCCCAGTAAATGGTGTTTGCGTGAACTAGAACAGATAGTGGAGTGCCACAAAAATGAGGGGCAAATGATTTATCCAATTTTTTACGATGTAAATCCATATGAAGTACGACACCGAAGTGGGAGTTACGAGGATGCATTTAGCCAGCACAAGAATAATTTCGATGAAATGATAGTACAAGGATGAAGGAGGCTATGAGAAAGGTTGGACAATTGAAGGGATTGGAATTGATAAGAGAAACCAATCGGTAGGCCCAGCAAACCCACCTTCGGTTTTTTTTTTTCCTGGGTTAAATATTCAAGCAATGCCTTTCACAAAAAGAATACGCATAAAATTAATGCACCAGTCTCCATATAATATATATATATACTTTTTCCCTTGATGTTTATTGTTCTTTCTAGGTAAATTAACTTTTCCCTTAATATATGTGTTGTATATGTATGTGTAGGCTTGAAGGATAGTTAGTAAAGAGGGTTGTTCAAGATGTCGTGCTTGGTTTGGAGAAGAATTACGCACAATTACCTAACAACTTAGTTGGCCTAGATGATCATGTAAAAGCCATGAAGGAATTGCTAAATGTCGACTCCAATGGCATAAAGGTTGTTGGAATTCATGGAATTGGTGGGAAGACAACTATTGCCAAAGTCATCTACAACCAACTGCGTGAGAGGTTAGAATGTTGTTGCTTCATTGAAGATGTTCGAGCAAATTCAAAAGGCCAAAATGGTATTGTTGATTTGTAAACCCATCTTCTCTGTAAGATCCAGATGAGAGAAATCGCTAGAATCAATAATGTTGATGAAGGAATCAAACAAATAAAAGACGCAGTTGGTATGAAAAAGGTTATCATTGTTCTAAACGACATGGATGATATATATCAATTTGATAAGCTTGTTGTAAAGTGCAAATGGTTTGGTGCAGGAAATAGGATCATAGTTACATCAAGAAATATGGGGCTCTTGGATATAATTGAAGCCATTTATCAAATTGAAAATCTACATGAAGTATACGAAAGTTATGAACCATATCTAATGGAATCAATTCATTCTCTTGAATTGTTTAGCAGTTATGCTTTTATGAGGGACACTCCTCCAGAAGATTATGGTAGCCTTGGTCAGAAAGCTGTATCCAGTTCAGGAGGACTTCCTTTTTCTTATAACTATTGGGTCATTGTTATTTTGAAAGAAGGACATATCTTTATGGGAAGAGAAATTGAGGAAGCTGAAAGAAGTACCACCTAAGAAAGTCTTGGAAAGATTGAGAATAAGTTTCGACGCATTGGATTATGTGCAGAGGCAAATATTCCTTGATATTGCATGTTTCTTCATTGGAGAGGATTACATGAACTCTTTTTACTTCTGAGAGGCCTGTGGATTTTATCCTAGATATGGGCTTAATGCTCTTGTGCTTACATCTATGATAAAAATTGAAGATGGTAGTAAGCTAAGGATGCATAATCAGCTAAGAGATCTCGGTCGGGAAATTGTCCGTGAAGAAAACATGGCTAAACTGGGAATGCATAGCAGGTTATGGTGTAGTGAGGAAGCCTCGAAACTATGGGAGGGACATATGGTAAGTTAAGTGTGTCTTCAATTTTTGCCTTTTTTTTAGCATTTTATTATTTTATGATTCATGTAAAAATGCAAAATAATATGCTTTGCAAACCAAAAAGATTATTTAAAGAATGATTTTACTGTGGTATTACTCATTTGAATAAACTTTTTATTTATTTTTATTCGTAGGTAACAGTAGATGTTGAAGCCCTGAATCTTAACTTGCAAGGACTCAAAGTTTGGAATCCAGTGTCTTGTAAGCAAAGATTTTGAGAAACTTCGAAATTTAAGGTTTCTCAAATTGGGTTGGGCAGGCCTTGATGGTGATTTTAAGCAACATCTTTCAAATTTAAGATGGCTTGATTGGCAATGCTATGGGAATTTTTGGCCAACCAATTTTCATTTAAAAAACCTCGTTGTTCGTAATCTATCTGGAAAGAATATCCCAAACAACTGGAAGAGTTGGAGTAAAATTAAGATATCATAAAGTATATATATATGTTTTTGTTTCTATTGTCCCATCATCGTATTCATAACTCCTTGCAAATTAACTTGATTTTATTATTTTACAGATGGCAAAAGAGTTGAAAGTTCTAATTCTTTCAAAAGGCTACAACGTAAGGGGAGCTTCGTTTATTTCAAATTTTAAAAGTTTAGAGAGATTGAGTCTTCATTGTTGCAACAATCTGGTAGATATTGACCCATCGATTTGGAATCTAACAAATTTGAGAGTTCTAAACCTCTCAAACTGCCAGGGGTTAAGAACCTTGGAATGCTCCTCATTTTCAGCTTTAGAGAATTTGAAGTTAAGCGATTGTAACAAGCTATGCAGACTTGATGGTCTTGAAAAGTTGAAATCGCCAATATACTTTTTAAAAAAATTAAGGGAGGTCTAAGTCTCTCCCTTAATCCTACAAATAAAGAAAAACCATCCCCTCCCACCCCATGAGTCGAACCCTTGACCTCAAGGCAAGGGTGGAGGTTGCCTACCACTAGGCCAACCCCTCTTCTCTAAATCGCCAATATACTTAAATATGGATCACTGTTGTGATCTGCATACATTGTTGGATCTATCAAATTTTAAGAAGCTAAAAAAGCTAGATATAGTTGGGTTCAAGAAGCTAACTGAGATGCAAGGTCTAGATACATTGGAATTGTTTGACGTTCTGAATATGACGAGTTGCATATCCATAGAAAGATTAACTGGCCTATCAAACTTGAGAATGCTAAAAGAGCTCAATCTAGCTTCTTGCTGGAACTTACAAGAGCTTGATGAAGTCGGAGCTTTGGAATCCTTAGAATATTTGGATATGCATCATTGCAGATCCATAGAAAGATTACCTGACTTATCAAACTTGACAAAGCTGGAGGAACATATCTCTCTACTTGTGAGACGTTGCGCGTGGTTAAAGGCCTTACAGTTTTGGAATCGTTGAAGATCCTAGACTTGTTGTACCGCAAATCAATGGAAGAATTCCCAGATCTCTCAAACTTAAAAAATTTAGTGGAACTAAAAATTTGTGGTTAGGATGATTTAATGCGATTAGGGGACTTAAAGGAACTTAAATCCTTGGAATGGCCCGACATTTCTTATTGCGAAAAACTAACTGAGATAAGGGGTATTGAGGAATTGAAATCACTAAGATATATGGAAATTGGGGGATGCAAGAACCCTGATCTACCATATCTGCCAAACACACGCGTAGAAATTCCTGCCCTTGAATCGAACAGGTATACTTAAATTTTCTGTTTAAATATTGTTATTATCTTTTCAAGAAAAAATTTACCAATAATCTTTCTCTCTCTTTCATTTGATTGCAGGATATGGATAGACCAGGAGAAACTGATACTACCGAAAATAATACTACTTATGATCTTCATAGGCATGGTTGGTGTGTTGAAGATTTTATGGTTTGGCTTGAAGAAAAACTTTGTTTTATTATTATTTTTATCTCTAGTTCTCTTACTTATAATTTTATTATCAATGTACGCTTAAATAATGACTAGGCCGACCCTGTGATTCATCCTATGTGCTCGAACTTAAAAATAGTGCCCTTTTATATAAACTTTTATAGAAATAGATTAAATGTTCTCTATTATCTTAGAAAAAGAGAAAAAAAAAAGGTTTTATTTATTTTTATTTTCTTTATATTGTCTTTACTAGGTTATAATTTTATGCGTTTTCAAGGGAGATGCATATAAATGCATATATATAGCCTTAAATACGTGTATGATATGTTACTTAATAATTTCTAACTTTATGTGAAGAATAAACTAAAGATACATAAATGGGTTTGAGTACCTTTATATATATAAGGTGCATTTCAAGTGACCTTAACTGACCATATTTACGGATTGAGCTATTTGGTACGCTTCTAAATAAAAAAAAAATATAAATCTGGTGGGGATGTTTTTCATCATGTGTATGACATCTCTATCAAATTTTATCAAAAAAATCAACTGAGATGTGGGTTAACTAGATGATTGAAAAATATTGGTCCAGAAATAGATATATATATATACATATATGTTCAATATTTTTCAATCCTGTAGTTAACAGACTTCTCGGTTGAATTTTTTGATAAAATTTTGTGGAGATGTTCAACACATGATGAAAAATATTCTCACCAAATTTCATCAAAATTTTTATTGAGGAGCGTGCCAAATAGTCCATTCCGTAAATAAAATCCTTAAGTTAATATCCTTACTTGAAATTTATCATATATATATATATATAGCATTTCTTATAAAAACCAAATTTAAGGACTATTCCCTTTATATATAGTGTGTATATGTATCAATCTTTTCATCAACCAAAATTCGATTGAATTTTTGATAAAATTTGGTGAATACAATCAACTAATTATGTAGATCATCTCTATCAAATTTCATTAAAAAATTAATTTATAAACTTGTCCTTAGGCGAAATGTATTCCAATAGCATTTATTGAACAAACAGTTGGATAAATTGAGCGGGGGGCTGGTGGAAGAAAGGCAAAAATTGGATAAACTTTTGAAGGGCAATTTTGTGAGAGGGTTCAAGAAATCTCATAACAAGGTGGATAAATTGGGAGATCATAAGATGGATTTTTGCACATTTTAAGGAAATACCAAGGCACAGTAGAAAATGATGACATAAAAAAATTGATTTGTGTGAAGTTAGAAATTGAATCAAGTGATGTGATGAGAAATATTTTTACTTTTTTGCTTTTTTCACATAATAAATTTTTTTGAGTGATGAAGGAATCCACAAAAAAAAAAATAGAAAACATCTACTCATAAATAAATATGAGATAAGAGTATCTCACTAAATTACTCATCTTCTATCTTCTCATAAAGTAACTATTTCTCCTATTAGTTTCCAACATAAAGAAATGGGACTATGTAGGCTTTACATATTTCTGTAGGCTTTCAAACAGGAAATAGACTCTCTAGAAGACATTCTTTACCTTTAGTTTTTTATCAACATCAATAATGCAATCTGGAGGGCGAAAAGAAATGGCCATCTGATATTTTACTTGGATTAGTTTTTGTGCATGTGGTTTTAGTGTTTGTCAAAACTTGAACTTTCTATTTGAAAGAGCTTTTTGTAAAAAAAAATGAGAATTTAGATAATATTTTCTGTATATTGAAACAATAGAGAAAGGACATATAAATATATTACAGTTAGGAAAGAAAACCTACAATTAAGCGCCTAAAATCATGGGCTATTAACACCACAATATATGACTCCTAAGGAAAGATTTTCTGACAACTATCCTAATAGCTCATAATACAATAAAAGCAGAATAAATTACAGATTAGAATATTATTCAAATTGATTTCGTCCACACTCCCCCTCAAGCTTGGCTGTAGATGTTGATGAGACCAAGCTTGCTCACAAGGAAATCAAATGCTTGTTCTGTTAGTCCTTTTGTGAGTATATCAGCCAGTTGTTGGGAAGTAGATATATATATTCAATGCTGATCATACCTGTATCAATCTTTTCCTTGATAAAATGCCGATCTACCTCCACATGTTTGGTCCTATCGTGATAGACAGGGTTGTGAGCTATGCTAATGGTGGACTTGTTATCGTAGTAGAGGTGCATAGATTCTTCATATTTGATCTTCAGCTCTTCCATCACTCTTCTTATCCAGATAAGCTCACAAACTCCATGAGCCAAAGCCCTAAATTCAGCTTCTGCACTGCTTCTTGAGACAACAGTCTGTTTTTTACAGCGCCATGTCACCAAATTTCCCCATAATAAGGTACAATAACCAGATGTAGACTTCCTGTCGTCAATAGAACCAGCCCAATCTACGTCAGTGAAAGCTCTAATTTTTTGATCATCCTTTTTAGCAAAAAACAGTCCCTTTCCAGGCATTTGCTTCAAATACCTCAAGATTCTATACACAGCAACAAGATGACCTTGACACGGTGCATGCATTTACTGTCTTACTAGGCTCACAACAAAGGCTATGTCAGGTCTTGTATATGAGAGATAAATAAACTTCCCAACAAGACATTGATAACTTCCTTTGTCGACAGGATCTCTTTCGAACATTTTTTCTTTATTACCTAGTTCAATTGGAGTTTTACTTGGTTTACATCCCAGCATGCCAGTTTCTTCTAAGAGATCTAAAGTGTATTTCCTTTGAGAAACTGAAATACCTTTCTTACTCCTAGCGAACTCCATTCCCAGAAATTACCTTAAAGCCCCAAGGTCTTTGACTTCAAATTCCTTTGGTATCGATCATCTGTTTAATTCTCTCTATCTCCTCAATATTATTCCCAGTAACAATAATATCATCAACATACACAATTAGAATAGTTATCTTCTCACCTTCAGAGTGTTTGACAAACATTGTATGATCAATTTGCCCTTGAATATAACCAAGCTTCTTGATTACTTTTGAAAAATGGTCAAACCAAGCACGTGGGGATTGTTTTAAACCGTAGAGAGATTTGTTGAGCTTACAAACAATTTTACTTCCCAATTTTCCTTCAAAACCTAGTGGTTGACTCATGTAAACTTCTTCTTGAAGGTCTCCATTTAAAAATGCATTTTTCACATCAAGTTGATGCAAAGGCCAGTCGGCGTTTGCTGCCAAAGAGAGTAAAATTCGAATAGTATTGAGCTTGGCTACAGGAGCAAAAGTTTATGTGTAGTCAATCCCGTATGTTTGAGTAAAACCTTTGTCCACCAACCGTGCTTTGTACCGTTCAATAGATCCATTAGCCTTATATTTTATTGTGATTACCCATTTGCATCCTACAACATTCTTGCCTTTTGGCAACTCCACCAAACTCCATGTGTTGTTTCGTTTGAGGGCGCGCATTTCCTCCAGTACCGTAGTTTTCCATTCAGGAACATTTAGGGCCTCCTCAATTGACCTGGGAATAACAATACTAGATACACTAGAGGTGAAAGCACGAAAAGAAGATGATAAATTTGAATACGAAATAAACTTGGAAATGGGATGTTGAGTACAAGAACTAATACCCTTTCTAATTGCTATTGGTGAATCAAGATCAAGAATAAAACTTGGATTATTTTTGGGATTACCTGACACACTTGGAAGATGAGGTTCTACCATCGGCTCGGCCTCTTGACTGTGAGTTGGATTCATGTAACTCTTTGGGATTAAGTAGAGTTGATTAAGTAGAGTTGTTTATGCCCTTTCTTTTAGAATAAACATGTAACTCTTGTTGATTAAGTAGAGTTGTTTATGCCCCTGTTTTTAGTACTAGAATATTATTTTCTGGCATGTTACCTTGTTGTTGACTTGGTGAAGTATTGATTTGGATTGTGTCTAGGACAACTTCTATTGGTTCAGGTGGAATAGGAAATGGACTGCTAGGCATGGTGGCTATTGGTTCAGGTGGTGCAGGAAGTGAAATACTAGGCACAGTGGGTAGTGTGTCCCAACGACAATGAGCTTCTCGGTTACTATTCTCCCCCGGAAGTGAAGTTGGAGTGTAGTATGGAGTGTTTTCAAAAAAGGTAACATCATAAGAAACATAAGTTTTATTGTTTTCGGGACAGTAGCAATGATAACCTTTTTGGGTTGGGGAATAGCCAAGAAAAATGGTTTTGAGAGCTCGAGGATCAAGTTTAGTTTGGTTGTGAGCATGTATGTGAACAAAGGCAGTAGTACACCTAAAAGTTTTCAATGGAAGATCATTTTTGGAAATGTGAGGATATTTTTTTGTAAGGACGGATAAAAGAGAATCAAAGTGAAGAGTCCGATTAGGTAGGCGGTTTATGAGATAGGTAGCTATTAAGATGGCATCACCCCACAAATATTTTGGGACATTCATAGTAAACATAAGGGCATGGGCAACCTCTAACAAATGGCAATTCTTTCTTTCTGAGACTCCATTTTGTTGAGGAGTATCAACACACGAACTTTGATGAATAATTCCATTTTGCAACAGATAGTCACCCAGGATTGAGTGAAAATATTCTTTTCCATTATCAGTTCTAAGCACACGAATATTGGTTTGAAATTGGGTATAAATCATGTTCCTAAAATTTTTAAATACTTGGCAGGTTTCTGATTTTTCTCGGAGAAGATACACCCAAGTGATTCGTGTGTGATCATCAATGAATGTAATAAACCAACGTTTCCTATTGGAAGTTGTAACTTTAAATGGCCCCCAAATGTCATTATGGATCAAGGAGAAAGGAGTGGATGGTGTATATGGTCTAGGATAAAAAAAAGTGCGGGTGTGTTTAGCAAGCTGACATATCTCACATTGAAGAGAAACTGAACTTTTATTATCAAATAAAGAAGGTAACAAACGTTTCAAATAAGCAAAGTTGGGATGACCAAGTCTATAGTGCCATAACATAATTTCCCTAAAGCTAGAAACAGAAACAGAAGCAACATCCGACACAGGAGTTTGTCGACCCCTTTTATTTGTGTCTTCAAAGAAATAAAGTCCGTCATGAACCCTAGCACTGCTAATTGTCCTCCCCGATAATAGTTCCTGAAAAAAACATGAAGAAGACATGAATTTAGCAACACAATTATTGTCATGAGTAACTTTGCTAATAGAAATTAAATTGCATTTTAATGACGGAACATGAAGGACAGATTTAAGGGTAAGATCATGAGATAATCTAATGGTCCCTATTCCTGGAATAAAAGACAAAGAACCACTGCAATTTTAACGATGACCCTATTCTTACACGGAGTATATGAGGAAAAAAGATTATGGCAACCTGTCATGTGATCGGAGGCGCCTGAATCAATGATCCAAAGTTCTGGACTAACAGAAGAGTTTAAGGTTGAGTGAAATTTACCAGATTGAGCAATAGAACATGATCCTAAATTAGTACTAGAGGATGATGAGATTTGTGGGGAAGACCAATTGAAAATGCGACATAAATGTTCCATTTGCACTTGAGGTGAGACTCTAATGGAAGGAGGATTAGCAGCCTTGTCACTGCTAGATTGATAAGCTCTCCTATTGGACCATCTCCCATCTATTCCTTCGAACTGTCGATGAGGGACCAAACTAGTTGACTTTTCATGAATCTGCAACAAATCTCTCGGCTATGGCCATGACGATAGTAGTGATCACACCACGTAAGTTCACCCCTTTGATTAAGTCGAGTGTCATGGTTGGCATGCCCATTGAAAGGCTGATGCGTAAGATCAAAAGACATTCGGAGGGCAGCATCCCAAACATCCTTGGTGGTTTTGAAATAGCGATAGCGTCGGCTGATCTTCGGTTCCATAGAATTAATGAGCCAGTCGTGGATAATGGAGTCCTCAGGCAGCCATGTTTTATATGCTGGATCGGCGGAATCAGGGGCAGCAAGTTCTCCGGTGATGTACCCCAGTTTGTCGCGACCGCTGATGATAATTTTGACAGACTGAGCCCACTGGAAGTATTTCTTGCTGTCAAGTTTATGGGCAGTGATATGAAGGGCACCATGGTTTCCTCCTTGAAAAGAGATGGCGGAGCTTCCGTCCTGAGTTTGACTGGACTGGGCAAACACAGCTTTGTTACTGTGAGTAACTTCGAGAATGGCAGAGTCAGCCATGGAAGATACAGATTAGCCCTTTGCCTCTGATACCATGAGAATTTAGATAATATTTTATGTATATTGAAACAATAGAGAAAGGACATATAAATAGATTACAATAAGGCAAGAAAACCTACAATTAAGCGCCTAAAATCATGGGCTATTAACACCATAATATATGACTCCTAAGGAAAGATTTTTTGACATCTATCCTAACAGCTCATAATACAATAAAAGCAGAATAAATTACAGATCAGAATATTATTCAAATTGATTTCGTCCACAAAAATAAAGAAACTAATTAATATTTTTAATTTTAAGGAAGTCTAAAATTAATAGTACAATATTCTTTTGAAGACAATATCAATGCTCCAAATGTCATTATAGTAACAAGTTTTTTTTTGCTAACCATTGGTGCTGTTAAATTAGTGTTTTCTTAAAAATATATGAAAATTAAATTAAACTCTAAATTTTGGACTAAGGGAAATTTTGTTATTGATGTAAGTGTCTTCTTCTTTGGTTGTATTTTTAATGAACTCTGGTTTGCTTAGTTTTAGTGGGCTGGTTTATAAAGCCAATTGGATTCTTTTAGTTTATACTTAGTACGGTTCATGTCCTCCTCCTTTTTCATTGTACGCCATCAAGTTTGGAAATTTCATAGTCATTTTATTTATTTCTTTTAATAAAATAATGATCTATTGTTCAGGATTTTCGGGGCTTGACCTTCTTTTTTAAAAAAAAACTGAATTCTAATAATTTTCTTTTTTCTTTTTATTTCCTATTAGGTCAATCTCAAAAGGTTAAAATTGTTTTAATATGATCGATATTCGGGGATAGAATTCATTTTTTATTATTATTTTTTTAGAGTTTGTATGGATTTGAATGATAAATTAGGATAGTAAAGTGCACATTGTATTTTAACAAATCTTATTCCTAACCACTTTGATCGAGAATTCCACAACAATTAGGAATAATCATAGTTAATTACTATGACGTATTATAACAATTTATATTTCAAATTGATATGTTTTAATGTTACAAAACAATTATGGACTTTTTCTACGTCAAATTAAAATTAATATGAATTTGGTAGGTTGTTGTCCAATATTTTTTTAATACACTCGGTTAAATCACAAGATATATAGTACATAAGTACAAAAAAATTATATAAAATTAGGATATTATTTTTAATATAGTTTAATGCAGTTACAACACTAATATTAACGTTTCAAATATGCTGATTTGAAATAGTAATAGAATTTAAATGTATTATATGAATGAACATAGATGTTTTTAGAATGTTATTAGATCGAGTTTAGATGTGTTTAGTTTTATTTAGGATATTATAAATATAAAATATATTTAAGAGTAACAATTAAAACTACATGCGTATCATGATACACCCATTCTTGTTAGCCACTTAGTAAGACGATCAACTATTACCCACACTGCGTCATGTTTTCGCTGTGTCTTTGGCAACCCCATGAGGAAGTCCATTCTAATATTTTCCCACTTCCACTCGGGAATGGGAAAAGGCTGAAGTTGTCCACCTGGTTTTTGATGTTCAATCTTGATACGTTGGCAAGACAAGCAATGAGAAACAAAAAGTGCTACATAATACTTCATACCTTGCCACCAATAAGAACGCTTCAGATCCCAGTACATCTTAGTACTTCTAGGATGGATGGTAAATCTAGAGTTATGAGCTTCGGCTAAGATAGCTTGTTTTAGCTCATTATCATGATGTGGTACAATCAGTCTTCCTTTATGTTGAAGACCACCATCACTTCCCAGAGAAATGTTCTCCATTTGTACTCTCGACAAAATCTTATCCCAGCATTCCACTAAGTTCTCATCCTTTCCCTGGCAAGCAGTCACTTGGTCTTATAGAATTGGGGTAGCTATTAAATTGGACAAATAAGCTACATTTTGACTACGGAGTACCACCAAATTATATTTTTTCAATTCCTCATGCAATTTCCATTCTCAACATCTTAAGGTCGAAACAGAACCTTGTGATTTGCAGCTAAGCGCATCTACCACTACATTAGCCTTTCCTGGATGGTATTAGAGTGTGAAGTCGTAATCCTCTAGGTATTCCATCCAACATCGCTGCCTTAAATTGAGATCCTTCTGGGTTAAGATATATTTGAGACTCTTGTGATCGGAGAATACTTCGAATCTCTCCCCATAAAGATAGTGACGCCATATTTTCAATGCAAACACGACAGCAGCAAGTTCAATATCTTGCGTAGGATAGTTTTTCTCATGAGTTTTCAACTGGCGGGATGCATAAGCGATTACATGTTCAAGTTACATTAGGACACAACCCAAACCCAAACGGGACGCGTCGCAGTAGATAACATAGCCTAAGCCTCTCTCTAACAATGCTAGAACCGGGGCAGTAGTCAAACGATACTTTAATTCGATGAAAGCTCTTTCACAATCATCATCCCACATAAAAGGTACACCTTTTGGGTTAAGTGCATAAGGGGAACAGCTATACGTGAAAAATTCTCGACAAACCATTGGTAATATCCAGCTAATCCAAGAAAACTACAGATTTCGGGGACATTGGTTGGTCGATTCCAACTTGACACCGCCTTGACCTTGTCTGGATCAACATAAATTCCCCTTCGCGACACAACATGCCCCAAAAATTTTACTTCATCTTTCCATAAATCACACTTAGAGAATTTCGCATAAAGTTGATGATCTCCTAACAATTAGAGTGCATTACGAAGTGCCTCTTATGATCTGCCTCAGTACGGGTGTAGATAAGAATATCTTCAACGAAAACTACCATGAACTGATTAAGGAAAGGTCAAAAGATACAATTCATAAAATCCATGAAAGCCGTAGGAGCATTAGTAAGCCCGAAGGGCATTACCAAGAATTCGAAGTGACCATAACATGTGCGAGATGCGGTCTTCGGAACATCTGCCTCACGAACCGTAATTAATGGTAACCCAAGCGCAAGTCTATCTTAGAGAAGAAATAAGCACCTCAGAGTTGGTCAAATAGATATTCAATGCGTGGAAGGGGATACTTTTTCTTGATAGTGACCCGGTTCAGTTGACGGTAATCAATGCAAAGACGAAATGACCCATTGGCCTTCTTGGCAAAAAGAATAGGCGCTCCCCATGAATAGAAACTAGGTTGAATAAAACCTTTACCCAAAAGGTCTTCCAATTGGGACTTTAATTCACTAAGCTCTGCTAGTGCTAAATGGTATGGTGCAATAGAGATGGGTTTGTACGGTTCCCAATACCAGTTCGATAGTAAACTCGATCTCTCGATGTGGAGGCAAACTAGGTAAATCGTCCGAAAACATGTCTACAAACTTATTGATAACTGGAACATCTTTTAGAGTCAATGGTATGACTTTTGTACTCAAAGTACTTGCTAACTAACCTACTAAATCTCGTTACTCCTCCTTGCTTACATAGGTTAAAGGATACAGATTGTACTCCTTTCCAAAGAAGATAACTTTCTCTCCTCATGGATAGATGATAGTAACTTTCTTAGCATAGCAATCTATCGTGGCCTTGTATTTAGTTAGCCAATCGATTCCAAAGATTAAATCATATGATATGGGCTCATTTCCATCATGATGAAATCATTCTCCATATAGCAGTCGGAATGAAGTGTTATGAAAGCAGTACAATAATGGCTTAATCGAATACCCATACCCATAGGTGTTCCAATACAAATATGAGTTTTTAATTTCTCAGGTTTGAACTCCAAGCTCACAACACAAGCATCATATATAATGGAATGAGATGCATCCATATCAAATAAAATTCTAACACCAGTGTTAAAGAGAATAAGACTACCTTCCATCATTGTGTGATCTTCTTGATCCATGATTGGAGCTAAATTGAAAACTGCCCACCTTGATTCCCTTGGCTTTGTGACTGACTTGAACGATAGGCAGATTGTTGCTGAGGAGATTTGTAGCTCCCTTGATACAGGCCTCGACTCGGTGTCTAATCTTGATACGATGACTGCGTTGATCGGGCCCCAGTTCAGCCGGACTGATTTTTTCCACCATTTCGCTTCGTCCCTGACCACCACTTCGACCAACCTCTTTTCTCCTATCTCAGTAGGGGAAGTCTTTGCGATAATGATCATTGTCGCCACAAATAAAGCACCTGGAGCACGGCCCACTACTTTTGCCACTACTGGCATTTGTTCCACCCGATGATTCTGAACTTGAACGGGACTTTTTGTTCCTATCCCATATGTTTCTTCTATCGTTTCCCCTTCTCTTCCCTTGCTGACCCATGAGATGTTCGATTTCCTTATATTGACTATCAAGCTTTAGGGCAACCTCCACACAAACTTTATAAAAGGGGAAATATGTAAAACCCATTGTTCGGCGAAACTGGACTTGTAGGACGTTAAGAAATCTTTCTTGTTTCATTTGATCAAACATACCTCTAATGAACATGCTTAGTTCCTCGAATTTGAGGCGGTACTCCTTAATCGACATCCTACCTTGAATTAAGTTGTAAAACTCGTCTCTATTGGCTCTACAGTAAGCGTCTGACACATACTTGTCATGGAAAATTCTATCAAATTCCGCCGCCCGTGTGTCAATGACATAAGAACCACTAATAGACCTCCACCATCGTAGAGCACCCCCTTCAAGCTTTAAGGAGGCAAATCCGACCCACATGTGTTCTGGAGCATTCAGAATTCGAAGTTGAGAGTGGATATGGTAGAGCCATCCTTCAACAGTCTCTGGCCCGGAAGACCCATCAAACTTGGATGGTTGTAATCGATTGAACTCCTTGAGGTAGTAAAACTCATCTCCCTCCCCCCTTGGGGACCACGTTCGACATTCTTAACGTCCTCTTCATCATTAGTGGTGTTCGTTGGAGCTCTGGTACAACTGAGATCGACACCGCTAGTAGTTCCATGACTATTCTTCAATACCCCCACCGAGTTTATTGAGGAACCCACTCATCATGGTTTCCAGTCAAGCAGTTAGATCATGACTAGTGCCATCCCCTAAGTTTGGATTCCTAATAGGTTCATCCTCTTTAGGATTAGCACTCTGGTAAACTGGCCTCTTACTGCCTTTCTTCGGCCCTATTCTATAAGAAAACAAAAGAGTTTGATATCAAAAGTATTATTGAATGGCACAAAACTGAAAGATGAAACATTGCATCGAGGATTTCAAAAAACAATTCCTTTAGGTAGGGCTTTCTCAATCATTCAGTCTTCACTCTAGTTAGTAACAGTTGACTAGTGACTTACAATATAGTCATCCGTTGCATTGTGACTGACTATAAAATAACTTAATATTCATTCTACTACTACATTAGAAGTCAAGTTGATTTCTCCAGCCCTTCCCCAACTATAAACACCGCAGAATAATCAGAAAGGTAAAATATTGAATTCCCTAAGCTATCCCACTCTCCGGCGAAGGAAAAAAAGAAACATATGCCTCTTATTCCAAGTTATGACACCCCAAATCCCGTTATGAGAATCACTCTTTGGAATCTTGGTAATCACAGGAACCGTACGCTGACGGTGGTTAGCTTAAAAAAGATCC
This sequence comes from Lonicera japonica, assembly GCA_021464415.1. Classification (NCBI taxonomy): domain Eukaryota; kingdom Viridiplantae; phylum Streptophyta; class Magnoliopsida; order Dipsacales; family Caprifoliaceae; genus Lonicera; species Lonicera japonica. Next base: position 384,938 of record JAKCWG010000901.1, on the reverse strand, counting down.
ATACAAAATAACAATTGCCAAAGACTCATGAAATATTCAAGCTACACCTGTACATAGATAACATGTTTAAACTAATACAATCCAAGACTTATATTGAATCAATTTACAAACAAACAAGCCCCCAACGAGGTCCCAGCACAATCACACTAGAAGTATTCTCATAACACATGATATTTAACACATGAGTAGCATGTAAATAAATTACCAAAACTTGATGGACAGTGGTCTTTCATATATGAAAGACCCCACGTTTAGTAAAGGTAACAGAGGCAGCCTAAGATGATATGTCTTTACCTTTACCCTTTCCTGAGGAGCTCGCTGAAGTACCTATAAAAGAAGTAAAGAGTGAGTCGAAAGGACTTAGTGGGAACTATACGAATATATATATATACAAGAGAGGAAATAGGAAATGATAAAATTTAGGATAACATAGTAATCAAACTCTCTCTTAAGTAAACAACCTCAATGATACAATATCACCGGCCGAAAATAGTAATCTCGGCAATCCTAGCCACTATCCATGCGTACGACCAGGTCTGCATTTCGTGGCCTTTCACCCACGTGGCAGCAGGGCCTTTTGATCGTTTTCGTGCACGGTTTCGGGTCTTGCACCCAGGAGACTATGTCCCATATTTCGGCCCAGTCCAACAAGACCCAACCTGGGACCATCGTGGACTAGTGCTAGTATATCATATCCATATAATCATCCATCTGCTCATCATAAGGTGATTGTACCATGTACATTTATATATGTAAATACATATGTCTAATTATTTTCTAAGTACTAACAATAGTATAAATAACCAGGGAAATTTTGTACAAGGTATATACCAAGTAACTAAAAAATCCATGATAGTTATTTTGTAAAGGAAATCTTCAATTTAGATTAACTGTGTGGTTCATAGGCTTTTTATCAAGGAATGTATGAGTTGGAATTGGGTTTAGGTAGTTTTATAAACCAATTAAATAGTAAATGGAAATTTCTAGTCGAAATAGGTGATATGAATAACAAATGGAGTATTAGAAGCATCACTTTCAATAATAAAACCTCATATCATCATAACCCAAAACCCACATAAGTTCATATATATATATATAACCTAGTTTTTCAATAGCTTGAGTTATAAGTGGAATCAAACAATAATAGGAAGGGAAATGAGTTTTAGAAGTAGATTCCCACCTTAATAATACTAGAACCTCAAGGTAGAAGCGTTGGATTGAGCCGAGCACCGCCAAACTTCAAAATCCCCAAATTAGAGCTTGGATCCACATTAATGGAGGAAAGAGGGTGAAGGAGATGAAGATGGAACCTTGATTTGGTATGGTAAAGTGAGGGAAAATCACTTGAGAAACTTCCTGGAAGAGCTTTCTCTTCACACTCTAACTCTCTCGCAAGCTTGCTCGAAAATGAGAGCGAAATGGGAAAAGCTCAACTTAATATAATTAAGTCGGTGCCCAGGTCAGTATGCCGGATCGGTATACCCTTTTTGGGGACCAGTCCGCAGTCCCTAATCCTCCCCAATCCCAAAGGCCGGACTGGTATGGCCAAATCACAGACCGGTCCTCATAGAAAACTTGCCCTGAACAGGTTTTCGCAATTTTTGTAACTTCGCGTGCATTTTTCACAATCGAGGAGGGAGAATTAGACTTTGTCTAAAACACAAAAGTTTTAGGTTATCGAAATAAATTTCTAACCACGCAAACAAGGAATCATTTGGACTCCGAATGAAGAAGTTATGCCTTCCCAAAGAGAAGGACATCAATTTGCCGACAAAGCAAAAATATGACAATTTTTGAACTAATCCTCAACCGAACCACTCAATACACTCTACAACCACACCATGGAGATACATAGCATTAATATATCATACAAGAAGTTCCCGAATCATCCCAACTTCTCAAACAATTAAATTACCACCATTTGTAGTTCAGATAAAATCTTAATTGAGACGAAAACTAAAATAAGACGAGATAAAATTACGGGGTGTTACACCTGTTCCCGAGAGTAGCCTCAAAAAAGAAAACCTATCAATCAAAATAATAATAATAATGAAGTCAATTTGTTTAAAATAAGGAATGCTTGCCTTGACTTTCACTCCAATGTATTTCTCAACTCTTCCCTCCATATTGGGTGCACGAGGCTCATCATCATCAATATCATCATCGTCTTGATCAGTATCCTATTAAAAAAAATCCTCTAAAACAATGGACAATATTCTAGATTTGCAAACAGCTTTAAAAAAAATCCATGTAAACGTAGAAATAATTTTTTTGAAACTCCGTTAGAGGACAACAAAAGTTTTTGAAGGTGGTCTTCCATCCTTCATTATTTTTTGTGAAAATTTTTTCTTCCTCATCCACCAAAGAAAAAAAATTCATGGAAAAAACCTATAAAGTAAAAAGACATCTCTCTACATGTCTCAACTTCTTGCAAAAATCAACAATTTTTTGTTTTCATTTTCTATGTTATTATCAAACGGACCCTGAGAGATGATCATTTTTTTGGTAACCAAAAGTTTTGAGTTCAGTAAGAGACCAAGACTTCTTGGGGACTCACCCATCTGTTACTAACAAATCTTACTAATAGACAAGAGTAGTACAAGTAACACCTTCCATCAAAGAATTTTCAACTTATAAACATCAATAAAAATAGTCCTTGAACTACCAAAAGCTATTAAAATGGAAGAGCACAATAAGAGCATTGACATTAACCACCAACCTAGGTATAGAGAAAGAAAATAAGAGAGACCAGCACTGCAAACAAGAGAAGCCACGTAAATATGAACTTCAATACCAAACCAAATTTAAAACAAACCTTTTTGCTTCATCATAACCAACATTCCATGACCGCCTTGGACAAGTTCTGAAAAAATGCAACGAAATTTTTTAGCAACACCTTTGAAGGTCCGTTCTATTGATTCATCCTTGCGCTGATCCAGCACTGTTATAAGTTCTTTAATTTTCTGCAAAAGTTGATTTTAAAAAATGGACACATTTATATAATACTTGCTTCTCAATCAACTAATTAGAGTGACGAAATTATACATCATAATCCATGACTTCAAAAGATGATATCTAACTGATGGAACTGGGGAGTACCTCATCACCAGCATTTAGTTCTTCTTGCCTTTTCTGGAGCTCTTCTCGTTGTTCAGTGAAATTTGCATATTGATCAAGTGCTTTTTTGTTTACGTGCTAAACTGTTGCAGTTGCTCATTGCACTTGTGAAGCATTTTATACAGGTCTTTTACGCTCTTCCTCTCATACCTGTTATTTACATTGATTGACAAAAAGCTATGTAAATGAAAGGAAACAACTAAAAGGAGCATATATTGCTCTTGTGGCATAATCATCTGCAAAATATCATGTCAACAACAGTCCATACATATATACCATCAACAGGAAAAGATGGAATCCTATTACTCACCAGACAATTACAGAATTATGTTGATTATTACTGCTAGTTATGGTTCCATAACAGGCCAAAAAAGTACATGATTTAACACGTATGTGAAGAATCTTGTTAGTGTGATCCCAGAAGGAGAAATATTTAGAATAACTACAAGTCTACAAGGAGAAACAATCTTATCAAAAACTGTTGGAAAATAATGTACTGCTGAATCTAAAATAGATAAGGTAGAGAGTACACCGGGTTGAGTCGCGGACTAAGTCGCTCTCTTTAAGACGTTTCGCGGCTCTGCCCGGAATTGTGCTAGCAGTTCAGATTATGCCACGCCGTCCCCAGGATGAAACAGCCCAGATACCCTCTGTACGATTGATTTGCACTTATTCAACCGCTCGACAATAACACTCTTTTAATTGCTCGGGATCGAATTTTTTTTCTACCGCCGGAGGCTAAAAATTTTTCTGCAGGAAAATATTTTTGTAGATAGATCTCTCTTCGTTTTGTTCTCTGCGAGTGTATATATTTTGAAAGCTATTTTAGATCCGTTTAAAGGGGAAAGCGTTGAGACAAACAAACACCTTTCCGGAAAATCCGCAAGAAAACATGGAGGAAAGTAGAGGAGCGTGTTGGAGGAAATCATGGGAGCGTGCAAGAAAACACGGAGGGAAATAATTGAGCCTTGTCCCATTTTTTAATTTTTATTTAATAAATAAAATTCTTTAAATGTATTTTGTATAAAAAGATAATACACTACGCAAGACAAGCCCAAAGCCCAAGCCCGGGCCGGGCCGGGTCGGGTCGGTCGGCGCGCGTGTGGTGAACCACATTCATCCAAGTCCTCACCCAATAGCACAAAAGTCTAATGCCCAAAGGGCTCAAGCCCTTAAGCAAATTCTTCCATATATAAACCCATGAAAGGTTTTATATCTCTCCTATGTGGGACTTGGGATAACATCACATCAACCATCACATCACATTAAATCACCTTGTCTTGGTTTTATTTTTCTTTAAATACACAAAAACTCCAACAAAAACATTACTGATCTTTGTTTGATTCACAAATCAACACCAGAAAACCCTACATTTTACCCTCTCCGCCTACTCGAATGCAAGAACTAGGTAAAGGCGGCTACTGAATAATCGAAATAAGCCTTGCATTTTCAACTCTTTTGTTACCGATATATTAATTCTCCAAATAAAAGAATTAGCAACACTCTTCTACTCTGTTCTGCGCACAATCAGTGTATTTGCTCTCTTGCAATAATATTAAAAAGTGGAAGGAGCTGACAGGTTGAAGCTTTATTTTGTTATTCATCAGGCAACAAAAATAAAATAGACCAGAAAGTTCAGTTCATTCGTCTAATGGGATACATAGTCACAATTAACGAGAGAATAGTATTACATGTCAAAGGCATCTGAAGACAATGGACCTAATTCCCTGATTTTCTTTGAGTACTCTTATTGTTTGGCAAGGAGAATATTTCTTTTACTTAATAGTTGTTCAAAGTCTTTTGCTTCATCCTGAAGGGCCCTTTGATAGTCATCTTCTATGGTCTATATTCATAAGAAATTGTATTAGCATCAGTGACGCACTAAAAAAATTGAACTTTAACGGTCCGTTTGATAAAAGATTTGGAAAATAATTGTAAATTTTATGAGTAGTTGGAAAAAGAGATAAATTATTTAGTGACAAGCTGTCCATATTTTTCTTTTTTTCATGGAAAAAGTTTCCTACCCATCCCCCAAATTAAGAATTGGATTCCGTGTAAAAACATATGAAGTAATACAGCATGTCACCAAATCACTCAACTCTTTGTCCAACTTCATGTAATAATTAGTTCCAATTTTTTCAAAACCCCCCTAAAGGGATAACTACCTTTAACTTGTTTTTTCCATCTTTGATCTTTTTAAGCTTCCTGGTTCGTTCTTCAATACTATCAGAAACTCCTGTGCCAGATAATTTGTCAAACAATGGCATTAGTGACTATATATATAATTGAGATAGGAAAATTCAGCAGATGCTTCTGAAGGGCTCACTTTTCAGTTGCTGTGTCACATCTTCAACTCTTTAACTTTGCAACCCTTACTACGTTCCTGCCGTTTTTGTTCTACTTCACTGTGAAACATGTCGGGCCATGCAAACGATTTTTCTGCCTCCAATTCTTGTTTCCGCCTAGCAAGGTTTGTTCACAGATTGGTCTCAAGCTTTGCCTTTCTTGTTTCAGTCTAAATTGAGGGTGTACACAAATGAGAATAGATACACTCAAGAAGTCAAATACCTAAACCTTTTGGGGTTCGTTTGATAAAAAATTTAAAAATGATTAAACACACTACTTATTTTTGTGAAAAGCTGGAAAAAAAATTAAGTGATTTTTTGATATGTTGTCGATCTATTCCTTATTTCCACGGAAAAGTTTTCTTGTTCCATCCAATGAATTTTATTCCATGGAAAATCAAAAAAGCTATTGAACATTTCAACAAATCACTCCTCTCTTTTTCCAACTTCTGATGAAAATTACAGTAGTTTCAATCATTTCTGTCAAAAACACACTTACATAAACTCTAATGGATTAGTAAACCTCTATGCGATTAGTCCTGCAGGCAAAAAGCTTCTCTTTCAACTCTGTAATTTCAGGGTTCAACCAAGACAAGGAATCTTTTTCCTCTGGCGATAAGTGATCAACAGGATCTGTCCCCATCTCATCTCTTTTCATATCAATACTTGAATTAAGCTGGCGAATTTGAGCCTTTACGTTTTCAAGTAACTAAGAATTTTCTTGGAATTAGAACAATTAAGAGTTCCAAAAGGGACGGGCGATTCATGCTTTGTTCATTTTCCAACTCATTCATCTTTTCCTCCAATGCTTGCTCGAGCAGTTGTATACTTTCTTTATACTTCCTATTTTCCTCCAAATTTACTTGGATGGACTTTTCCAAATCACCGAACTTCAATTCTATCACCTAAAGATTCTCCATCTCGGCTTTGTGCTTTTCGATTGTCTCTTCTAGTTCTTGAAGAACAGAAATAAGCTCAACTGGTCGGTGAATTTCTTACTCAATATATCCAACTCGAGCATTAATTAATTTACGTCAAGTTTCTTGGAAAATGTAATTTGCTGTTAAAGGAATAGGTTAACAAAAATGGAGTTAAAAATTAATAAAATATAAATTAAGGGGGTTTAGTGTCACTTTTAAAATTTAAGGGATTAAGCGTAAAATATTTGAATGAAATTATTGGCAGAGTTAGAGTAATGAGAGAGATTGAACTATTTATGTAACGTTAGGGGATACATTGACGATTTTGAAACATTAGGAGAAGAATTGAAGCTAGACCCAAACTTTAGAATTTAATTTGTCTTTTTCCCGCATCTTTTCGATTACTAAGTTCGTCCACATTATCTTTCAATTTATCCAATTTGTTGAATAAACTTAAAAAATTGAAGAAAAACTAATTAAAGAACTTTTTCAAATGAATCTAAAAAAAATGTGAACTTTTAAAAATTTCCTTACTTTATTCAATCAAAACGAATGTATAATTTTCAAAACTAACTTCAATAAAAAGTACTTATGTGATGCTCCGAATCTTGTTATGAGGTTTAAACCTTCAAGACCCGGTTAATCACGGTGTCGTACATGACGGCGGGTTTAATGTACTTAATTTAAAATTGATATAATGGAAAGTCATATGTAAGGCCACATTTTTCAGAAAATTTCGGCATATGGAGTTCGTATTTTCAATAAAACCAAACATGTAAGTAAGAAAATAAAGTTTAACTAGAGAATAAACTCTACATCTATAACGGTTTGCAATCTACACAAGTCTAATATTTTGATATACATATACCAATCCCTCCAACGTGGTCCCAAAAATAATTAAATAGCCTTTACAACACTTATGAATATAATTTAATACAAATTAAAGATACAATAAAATTAAATGGTTCTAATATCTATAATCCATAAGGGACAGGTCATCTATGGACAACTACAGACATTTAAGGTCATCAGATGTTTCTAATTTCGTATCCGTGCTGCCCCAAAGAGGTACCTGCAAAACTGTTGAAAAATAGGAGTGAGTCAAACAATAACTCAGTGGGACCTATAAGGTTTTTAAATAGAAACTACATTTTAAAACAATGCATCATGATGAAAATAGTTTTGTCTCTATCATGCATATATATATATATATATCTTCCATTTCTATAACTATTTATGGATAAGTATAGAATCATAGATATTAATGCAATATATTCTAAGTGCAGCCCCAACCTTGAAAAAGTTGTGACGCCCCAAAATCCCGTTTAGAGGATTATACCTCCGGAACCCGGTTAGCCACGGAGTCATACGCGACGACGGGTATGAAGTAATAAAATTTAGAATTATATACCAAAAACCTGTTCAAGTAATAAGTCCTTTTTAAAAGAGAAAAAAAAATCCGACATGTGGAGTTTATTCAAAAAGCAAACCAAAACCTATCATAAGATAATAGTAGATTTATCTACAATCGATACTCCACATTTATATAAAATTATATATACAAAGCCTCCAACGGGGTCCCAATCTCTTTAAAATTATACATATGGAAATTCAATACATAATAAGATAATAATTTATGGTATACAATGCCAGTAGTTTTCTAACTACTTTGGCAACCGACCATCAGAGCTAACTAGGATCCGTAAGCGTACCGTCCCCGAGAAACACCTGCAAAACTATTTGAAAAATGGGAGTGAGCCAAATGGGCTCAGTGAGAACTATAAGGATTCTATATAAGAAAATAGGTTAGAAAAACATGCATGCCATGCAATGCAATATAATGAAAGTAAGTTTGGTTTATATACTGCTTCTATGTAATAAATCTCCTCTTATGTAATATACCTTCCTCTTCCTTTTAGTATGTACAAATGTAAATATATATATATATACTATATTTCTGAAGCAGCCGATGCATTGAAAATATTTCGTGAAATGCATATGGATGCTCTCCCAGTCCCCAAGTCGTAATAAAATAGATAGAACATAAGTTTATCGAGCATGTATGTTTATCAAGTAAAAACTTGCATCTCCAAGATACATTTATATACCTATAAAGCTGTAGTTATGAAACAATAATACTATATAGCCCGAGTCTGTATAAGAGATGCCACAACACCGCGACCAAATCTGTCATCATGTCACATCATATATACATCCTCACGTCTAGGATTTTACATATATTGTGCACAGAGATAGCCGGCAACTCGGTTTTTTCTGCCCCCAAGGCAGGGACCACCTACCAGGTCCACCTAGACGCTACCTCACGCAGCCACAAAGGCACATGCTACATGTAATAACCAATCTATATCTGGTACGAACGGTGTGGCTAACCGATATAGAAATCGAAGAAAATCCCAAGTACATATGTATATCATTTCAAAGTACCATATAGTACATTTTGTCAACCATGCATAAGCAATAAGGATATGTATATATATACATAAGACTAGGATGTTTCCAAAGATATCCATGTGCATGCATATGTATCTGAAAACTATGGTGGTATCATCATCGTGCATGACTATTTTAGCCAAGTCCGTCAACTGTTAGTTTAAAGAAGGAAACACTAGAACTTGGAAGGTATAGTGGGATCGCCACAACCTGGCACTAGGTAAATGAAACCAGAGTTCATATAGCATATAAATCCCATATAATCCTCCCATAAGGTTAAAATACCTTTTACGTTACAAAATAGGCGTATCCACTGCCCAACATACTTACGAACTAGCTAAGTAAGTAAGAATCTCATAGAAATGGCCCAATAACTCAAACACAACGCGAATACCACCCATATATAAAATCTTATCTTAAAAACACATTTAAGTTTAGGTATATGCTCATATGTATGCGTATCATATCATTTGGTTCACCCCAGAAATAGCATAGAAATTAGCGTTTCATGTCAAGGTAGTAATTTAGAATCATAATATGTTAAACTCAATCAATAAAATCAGATAAATTACCCCAAAAGCCCCATGAGTATATATTTTGAGTAGAAACCCTAGGTTATGCGGGATTTAGTATGTAATAGATACAATAAGTTGAAAAGGAGTTTAAAAACTATTTTTCCCACCTTAGGAGGGTTAATCCCTCGAAGTATTGCAGAAGAATCGAGCCGAAATTGCGCATATGCGAAAACCCCCAAATATCTCCAAAAAACCCTATAAATGGTGGGTGAAGGTGGAGAAGATGATGAAGATGATGATGTTTTGTTTTGTTTTGTTTTGTTTGGTGTGGGTTTGTGTGATTAAGGTGTGTATATGAAAGCACCTTAAATCCTCTCAAAATCGCCTCTCAACTCTCTCTCTCTAAGAGCTCTCCATTGGCAATGTGTAATGAGGAAGAAAGGAGAAGAAGAAATATATAAAAAAAGCTCGCCAAATCGATGTAGTCGACTAGATTCTTCTCATGGAGTCGACTACATCCTTCCATGTAATCGACTACATGGTGTAATTTTTGCCTCCTTCAGTTTTTGGTCAACAGCCCGACTTCGCAACCACTTTTGGGCATCAAGGAGATGGAATTGGGTCTCGGCCACACTTGTAAAGGGGATTGAGATGAAGACGTGGCCGAAAACGGGGACTCATTTGGAGTTTGGATGAAGGAGATATGGACTTCCAAAGTCAGGTAAAAACCATTAATCGCGTAGGAACGAAACTTGCTATCTACGAGCCGGTCTCTTACTCGATCCATCCGAAATGACTTGTGATCATTCTAACACAATTAAATATATTAATATAACTTATTGAAGGCCTTTGAGTCAAAATAGCCCCTTCAGAACACAATTTCATCTCCCGATGCTCAAATTTGACTAAATTCGATTAAGGAACTTAATACGCGTGGAATGAAGAAATGGGTTCTTACAATCTCCCCTCCTTAAACAATTTCATCCTAGAAATTTTAGTAGGAGGATCATGAGGCAAAAGAACATGCGAATTTCAATTTCCCTGTGGTATACCCTCCTTAAAAAAAAGGATTTGCACCCACAAACGAGATATACTCATTTTGAAATTTCAAATTGAAAAGCATTATCTCAATGAATAATACAAAACAGAACCACCGGAATAAAGCTCTCCGAACTTACTCTCGAAGGAAAAACTCTCAACACGACATGCTCGTGCAATATAGTGTTTGACCTTTTAGTATGTATTAGGCTAACTCACAGGTCAGAACTCAAATTGAAGTCAATAGCTAAACATATGACATGAATTACTAGTGGAAAAATGTCAAGTACCAAAATTCACCGTCTCCAATTTTGTAATCCCATGCATGAGGTATCAATCAAACTGTCAAAGCTTTTAAAGTTTATCCCTGAGTCATAATGTCGTCATCCAATCTCCAATAAATCTAATTATAATAATACAAGATGAGGACAGTTATATAAATCAGAGTTCATCACTTATAAAAGGAAGCATATAATAAATTTCATCACTAGAAGTGTAAGAGCTGGAATTACTAACATACACTAGTGCGCTCAAAGGTTTTTGTACTAATCCAAACATAATAATGCTCACAAGGCTCCTCCTTGCCAACAAGGAATTTACTTTTAGAGATTTACTCCGTTCTTAGGAATGAGAAAAACATGAGGTGATAATACATCAAATCTACGGAGTTAACTCGATCCAAAGGGCTATGTAAAAATCTCTCACTTCTCAACATCCAAATCCCTTACCCTACCTAAAAGCAGGATAGATATTGTGATGGCTTAGTCACTTTTGGATAGGATTTCCATAGCACATAAAATTGCAATAGATTCCAAGATAAAATGGAATCAACCATGCTACATAAAATATCTAAGGATAGAATTTAAAGTTGAATATATCAAACAATCAAGATAGATCGAATCACGAAGAGCTTATGGGAATATCAAAGCTTCACTAGGATCACTGACATGTGCCCACAATTTGGTCATCCTTCAAAATCATAATTCCAGAATATAAAAGTTTATTGAGATCAAGCTGGTGATGAATGTCATTATCAAGAAAAGGAGTTATGCAACGGCGTCTTTTTCCTATTCAATATGCCAATAATATACACCTCATGGGTCATGGTTCAAACATTTGCTATACCAGTATTGAAAGAGAAAGAAAGATGAGACATCTGAGCTCCATTTGGGGCTCGCAGTCTATCACCTTATGAAAGATGTGCTTTCGCATTTTGTCAAAAATTTACCATGCATGAAGCAGTTGAATTAGATTGTCTACTCTAAATATGCTCTCTGGCAAACTCGCGCTCTCCCAAGAGTGTAACCCTTGTCTGGTATAACAACTTGGGCTATTCTAAAACTAAACAAGTTTCGACAATTATAAATAAGTAAAGAGAAATGGTGGTTGAAACAAGGCCCACCTCCCATGGTTTAAGTGCCAACTCTCTTCCTTAACAGTTTGTCTAAAATCGGTATCGATAAAGCTTGAATCTAGAGCACCACTTTAATCTCCAACATAGAATTAAAGATAGAGTAGAACACCTCCAGCTTGAAATATCAACCTAATAATTTATTTAATTGTTAAAATGGGGTAAGAAAACTCCCAGTTTCTCTGAACTTAAGATTTGATTTCCACTCTAAACTTTCCTTTAGCGAAATTTCGCTTCACTATTAACATGCATACCACCCTAGATGGGTATCAACACAGAAAGGTGGAAACAATTCTTAAAAATGCTCATCACATAGGTGTTGTCTTAATAAGGGTCAAACAATGGTCCGCCTTATGTCTCAGAGGCGCTATGCCTTTCTAGCATGGGAAAATTTTGAAATATATTTCACTAGGTCATAATAGGTGTGTCATCAGGCTAACGTTGAGCAATAATAATAAGCTTTGTTGACCTTTAAGTCACTAATCTTGTTTTGATAATAACAATATATATAATCTTGTGTAATTTAACAAAGTTGATGTTTTAAGTGATAGCCACTATAATTGATCTCATGAGGACAAAATCAAAAAGACGGAATATAGATCGTTCACCTACACAATTGTGTTCTTTCAATGCCTCATACCTCACACAATTATGTGATCAATGCTCTACCAAAAAGATCTCTCTACAAGAACAAGAGCCAAGAAAGAAAATAATCGAAGACACAAACAAAGCTTTCGAAGACTCATAAGTTCGTATTTGAGTGAGTAGTTTTGTTGTAAAGATTCATATTTGATTTTCAATTATAGCTCTTACTCTTTATTTCTTTATCTAAATAGATTGATCAAAATCAAATTGAATTAAAACTCTTTGAAAAACAAACATACTTGCAAAAACCGTTTTACAAATAAATTCATATTAAATACAAATGATCATATTTTGTGTTTTCCTGAAAATAAGTGTCTTAGGAACTTATTTTTGAAGTTCCCAAAGCATTAGAATTGATTTTGGAGTTAAAATACGAAAGTGTAAAAATTGCATTTTTGGACTGATGGACAGTACCCATCAGTCGACTAAGCAGAGAGGCTCAATCGACTGAGGCTCACTCAGTCGACTAAGGAGCCCTGCTCAGTCGACTGATGCTTTAGATTATAGCCATTGGAACTTTTTCTAAAGTGTATTTTTGCCCCGTTAATTTATATCTCCACTACAAACGGCTACAAGCTTTCACAAGCTATATATATGAGTTTTAAGACTCATTTTTACTTACTTGAATCATTTTATACTTTATTATATTTATCTACATTCATTCAAAGATTCAAGAATATAGTTTTTGATCAATCATCCTTATTTTGAGCTAAAAATTGTTGATCAATATTGATATCTCTTAGTGTGAGCTTCATTTGTAATTTGTTATACACAAGAGCTATTGTACATTGGTGTTAGTCACCAAAACTTGTTTAAATCATTTTTGTGAGAGGTATATCTCATAGATTAGCAAGAGGGATTTCTTGTGAAAGTATTGAATATGTTTTCAATTCTTGTGAGAGTGTCTGATAAAAATACACTTGTAGAGGTTTGATCTTCACCCGGAAGGAGATCGGTTATAGTGGAAATTCTTGGGGAACTAACCGAGCACGGAGTAGGGGGAACAAGCCGAACCGTGTGGACAAAAAATCTTCGACTTTGATCGGTTCTATCTTTCTATCTCTTGCTCTATTATATTGTGATATTTATTTATTGTGTTTGGAATTATCTTTGTTGTTGATTGCTTGATAAATATAGACATAATATTTTCAAATTGATTTTAAAAATCTGATTAAGTTTTAAAATCCCTATTCAACCCCCCCCTCCCTCTAGGGTATTTTCCGACCTACAAGCTTTTTCAATCGAAAATAAAGGAACTGTACTCAAATTGAATGGATCCTCAAAGCTCAACTTAAGGAAATAACAAAGGAAATAAGTATTGGATTTTATAAAGCTGAATACATATTAGGTAAGTTATACTAAAAGTTCTATCCCTTTAGTCCAAAAGGTACGGCTGATATGTTGACACTAAATGCCAAAATCTACTAAGGGAGCTCACTTCTAACTCCTTCCTTACCCTGAATTTTTAGATGTCCAGATGTGATAAACTTGTCAATGGTAAGAAGGTTTCAGATGTCTAATTAAGATGACCTTGGATCGACAAACCATCTAACTTTCGCTGCATTACTCTGATAACTCCCCCTAATCACGAAAGAATGAAAGTTATACTCCAAACGGATCCATAATGGATTCTTCACCATAAGGCAAGATAGGTTTATAAGCGAGTAATGAATGACCCTCTCACGGATGCCACTGAGGATTTTCTCCCTCTATCTAGGGAACAGAGTATATTATAGGTTTGTTGAGCATAGGGTGACTAAATGGGTTTCCCGTTCTCCCATGAACTCGCTTGATTTAAGAAGAAGCATACTTAACGTCATATGTCAGAAATAAAATGAATGGACCACACTAAAAGTAATTACGGTGGTTAAGTGGCACCACAGGCATACACCCATCGACTTCAAGGGTTACCATAAGTATGAGCATTTACTAGTCATTAGGGTCATAAAGAGATCCCCACATTACCCGTATCAATTCAAGATTTTTAGTTGGGGCATTAACTCATACATAACCAAACTTGATCATTTCACTACTCCCATACTAATTATTAAGAAATATTTCCTCGCCATCACAGATGAGAGTAGTCTTCCAACATAAATAGCCTCTTAGCCGAGGTGATTACAAAAAGAAAATGAACGTTCGCTTGAGTCAGAATAACCAAGTTAGAGGTAAGCTACATGTTCCCCCTCTCCTAACTAGGCTCACTAATTTGGACACTGCTGTACGGATAAAAAGAGGAATAATCAACCACATACTAGGTTTACCCGTCAAGAAACCCAATAAAGAAGCAATGGGGTAAACTCGGGAAAAGGGACTTTAGCAGCCACTCATCCATGAGTATGCCACGTTATAGCCTCAGTTAGCAACAGTGGATTGGTGATTTATCAGATAGTCAACCGTTGGCCGGCGGATGACTATAACATAATTCATCAGTCGCCTTTTGCTCACTTAGTGGCAGAACTAATCCCGAGTCTACGAAGTACATATGTAATAGGTGATATAGGAGCCAATAACTGAGAAAATTTACAAAAGAGGCCAACAAAAATTTTGAATAAACTCTGTGAATAAACTTAGCCTAGACAAGCTACATCACATTTCACAATTCTCTCATTTTCCAAAATTCTAGCGGTAGAGTCCTAACGCAAGAGGACGTATTAACTATCGAGGGACGCCGCCAACGTTCACATTACTAAATTGGATCTACCCATTAATCTTGCGAGAAAAACTCAAACCTATAGCTCTGATACCAACTTGTGACGCCCCGAAATCCCGTTTACAGGATTATACCTCCGGGACCCGGTTAGCCACGGAGTCATAAGCGACAACGGGTATGAAGTAATAAAATGTAGAATTATATACCAAAAACATGTTCAAGTAATAAAGTCATTTTTAAAAGAGAAAAAAAAATCCGATATGTGGAGTTTATTCAAAAGGCAAACCAAAACCTGTCATAAGATAATAGTAGATTTATCTACAATCGATACACCACATTTATATAAAACTATATGTACAAAGCCTCCAACGAGGTCCCAATCTTTTTAAAATTATACATATGGAATTTCAATACACAATAAGATAATAATTTATGGTATACAATGCCAGTAGTTTTCTAACTACTTTGGCAACCGACCATCAGAGCTAACTAGGATCCGTAAGCGTACTGTCCCTAAGAAACACCTGCAAAACTGTAACACCCCGTGTTCACATTAATGTTAAGTATGTTATATTAGGTTTCTTTATACTCGTGTAAGTGATCTTTTAGTGATTCGGGTGGTCCGAATTAATTTCGGTTGGTAAATAGGAAGTTTTGGGTTCTTTGTGATTCGTTAATTTGAGCTAACTTTGGGCTATCGTAATTCCTCCGTTATTTATCCGATTGAAGTTTTGCTCGCGTATATGTCTATTATTTACATCATTCTACAACTTTCATGTTTTGCCCGAAAGCTAATTCGCACTCCTCGTGGATCAAAACAGGGCGCAAAGTAGGCGCATCGTTAAATTCTGGTGGTTTGATAGCGTTCGGCAGAGTGCTGTTTTCGATGATTTTCTGGGAAAAATGAGTCCATAATTTGGGAAAACTTCCTATTATAAAGTTTTAGAGATTTGAAATACCTTTCCGTGGATATAAAGAATGTCTCAATCGGAGTTCCGAGTCAAAAGTTATGGCCAAAACAAAAACAGTGCTCCAGAACCAAAAAAACCAATGCGCGGTTACTGTAGCAACCGACTTAAAGTCGGTTGAAGCTCGTTTTAAGGTGTTTTTCATCCATTTTCGAGCCAACAAGTTCCACTAAACTCCAGAGAGTTCTAGAGAGAGAAATATAGGTGTTTTTGAGCGTCTCTTACCTATTTTCACTCCCGATCGAAGGATTAAACATCGAAAAACATCCGAAACACCTCCTAGCTTCCTATTCATCATCTTCTACCTTGAGGACTCTTTGGGGAAGCTTGGAGCATCAACTTTCTTTCTTCTTTCTCACGCATAAACTGAGGTAGGGGTATTTTCTTGATTTTTGAAACTTAATAAACTTGTTTATATGTTTTCAAATAGGTTTATACACATATGTTGGGTTCTTGCTTGATTATTGAAATCGGTAGTTATTTTGGCTACTGTTTTGATTAAATTTGGGCAGATTGGTAATGATAAAAGTGAAGTATCAAGTATGTATTTTAAAATATAGTTTAATACCTAACTTATGGCTTTGGAATTACCTAAAAAGGATAAGTAATGAATTTTTGGTGAATTTTACAAGATTGGTGTGCGGTATTGATTCCTACGCGGGAATCTTGAATATTTTCTTAAATATTCCAAAGTCCACTCTATAATTTGAGTAAATTCATTTGGGTAATGAATTGGGTTACTATGTTAATATTTGATGATTAAGAATTTTAATTAATTTATTATTGGAGGATATTTGATGAGGATGATGATGTTTTATGATTCATAAAACCATGAGCATGTGATTTATAACAAGATATGCCATTTGAACTTAACATTTATATAATATAGACTTGTGAGTGATGTTCCTTAGATATATATGCTTGGCGATATTCAAATGGATTTGTAAATGGATTATGTATATACTAAGGAACATGGATACATGATAAATGAAGTTTAAGTGGCATGTGTTATTTTTAGTTGTCATAAAGAGCATATATGCATGTTGTGCATCACTATTGTGTCAACCGCACTCTTGAAGATTCTTCGGCAAGTTCGGATTCCCTTATGGCCTATCGAATGGGCGTATGTCTCTTATTATGATGCTGAAAGCTTCATTATCTATATATCTGCTTGGAGGTTACATGTAGGCTTATTTCTTATGGCAATTCATGGCAGCTTCATTTTTATCTTGATATTGTCTTATCGGATATGATTGGTTAATTGATCTCTTGGAAATGATTGTACTTGGTCGTGGATGACCAAGGGTGATGTGAATATCTGTTTTCATAGTGCTTGCCGGGATGGGAAAAAATAGGCAGGGCTCGGTGCCCTTGGGTTGAAAAGCCCTAAACCCCTGGGGGAGCAATGTTTGGCCGCCTATAAGCCACCGGTGTGGAGCCCGGGAACCTAGGCAAATTGGCAAGGCACTATGGTTTTGTGATTATCTGTATTTATATGGGATCGGGGTGAATGATCCCAGGGCTATTGTTCTCTATACTTGTGTGGGATCGGGACAATTGATCCCAGGTTATGATATGTTGACAGCAGTGGAATCTATTCATCAGTTAGGCTTTCTATTATACGGTAATCGGTTGACACGGGAGGTAACCTGCATTAGCACGTTCATGCATGATCACTTGATAAGTTTTGGATTTTCTGTTGATATTATTAATATTAATATGGTCTAAAAGATATGTTTACAAGCTTGTTTTTAAACATATGCCTGGCACCCCCCTACTGAGCTGTGAGCTCACCCCGTTTTCTAACTATTACAGGTACACAGGGGACGTGTGATGTTAATGAGACGGCGGGTTCGGGATCGAAATAGAGAGCTCTGATACGAATTCATCAATTTGTTGTGTACATGTTATCTTGGGAAGCCACGGCTAGCCCGAAGTATTATATATTGCAAGAACTTATTTAATTGATTTTGTTTAATGGTTGCATGCATGTATGCATGTTTATGTACGGTAATACCATCATCAGTACAATTATGAAAATAATGTTAACACGCATGATATTGCTATTTGAAATTCTTTATGTATTTACATATATACCCATTTTAGTCAATCTAAGATGGGTTAGTAACATAACAGGTCTTAATTACGGGTGTTGTCCTGTATATTAAGGCGGGGGTGTTACAAAAACTATTTGGAAAATAGGAGTGAGCCAAACGGGCTCAGTGGGAACTATAAGGATTCTATATAAGAAAATAGGTTAGAAAAACATGCATGCCATGCAATGCAATATAATGAAAGTAAGGTAGGTTTATATGTTGCTTCTGTGTAATAAATCTCCTCTTATGTAATATACGTTCCTCTTCCTTTTAGTATGTACAAATGTAAATATATATATATATACACTATATTTCTGAAGCAGCCGATGCATTGAAAATATTTCGTGAAATGCATATAGATGCTCTCTCAATCCCCAAGTCGTAATAAAATAGATAGAGCATAAGTTTATCGAGCATGTATGTTTGTCATGTAAAAACTTGTATCTCCAAGATACATTTATATACCTATAAAGCTGTAGTTATGAAACAGTAATACTATATAGCCCGAGTCTGTATAAGAGACGCCATAACACCGCAACCAAATCTGTCATCATGTCACATCATATATATCATCCTCACGTCTAGGATTTTATATCTACTGTGCACAGAGATAGCCGGCAACTCGATTTCTTTTGCCCCCAAGGCAGGGACCACCTATCAGGTCCACCTAGACGCACGCTACCTCACGCAGCCACAAAGGCGCACGCTACATGTAATAACCAATCTCTATCTGGTACGAACGGTGTGGCTAACCGATATAAAAATCCAAGAAAATCCCAAGTACATATGTATATCATTTCATAGTACCATATAGTACATTTTGTCAACCATGCATAAGCAATAAGGATATGTATATATGTACATAAGACTAGGATGTTTCCAAAGATATCCATACGCATGCATATGTATCTAAAAACTATGGTGGTATCCTCATTGTGCATGACTATGTTAGCCAAGTCCGTCAACTGTTAGTTTAAAGAAGGAAACACTAGAACTTGGAAGGTATAGTGGGATCGCCACAACCTGGCACTAGGTAAATGAAACCATAGTTCATATAGCATATAAATCCCATATAATCCTCCCATAAGGTTAAAATACCTTTTACGTTACAAAATAGGCGTATCCACTGCCCAACATACTTACGAACTAGCTAAGTAAGTAAGAATCTCATAGAAATGGCCAAATAACTCAAACACAACGCGAATACCACCCATATATAAAATCTTATCTTAAAAACACATTTAAGTTCAGGTATATGCTCATATGTATGCGTATCATATCATTTGGTTCACCCCAGTACCCATACCTATGGGTTTTGTATGAATCTTACCAGAAATAGCATAGAAATTGGGGTTTCATGTCAAGGCAGTAATTTATAATCATAATATGTTAAACTCAATCAATAAAATCGGATAAATTACCCCAAAAGCCCCATGAGTATATATTTTGAGTAGAAACCCTAGGTTATGCGGGATTCAGTACATAATAGATACAATAAGTTGAAACGGAGTTTAAATACTATTGTTCCCAACTTAGGAGGGTCAATCCCTCGAAGTATTGCATAAGAATCGAGCCGGAATCACGCATATGCGAAAACTCCCCAAATATCTCCAAAAAACCCTAAAAATAGTGGGTGAATGTGGAGAAGATGATGATGATGATGTTTTGTTAAGTGTGGGTTTTTGTGATGAAGGTGTGTAAATGAAAACACCTTGAATCCTCTCAAAATAGCCTCTCAACTCTCTCTATAAGAGCTATCCATTGGCGGTGTGTAATGAGGAAGAAAGGAAAAGAAGAAATATATAAAAAACCTCGCCAGATCGATGTAGTCGACTAGATTATTCTCATGGAGTCGACTACGTGATATAGTTGACTCACCCTCCTTCCATGTAGACGACTACATGGTGTAATTTCTGCCTCCTTCAATTTTTGGTCAACAACCCGACTTCCCCACCACTTTTGGGCATCAAGGAGCTGGAATTTGGTCTCGGCTAAAACACAAAAGTTCTAAAAAGGATTGAGATGAAGACATGGACGAAAATGGGAACTCATTTGGAGTTTGGATGAAGGAGATATGGACTTCCAAAGTCGGGTAAAAACCATTAATCGCGTAGGAACGAAACTTGCTATTTACGAGCCGATCTCTTACTCGATCCATCCGAAATGACTTGTGGTCATTCGAACAGACTTAAATATACTAATATAACTTATTGAAGGCCTTTGGGTCACAATAGCCCCTTTGGAACACAATTTCATTTCCCGAGGCTCGAATTTGACTAAATTCGATTAAGGAACTCGATATGCGTGGAATGAAGAAACGGGTTGTTACAAAATTAGTAAAGTATTAATAAGTGAGGTAAAAGTATACTATAAACAAAGTATGTATCACTATGATACAAGTAAACAGAGATGAAGATAAGTACATATATCATTTACGTATCAAAATATTACAATAACAAAGTATCCTCAAGATAAGAGAAATTATAATAGTAAAATATATAGACTCTCAAAATATAAGTAAGTCATCATAAGAAAATATAATCTTAGGACTAATGTAGACACTAATCTTGTAATCGCCAATCTCATTTTCGTCTGTCTCACACGAACATCTAGGATTTACTCTACTGTGCACAACGATAGCGATGGGTCCCCCCGTGGACCACTTAGATGGTGTAGGGTATACCACCTCGTGGAGTCCCCCTACGGACCATAGAATATGCTGTTCTAAAAGCGGAATCCCTTTATACGGATCAATGTATGTAGCCGCCAAAGCTAAGTCAACCTTATGGACCATTAGTGCCTTAAAAATTCAAAACCTTAAAAAGAATTATATTCTTAAAAGAATATCCTCATAAGAAATGCACGCACACCTAATAATAATATATATACACCTATCTCTCAAGTATGACTATATTTACCAAGAGCTTATCTCAACTCATATAAGCCATACACGCACTATACTTATAACCGGTGCTAGATATACAAAATCAATGGCCATAATAACCACCTCAACTCAGGGTGTGTTTAATATACATTTTTCATTAGGAATCAATATCATCACCTGCTTACATCCATATAATACTTGAATTATTCCAACAAGAGAGTTAGTAGTTTATTTGAAATAAACACTTGGTTTGTTAATACGTTATCCATAAAGCACTTAGTATATTGAATAGCATATGTACATCATGAATATAATCACCATATCATCTAGTAGAAAAAGTATGCATCAACCCATCTTTTACCAAGTATGTAACTAAGTTCGGAAATAAGGTTATTGCTAAAATAGTGATTTCTTACCAAAGTCATGATATTAATTATCCAATGGCATATATATATACATCATCTACATCATGCAAACATGATGTATGCACAACCCATCTCGTATGCTAGATAGGAATATAAATACACAACTCTTTATAGCCATGTACACTTACTAATTAAGCTTAATGATGCAAATATGGAGTTTCTTGTGTATTTATCACATTAATTCCTCAACAACTCGAAAACATAAGTAAGGAAATTTTATATATACATATATATTCCAAGGTACCAAATTTACTTTTAGACATAATATAAGTCGTAACTAGCATTGCTCCTCATTCTTAGTTCACATATAAGCATAATATAGGTCGCTTATAGTATAAATCCCAATGCAACCTCAACAAACTACATAAGAGTTGGAAATGTCAAAATATTTCATAGTATAACTCGCATCATGCTTAACATTTCATATCTAGCGCGTATCTACGTTTTATTGTCCCAAATCAGCTTATACGCACTTGCGCGCTAGTGACTAGTAACAAGGGTTTGTGGTGAATCAATGAAATATATAAGATTTACTTGTAGAATCATGAAATACTAACAATAATAAATGATAATCAACCATTATAATCATAAATCATAAACCCAAAACCCATAAAAGCGTAGAAACTTATTTCGTATAGAAAAACCTGAATTTGTAGGAAATATGGTGATTGAATGCATAAACTCTTAAAATAAGTTTTAATACTAGTGTTCTCACCTTATATAAGCTGAATATTAAAGGTCTTAAGCCTCGGATCGAGCTGTGTCGCCGCCAACCGCGAAATCCCCAATTTGAGTTCCAAAAGCCTTAGAAATGGTGGAATCGCCATTGAAGGAGGATGAAAATGATTGATGATGTTGTAGGAAGCTAGGAACCATGGTAAATCATCCTCATAAGTCCCTCTCTAGCTCTCTCTCATCTCTCCCTAGCTACTTTGGAGGAATGAATGAAAAATGGAGAAGAAATGAGAAGGAAATAATGAGAGAAAATGAACGTCAAAGAGGGAGGAAAGGGGTTCAAAACCCGCGGGGGTACCTCTGATCGATCAGAGGGCATCTTGGCTAAAGTCCCTCATTTTCCTTTAAGAAATCATAGTTTTTGCGGCCCATTTTTGACTCTCGAAATGACTCATATTCTACTTGACCTTTAAAAGAAAGTTGCACAGGGGAATGATATGAATCTATGGCCGTAAATGGGGACTCATTTGGATTTCTTATGAAGAAGTTATGGCCTTTCAAAGTTGGCCAAAAACTCACTTCAACCAAAGTTCGATTTTTCGCCGTTAGCCACCAAATTCAATCGCGGCTTTCCAAAATGCGTTCTAATTATGCACGCATACTTAATATAATTAAAATGAAATATTAGAAGTATTGGCTCAACCCCAGAGGTCCCGAAACAAAAATCGACTCCTCAAACAGATGTTTTGCCTTAAACAAGCTAAGGAGGAGGATTAGCTCGGAAATGAAATACGAAGTATTACAACTTATC
The DNA here is from genome assembly GCA_021464415.1 of Lonicera japonica. NCBI lineage: Eukaryota > Viridiplantae > Streptophyta > Magnoliopsida > Dipsacales > Caprifoliaceae > Lonicera > Lonicera japonica. Next base: position 361,984 of record JAKCWG010000901.1, on the reverse strand, counting down.
TATATGTTGTTTACCGATGCTTATAGAGCTTAGTAATTAATAAAAAAAGTATTTATACATTGGATTAATTAAAACTTATCAATCATAATTTTTGGATTTTTATAGTTCTTTATGGCACGAGAAAGTGAAAAATCGCAACATATGTTATATGGTGGTTTTCTCCATCCACTGAGTTTTATGTAAGAAAATATTGCAAATGAATTTGCTCAAATAAGCAACAATTCAATTATGTTTAGATCTTTCTATAAAAAAAATATGCTTAATATAATAATAAACTTTTGTTGGGAACCTTGAATATAAATTAAATTTATTTTAAGAAATTTGAATTTCTTGAACAGGCTAAACTTTATTTGGATAGGTGATTCTTGGATGGAAGGGGTAGCTAATTAGATGAGATGGGTACAAATTAAGATTAGTTTTTTATTATTATTATTTATATTTTAAGGGTTAGCTAATTAAAGCCCACCATAGCGTAAATGGTTTTGTAAATATGCGTGTACACTATTGTAGATGGATTTAATGCGGTATTAGGAAGGACACGGTATTCAAAAACACGTATCTGATTACTATATGGATATTACGCGTGATTGATATATAAATGGCTTATACCAACACTTTTATAAACTACGAATATATGCTGATGGTGTCAAAATCTAGAACAGATAATTAACGACCAATCAATCAATGAATAATGGTGAATTAAAGGTTTAATAATGGATTGTAACTGTGAACAGTGATTGTGAACAGTACCACCATATATGTGAACAGTGATTGTGAACAGTATCGACAGGAACTGATTAAAATGAAGATAAACATGACACAAAAGATTTACGTAAAAACCCTCCTTTGACCAATCAATAAGTGAATATTGATGAATAAAAAATAAATCTGGAACAATGATGAACACATAACATTTTTTATTAAGGTAGGTTCCCCTGGTAGCGCTTATGCTAGTCCGGCAGTACGTCCTCCTTTTGTGTGTGCTTGCTTTCTATTAGCTCAAAGGCAATCGATTTGGATGATAATACAAGCTGCCAATCTCTCTCTATATAATTTCCTTAATTCTATTTATAAGTATAGAACTAGGATTATAAATATTTCAAGAAGATGAATAAAATATATAGGAGACAAAGTGTATAAGGGTTGTTGGTATTTTTTGGGGTATGAAAAGAGAGAGTATAAGACCCTTCTATGTCTTCTCGAATTAGCTTGTATTTGTATTGCCAATGGCTTTAGATCTCTTGGATGAGATGGATGGATCTTGGAAGAGAAGAATGATGTGTTTTTTGTTGTCCTTTGAATGAATGAATGAGGGGGTTATTTATAGGTAAAAATGAAGGGCGAAAAGGTAATTTTTGGTGGAGGTGGGTGTGGTAGGTGAGGTGTGGTAGGTGTGGAGGTAAAAATGAGATTTTACTGGAGGTAAAAAATGTTGAATTATCTTTGTAGGCCAATGGTAAAATTAGTTTTTAACCCCATCAATTGCCCCTTATCCTTTATTTTTATGCTAAAAGCTGAATATGAAGGATAAATGTCTTTGCCAGATACGTAGGCCGGCTCAAAGCTAAGGCGTGAGAGCGGGTACTTGTCAAGGAAGATAATCATGGGGAGAGCTTGAATAATCAATGTGTAGGGCTTTGTTAGCCCCTGACCATAAGTTTGTGGAGCTCGAAACATTAATGTGTAAACCTGGCTAGACTTTGATCATTAATCTTTGAGTTTCAGAACATCATTGTGTAAGGCTGGCTAGACGTTGATCTCGAGTCTTAGTTCAAGGAAGCTAGATCTCGGATGCTAGTCATTGAGCTCGAAACATCAATGTGTAGAACTCATTAGACATTAGATGCAAATCGTAAAGTTTGGAACATTAATATGTAAAGCTCACTATACTTTTGGTCATAAATAGTTTGATTATTCGGGCATTTTCCAACTCTTTATTTTATATATACATATATATATATATATATATATATTTTAGAAAAGCATTTAAAGTCAGTCTAAAAAATCTTATCACAGCAAAAAAAATCTTATCGCAGCATCAACATCATACACAAATTTTCTCCCCCTATGGCAACATCAAAAAGGGATCTAGACTATGCGAGGGCGGTGGATTCTAGATGCACGCGAGGGCGCTATATATTTTGACTTTTTAAGAAGACAATTTTTTGTCTTCGGGATTCTTTCAGTGCTAGATGTCTCTTGTCCCCTCTTTCTACACACGCCCTAAAGATCCATTTTCTTCTTATAGCTTTTATAGGGGGTACCCATGAGTAAGGAAAAGTAAATCACAAGTATGCCGAATACTTTCCGTTGTACAGGTTCTTCTTGTTCTGCTTGCTCTTATAGACGTAAGAGATGTCAACCATGGTATAAGAGCCAGTGCTTCCTCTCGAACAGAGAATATGCACAAATTTTTTGAAATGTGATTAGTCGTTAGGATTATCGCACAATCTTCACTGTTTTCGGGGTAAAGAGTGTTGCAAATATTTTGCAAAATATTTCCTAACATCAAAATATTGAGACTCTCAATTCATCTCTTTTTGAAGCTAAGGCGAGAGTCAAGAATCCTAATAAAGGTTGTATTACACTCATTGTTTCTCTTGAACAGAAGGTAGAAGAGTTACAATCACGGATGACAGCGTTAGAGGCTTTGCAATTACGAGTGATGGCGTTAGAGGCTCGATTAGGAGAGTCTTCCAGCGCTAACTCATGCTTTTCTTTTGGTCCTCCTAGAGGTTCTTCAGGACTCTTATCGTTAGCAAAAAATATTGCATCGGATATTAATCCGACTGCTGAGAATCTTCCAGAACATGAGGTTCTTCTAACCAATGCTGATTTGGTGGCATATCCTTCTTTTGGAGGATTTTTAAAGCTCATCATGTCAGAAGAGGGTGTACAGGATATTTTTTCGACTGCCGCAAATCTTTCAGAACAGGGACCTCTTCTGACTGAAGTGAATTTGCCGTCATTTTCGAATATGTCCTATTACCAGGCTGCCTCGGATAGTTTTTTATTGCAATATTCTCAAAATGATTTTGTTGCGGATGTTGCCGAACCAACAAGCCCTGACTGGACAGCTTTAGGGGATAGAGGATATGATTTTTCTGATTATTGTTCTTCTGATTTTGATGATCTTTTGAATTTTGTCACTGATGAACTTCGAATTCTTCAGCCTTTTCTTTGATTAGATAAGTTATCTACCCCTCCACTTCCATGTATTTTTGTTTGCGAAGAAGGGGTCCAACATATATCTACTTATCATTCAATAGCATACCGTTCAGCTCAGACAATGTATGCACCTCTAGTGAGGGTTTTGTTCTTTAAACAAGTGTTCCGTAGATATTCCACATTCTTCGTTTTCCGCTGTACTTCTTCACAAGTACCACATTGGAAAGCCACTTTGGGTAGTGTACCTCCCTAATGAAATTATCTTGGAGCAATTTCTAGACTTCTTTTTTGGCAGCCAGATTCCTTTCTACTGCAAAGTTTCTCTTTTTCTACGTTACGGGCTTGAAGGCCAGGTCTGCGTTGAGCCTGTGCACCATGACCTCTGGGTTAAGCCCTTTCATGTCATCATAGGACCATGCAAAGATATTGTCATTAGCTCTGAGGCATTGGGAGAGCTCCCATCTGACCTCCGAGTTGAGTTGGTTGCTGACCTTGAGCACCCTTTCAAGTAATGAAGGATCCAAGAGCAAGTCTTCCAGATCTTCAATGGGCTTTCCCCTGAGCTCTTTTTCTTCATCCCGAGGGTCTAGGGTATCAATTTCCAATCTCTCAGAAGTGGTGGATTCCCCTGTATTGTTCACCCCTTCAGTAGTTGCTACCTTGAGCTCTACGGTGGCGATCTCCGTGGTTTTGACTTCTTTCAGTGTTTCGAATTGACAGTGCCTGGCCTCCATTTGGTTACTTCTGACCTCCCCGATCCCATGGAGGGTTGGGAACCTCATTGTTAAACTGCAGGTTGATATGGCGGCTCTAATTTCGTTGAGAGTTCCTCTGCCCAAGATAGCATTGTAATGGGGAGCTGAGTCAAGAATTAGGAATTCTGCCATAGTTGTGACCTGATTTTGAGCTGTTCCTAGAGTTACCAAAATCTTGATTACCCCCAAGGACCTTGTCTTCTCCCTAGAGAATCCTACCAATTTGACTGGCGATTGGACCAGGTGTTCTTTAGTGAGACCCATCGCTTTGAAAGCACTGTAGTACATGAGGTTTGAGGTCGCTCTTGTGTCGATAAGGATACGATGGATGTTGTGGTTACTTATCATTACTATTACTATTAACGGGTCATCATAGGGGTACTCTACCCATTCATATCCGCATCAGTGAAGGTGACCTTGGAGGCCTCGTACTTGGCCATCTTTGAGGGCCTCGAACTGAAGAATTCTCCTTCGGAGCTCGGGAACTTGGCCTGCCTGATGTAGGCCTTTTGGGACCTGTTGCTGTTTCTAGAGAAGGATGAACCTCCCTTAATCATGAATATTTCTTTGGCGTGCTCCTTCCCATTGGCTTTTAAAGGAACATCCTTTTCTTTCTTTATGTACTATCAGAGCTGACCTCGCTGAATAAGCTTCTCAATTTCTTCCTTGAGCTTCCAGCAATTATCAGCCTCGTGTCCATGGTCCTTGTGATACCGGCAGTACTAGGTAGAGTCCCTCTTCCTCTTTGGAGTGCTCATCTTCCTAGGCTTAGGTACCTCTCCTGGTTCCAATTGGGCATAGACCTCGCTCAGTGGAGCTGTAAGGGGAGTGAACTTCCGGTGAGCTCTGTCCTCGCTAGATCCGAACTTTTTGGTATTCTTTTTGTTCTTCTTGTTCTCATTCTCTTGGCCAGGAGAAGGGTATGTTCCCCCCGGCGCTTGGAAGGGGGCTAGAGAGCAAAAAACCCTGACAGGTTACGTCCTTAGAGTGCCTCTTCCACCCCAATCTATTTGTTGACCTCGTCCACGAGCTCAAACATGGTCTTTGGAGCCATTCTAGCTAAGGTCCTTAAGCAGTAGGGGGCTTACTCTGTTCATAAATGCCACTATAGTCACACCTTCATTGAGATCGTTGATCATGAGGCTTTCCTGGTTGAACCGGCAAGCGTACTCTTTTAGGCATTCGTTCGAACTTTGTTTGACTGTGAAGAGGTGGGTGGAAGGCTTAGACTGCTTTTTAGTCCCCAAGAAGTGAGCTATGAACCTCGTACCAAGCTCTTGCGAGCTTTGAATCAAGCCTGGGGATAGGCTGTTGCACCACATCTGAGCTGTCCCCTTGAGGGTTATGACAAAAGCCCTGCATATGATACCATCTGGGATATTCTGGAGCCCCATCATATTTTCAAATTGCTGCCAATGGTCCACTGGATCGGTTGAGCCATCATATGACTCTAGAGCAGATAGTTTGAATCTGTCCGGGACCGCACAGGTCTGGACGTGTGTTACCGAGCTCCCTCCAACGTGGCCTATGGTTTTCATCATTTCGGCCAGCTGGGCTTTCATTTTTGATTTGAGCCTCTCCTCTACTTCTTCAACAGAGTTCTTGTTCGAGATCATGTCGAACACAAACCCTCGAGGCGTGGCATTTGTCTCCAGAACTGGTGGAATTGGGGGGGGGGAGACCTCGTCTGTTCACACTTTGTCTTTGAGCATCCCCTTCGGAGCGTCTTTCTCGAACCACATTAATATGTTGATTTTTTTCTTGAGATGGTGCAAGAGCTATAACAGATAACTCATCATAAGAATCTTCTTGTTCAGAACTGGATTAGTCGGCATCAAACCCACTGGGCCTGCTTCGACTCCTCATATACCTCCAGTGGCGTTTCCTTAGCCTTTCAATGGCTGGGATTCGCGCAGGGGCTAGGGAGCCGGTGCAGAAACAGGGGTCGGAGGAGATCCATCTCTTGAACTGTACGAAGGGGATTCTCTTTGAGCCATCAATCTGTCAATCTGGACCCGGAGAGCAGTTTGTTGAGCCATTAAGGCTATCAGGGGGTCTATTTGGGTGTCTCCTGACTGAAACATGGTGAATGTATGGTTTTTTAACTTTTTGAGAAGCATATGACTTTAAAAAAATATCTTTTCCAGAGACGGTGCCAAACTGATGGTGTCAAAATCTAGAACAGATAATTAACGACCGATCAATCAATGAATAATGGTAAATTAGAGGTTTAATAATGGATTGTAACTGTGAATAGTACCACCGTATATGTGAATAGTGATTGTGAACAGTACCACCGTATATGTAAACAGTGATTATGAATAATATCGATATAAACAGATTAAAAATGAAGATGAACAGGACACAAAGAATTTACATAAAAAACCCTCCTTTGACCAATCAATAAGTGTTAAAATCAATCAGATAATACTAAAAAACAGACAATATTATTTTAAATTACTATTTACATATATATGTATAGTTATTATTATTTTTAGGGTAAAAAACACTAAACCTCCTCAAATTATCACTTTTTTGCACTAAACCCCCCATCTTCTAAAAGTGACACTAAACCCCCCTTAAACTATTATATGTTATCATTTAATCCCCAAAATTACATAAATGTCCTTGTATAAAGTTGGGTAAAAAACACTAAATCCCCTGAAACTATCACTTTTTGGCACTAAACCCCCTAAACTATCACAACTTGACACTTTACCCCATAATTTGTAAAAGAGTATTTATTTACAAGGGCATTTATGTAATTTTGGGGCTTAAGTAATAATATATAATAGTTCCGGGGGTTTAGTATCACTTTTAGAAGATGGAGGGTTTAATGCAAAAAAGTGATAGTTTGAGGGGGTTTAATGTTTTTTATCCTTATTTTTAATAAAATAATGAGTAAACAACCTAAATGACCATTAAACATTCAATCTAATACTACTTTGGCCATAAAACTTCAAAACGAATCACTTTGGCTATCCAACTTTGGAGTAAATACCACTTTGGTCATTTCTTTCACTTTATCTATTAAATTGAACGGAATGAAACCATGTGCAAGGTAGATGACTTCATTTTTTCCATTTTTGTTATAAAATAGTCCAAGTTGCACTATTTGTTGAAAATATTACTATGTTTTATATACTATGTGTGTTTCATTTGGGTGAGAATTGTTGGAGATAAAGATTGTTTTGTTACAGTATAAACAAAATGACATTATATGAAATCATGTGCCACTTAAATGCATTAAATTTAATAGCCAAATTGGATTGAATGGTCAAAGTGATACTTACTTCAAAATTGGATGACTAAATAATTGGATAGAATGATCAAAGTAGTACTCACTCCAAAGTTGGAGGACCAAAGTAGTTCATTTTGAAGTTTGATGGTCATAGTGGTACTAGATCTAAAATTTAGTAACCATTTGGACTGTTTACTCAAAAATAATACTAATAAATAAGATATTATTAAATATCTCATCTCTTCTTCTCCACTTTACTCATTCTACAGCCTCCCCCTTTTATCGTCGTCGTAGTCGTCGTCGTCTTCTTCTTCTTCTTCTTCTTCTTCTTCAAGGAGATAGAAAATTGATTTTTCTGTAAACATAAGTAACGAATTGATTCAATGAACAAAAGGAAGTTGTCTGCAATGGATCAAGGTTAGCGATACTTTCTTTGTATTCACCTCATGTATTTCTCTAATTTATTTGAGACTCAGAAATAAGCATAAACGGACTGAGTCGTCATTGAAATTTTTAAATATGAAAGTTGCACAAATTTTTAGAAAATTCTTTATATGAAGATAAGGATACTCTTAATCAAGTCCTAAAAAGGTAGGCACTAGTTGAATAAGTTGCGGGATAAGTTCAAAATTTACCGCAATGGTGGTAGGCAATACAATGCACGAAGGCGGATTAATAGTAATCGGAGTAAATAACTACCTAAGAGATTTTGCAGCTACTTCACCCTCAGCCATTAATTTTTATTATTATTATTTTCTTCTTCTTTTTTTAAATATATTTTTATAATAATAATATATAATAATAATAATAATAATAATAATAATATTAATAATAATAATAATAATAATCCTACTTGGGGGTAAAAATAATATTTTTAGGATTTAATCTCACTTGTGATCTTGGTAAAAGGTAGAATTGAATATTTAAGAAAATTAGAGGCTTGAATAAAAAAAAATTTCAACTAAGTTTCCTACTTGGGGGTAAAAATAATATTTTTTGGATTTAATCTCACTTGTGATCTTGGTAAATGGTAGAATTGAATATTTAAGAATAGTAGAGGCTTGAATAAAAAAAATCAACTAAGTTGTTAGTGCCAAGACATTTACCAACTAAGACTTAATGCCTTATGTGATGTATTTTGCTCCACTGTTTTTATATTGCTTCGTAAAGATCCTTTAATTACCCCAAAAATTTATAAATTAACTTTCTCTTTTTTTTAGAAGAAAACTAGTAGGAAGAATGTAATTAGTAAATTAACATGATTAAATTTTAATCTTTGGCAAAAGCGCCAAAAACTTGTTATGATAAATTTTAATACTCACCGGCGCACGAATCAATTTATAGTATAGTTGAGACAAGTACGAGGTCGAACCCACAAGGATCGATCCAGATAGTATGTTTTAGAATTGTCTTGTTAATTTTTTCACTAAACTCCTAATCTAGTTAGAAAAATTTATAAGAGTCAATCAAATAAAATAAAGCAAATAAAACAAAACAAAGCAAGGTAAGTAAACTAAAGTAATGGAACTAAATAAATAATATTAAAAAGGATAAGAAAATTAATGAATTAATTGACTAGGATTTTGGAGTCATATATTTAATATCATTTCCTTCGTATTCATGCGTGTAAGCTCTGCTCTTATCTCACACTAGTTTGGTCTTTCAACTCTATTAGATGCAAAAAATAAAATCAATAAAGTCCAATTAATTAATAAAATTCAATTGTAATTCTTCCATATTCAAACCTTTTTATTAAGTCAAAACACTCATTATACCCGTCAAAATATACCATATATTCGCTCTTAACAAATCATAAGGTGAATTTGATTAAGCCAAATATTGCATTTTTATACATATTTAGTTAGCTCAATATGCATGAATTTGATTCTAATTATCCGAAATTGCTAAGATTTGAGTTTTAATCATAAAATAGGATAATATGTTTGTTTCTATTTCATTTTAACCTTTTTACAAGTTGAAAATGAACAAAAACGAATCCAGAAGCAAATTCCTCAAAATTAATCATTGTCGGTCAAATTCAGAGCTAAATTGAGTTTAAGAGGTAAACCGAAAACAAATCCCAAGCTCAAGCATGAAGAGAGTGGATGAAAGAGACTAAGATAAGCTAATGGATTATCCCAAGAGAAAAAAAAGTCATTTAAATCTATTCAAAAAAATTTCGGTTGAAGAAATCCACCATGCGCAACGCCTTTATTCCAGCCAATTATGGTATTTATCCATACAGAATTTGAAGAAAACTCAAGAAACAAAAGTTGTAGATCTCTAAGTTATCTTCTCATGGGAGAAAATGGCATATCAATTAGAGTTTAGAGTAAAAAGTTATGAGTAAAAGAAGAAGCCATCAAAAAAGAAAGCGACCCCAATTTTGGGCCCAAATTCAATTTTAAGCCCTGTTTCGACCCGTTTCTTCAAAGATTATTAAAACCATGACTTGAGACACTTGTGCACCATATAAAAGGTTTGATATCTCATATTTTAAGGTACTTAACAATTTAGAATCGATTAACATAGAGGCTGAGAGTACCGTAACTTTCTTGGGAGCTTTTGTGCTGTATTTGAAGATCAACTTTGAGTTAATTCCTTAAAAAAAATGTTAGATTAGTTTCTTTATAATATTTTGAGATTGGAACTTTGCTATTAAAAACATTCAATTTATCATTCAATACCGTTTTCAATTCAACTCTCAATCGCGTACTGGGTTAATTTTATTTTTTGTATCAATTCGATTGTTTTTATTTGTTCGTTTGCTTTGATATACATAGAGTAGTTGCTTTAGATCATATATATTTTCGAATCAACCTTAAACCCACATTTTTGGGGCTGGTTCTAGGGCTTATAGATCTATTTTGTCAGTTTGTCGGTTTTACGTCGATTTATGCCTGATTCTTGTTTTATATTCAAATAGTTTACAATTTTTCTATGCTATTCAGGTGTGATTAATCCTTCATCATTAAGAATCTGATTTTCCAGAATTCTTAGGGTTTAGGTCGATTTTGTTTAGTTTTTGTCAGTTTTGACTTTATTTACTGTTTTTGCTGTAAAATCTTCGTTTTAAATCAGAATTGCAAATTTTCAAAGTCAAAAGTTTTTTAATATGATTTTCTACATTATTAGGTATTTTTTTATTATTTTTCATATTTTTTAAGATTATTTGCATGTTTACTTTGATTATGGCTAATTAGTTTGTTAGTTAGGGGGCCGTAAGGATCGGGTATGCCGACACGATAATTTTTCGACTCCGAATTTAATTCTATTTCATTTTATATAGGTTAATAGGTCATTATAAATATGATTTTTATTAAATTATTATCCTAGTATGCTAATCACATATTTTTATAATAAATTTAATAAAATATTCTCAACAAAACAACCAAACTAGTTTGAATCGTTATTTTTGCGCTCAACCCTAATCGATTGAGTTAGAGAGCGGTCTATACTCTCTAAATTAATTGGTTATGTATCCTTTGTAATTTCAAACTAGAGTACACTATTTTCGGTAGTTGTTTTAATCCTTATTTTTTGATATCGAAATTGCCAATTTTATGTTTTCACCATCCGTTTTAGTTCAAATTTGATTTTAATCATGTTTTGACTTATTTGAATTAAATTGTAGTAATTACTTAATTTTTCTAAACTCACTTTTAATAAAAAAAAATTGTAGTGTCAAGCACTACTTCACTTTAATCCTTTAATTAATAAATAAGTATTTTTGGTAAAATTAAGTAATGCAAATTGATTCCATAACTTACGTATAGTTCATATTATGCATGAATTATTGCGAAAAACACGAGTTTATGAGATCAATTAGCTCGTGCATAGTAGGCTTATTTTGAAAAAAAAAATTAATTAGAAAAAGATTCCCGATCCACCGAATTACCCATTGTATTGCCCGAAACTTATGGATACCCCTAACACTTTTTATTCTTAATTTTAGTTAAAGTTTTTTATGCGTTTAATTAATTTAGTATACTGTTTTTAGTATTTATTTTATTTAGCTTTATTACATATTTTTAGTATGCGAGTTTAGTTTCCTTTAGTATAGTAATGTTTCACTGCCTTTAGGATTAGTTTTAATTATATGTTTTATTTAATTTTACTACCACTAGTTATTTTAATTATCAAGCTACATTCCATTCTTTCAATATTTCATCTTTCTTTTATTTTTCTCATCTAACTCTTGAAAGAAACATTCCTAACTCAAAGAATTACCCTTCTCCCCGTGGATCTATCTTAAACTTACCGAATATTTATTACTTGACTGACTACATACACTTGGGTGTAATAACTCGTGTTATTTTCGCCGAGTCAAAATCCAATAAAATTAATAAGAATCTAACTTATTTTTATCAATTAAAATAGACATCTAATAGAAATAATTGTATTTAGCATCAAAGTATTAAATTTATAGAGTCAATTAGTATGAATACATGTAATGGAATTAATTAAATATACTCATCTTAATCCTAATACAAATTTACACTATCATTAATAAAATTAACTAACAAAAAATACTAAAATTAAAATAAACTTACTTAGCATGAAAATTAATTAAACAAATAATTTCAATATCTTCAATTAAAGCAAAAAAGAAATAAAACAAAACAAAACAAAAAAAAAAATTGAAAAGAAGAAGCTACTATGCACAGCTACTATGCACAGCAGTCCCCCCTTTAATTGTTCCTTGGCTGCTCTTTTTTATAATTATTGTTGGGGGCAAAGTGGCTTTAAGGCTTTAATTGATTTAATAGACTTGGGCCTCACTTATGCATTGCAAACTAGGCCTGGCTGAATGGAGTTAAATTATCTAATTGGCATGGGCTTGTTTAACATTAATAATAAATATATGAATAGGCCTATAATTAAATATAATAAATTTTTACCTTTTTAATCAGTTGCATTTTGTGTCATAAGTTTAAACTTCAAGATGGTTAGATTTGAAAAAGTGATGAATTAAAAAGTTGTAACTCTCAAAATTATCTTCAACATAGGTTCAAAAATTGCATTATTTGGAATTTCGAATAAAAAATTGCACATCCAAAAGTATTGAATATTTTAGGTGCCTTCACCTGCTTTAATTTATTTGTTTTTCTCAATCTTCTCAAATTATTTTCTAGCACCTGAGAAGGAAAAATACAAATATTAATAATAGTATATGCTCTTTAAAGTATAAATTAGTATGATAAATTATACCTGCTTTAATTTCTCTGCTTTTCTCGATCTTCTCCAATTATTTTCTAGCACTTGAGAAGCAATAACAATACAAATATTAATAATAATATGTACTTTCTAAAGTATAAATTTGCATGATAAATTATACTTGCTTTAAATTCTCTGTTTTTCTCAATCTTCTCCAATTATTTTCTAGCACCTAAGAAGCAATAAAAATACAAATATTGATAATAGTACATGATCTTTAAAGTATAAATTAGCATGATAAATTATACCAATTTCTTGGTACATCAACAGATGATCTATATTATCTCCATCAAATTTTATTAAAAAGATCAGCCGAAAATTAGGTGCGATGATCTTCAAAAAATTTAATGGTCGAAAATGAGCAAATATATCAATTTTTCAATACACGCACTTTTAAATTGAGATTTTTTTTATAAATTTTTTATAAAAGTGATCTACTATTTAGATCATTTCTACCAAATTTTTTTAAAAAAATATTATATATTTACTCGTTCAAATATACATCTTTTCTTTATAAACTCTATATATATGTTATTATTTATAATACAACTAGCTAATGCCCTTACCTATGGTACAATTCGATTGTGCCTATATGTAATTGGTCACACTATTCAATATTATATTTGTTACTACTTTTTTTATATCTATAACTACTCATAATTTTTTTTTTAATCTCATATTGAGAGTTCTTATTCAAATTTTACTATTTTTCAAAGAAATTAATTTTAAAATTATCCTAAAAAAGTAGTAGTATACTCTTAATTTGAAAATAAGAGAAATTAAATTTTCCCCTTTGGCACTAATATTAATTTTTAATCTTAACCAAAATTTAAAAATAGAATTGTATGCCTATTATTCTAATAATGAAAATTAAGTATGTCTAATTGCACTTTTGTTTTAATTAGGGATGGAAAATTGCCTAACTCAGCTGGTTTTCAACTAAGTGAACCCCAATATAGGGCTAAATTTACATAAACCCAAGCCAGACAAACCCAACCGTATTTGTATTTAGAATGTACCCATGTGCACCACAATAAAAATAATTGACCCTTTGGGTAATGGTTGGTCCAAAACTCGTTAGAATAGATATTTTTGTTATCTTAAATCCTGATTGATATTACCCAAGTAGTATTTTTTTTTTTATCAAACTAAATTTATAGCTTTTCTTAAGGCAATCAAATTTACAGTTCATTAATTATGCTTAATGATGATATATTTTTAATAGAATCCTTTTTCGTTTCACAATAATATTAATATATTTATATATTATTTGTAAATTAAAAAAATAAATAAATTAATGTTTGTAGAAAAATGAACTTTAAATATTATTACATTATATGCTCCCTATACCCTTCCTTTAATTCCTCAATTTTAACTTCACCAACCTAAAAAATTGAGTCATATTTTTAAATTTATGTCTCATTTTTATGTTATTAAATACTTTTTTTCTGGAGAAAAATGAATTTACCATCATATCTTAACTATTTTTTAGCCAACAAATGGTAACTCAAAATTCTTTTATATTTTTTTTAATTGGTAACTCAAAAGGGGCCATAAAAATTCATTGTAAATTTAAATAACCCAACAAATGGTAGGAGATATTTTAAAAATGCCCCAATCCTGACCAATTAATTCCAATGTTCAAATTTAAATAATAAATCTTATTAATTACCTTACTCTGTTGTAAAAAAAATATAATTAAAAATCCGAATTTAGATGTTGCAAGTTCAAGTTTCTCTATAACAATATCATTTTACTCTACTCCCTTAGATAAAAAATCAAAACTAATTGAATCCATTTAATGGTTAATTTCATATGTTGCTTGTCTTGTATTTCATTAAATGCGTAAAGACTATGAATAAAGTTTAATCTCGTAATATCTAGGAGATAATTATTTCATGTTTTTTGGATTTTTAGAAAGAATAATAATATGTGTACGAAAAGACTTACACATATTAGTAGGGCAAAAGTTGGAAAAAATTATTGAAAGAAAGAGATACTATAAATATAAAAAGTACGCATTTGATTTACTTATGTTCAAATAAGAGAAAGATAAAATTACATGAGCAGAGTGGAGTGGAATGGAATATTTTTCCACATAAAAATCTTTATAATGCATTTTTAATTAAGTACATATGTACTATTTTAGTAGTGTGGAATATCAAATGAAAGAATGATAAATATTTTTCAGTAATTATAGTTTTGTTATTTGATAATTTGATAAGATTTTTATTAGTGATAATTAGATGATATCCAAGGATAATGTATAATAATATGCAAATCCTACCTACCAATGAAAGTTTACACAAAAGTTGAAAGTTCAATGAATATATATATACTACAATGATACATTTAAACAACAACAATGCAGGCTAGACACAAATATTTTATTTTATTTTATTTTCTTATTTATTGAATTTTATAAATTATAGTTTTTCTATATTTCCTGCTTGCTTGCATGTTAAATTTAAATCCAAATTAAGTACAAGGAGAAAGAGAATTAAGTAGAGTTAAAGTTTATTACAAATTAAGTAAAACGAGAAAGAGAAATATAATTAATTTTAATTTATGAGATAAATATTAGAACATAATACTTGTTTACTTTATCACATAAATTGAAATTAATTATAAGATATGGAGAAATAGAAACGAAGCGCAAATTGAGAGATCTAAGGGCGCATTTGGCACGCCAGAGAAGGAGGTAGGATATGATAGGATAAAAGCCGGATAAGATAAGAGTCGGAATTGGTCAGATAGGAATTATGTGGGATATGATAGCAAAGAAATCAATTGGATAAGGATTAAGCGGGATTAGACATGATAAGGATTAGTCAGATAAAGATTTAATAAACTTTGTATTTGATGGAGTTTCGGATTACAAGTTCATATATTATATAATACAACTTGCTTTTCTTTTAAAAATATATGCAATTTTAATTGTTGTGCGCAATTTTTTTTAACTAATGCAATTCTTCTATTTATAAATAAATTTCGTAAAAAACTCTTTCGGGAGAAAAGTTCTATATCACATACAATATTTATGAATTAGGCATTAAGTACAATTTCAATTTTTTATGTTAGCATTTTTTCTAAAATTAAAGTTTCTTATAAGTATCTTCATTTAATAAAAAATAAATAAAAATGTCATATTATAAAATAAATAAATTTTATTAGTTGAATTATTGTGATTTTTGGTGGTTGAAAATTTTCATTAATAAATTTGATTATCTAAACGATGTAAAGAAAAAGATTAAAAACAAATAATTAAAAATTAATTTTTATTTTCATTTTGTTATCTGACAATCATGAGATAAACTAATACTACCGGGATGGTATATATTTATCTGGTTCTAAAGCGATAAAATGATAATTAAACCTCAATACAATCCAGCCTCGTGTTGCGCCTAATGTGGGATAAGATTAAAATATCCTATATACCATTGTGCCAAACACATGACATAATTTATTTATCCTATCATTTTCTACAACAAACGCTGGATATCCTGCTTCTAATCTTGCGGGACAAACACACCTTAAAAGTACTGTAGTAATTTTATGTTTGATTTTAGAAGGAGAAAGTAAAGTTAAGTAGAGTTAAAGTTTATCACAAACTAATTAAAAAATAAATACATGTTTAATAAATATTTTTTTAATTTATCACTACTAAAATGTCTATGGTATTTATATTTTAAATCTATAATACAATTAAGAGTTTCACTATTAGCTGATATAACAACTGTCTTCCTAAATCTAACTGTTAGGAATCACTTGCACAAATTTAATTATTGAAATGAACACCCTTGTGTGATAAAGTTTATTCTCCTTCTCCTTACTAACCCAACCCCAGGCCTACCCCCATCCCATCTTCTAGACTCCTACAACCACAACCCTTCTTCCACATGGCCAAACTAAAGTGGCGAGGGTGGTTTAGTTTAATTATTTTTTAAATTAAGAGTCTGTTATTTGTTTTGAAATTATATTGATACAAGAACACATATATGATTATATTTATGAAAGTCAAACATGAACACTTAATTTCAAAAGAAAAAACTATAATTAATTTCGAACGAAAGAAGTATAATTTTTTATTTTAAAATTATATTGATTCAAGCAGATAGATATAATTATGTTTATGGTTTAGTTTTATTTTATTTTTTATTTTTTTTGTTTGTGAGAATGTTGGGGAGAAATACACTTAATTTCAGCGAGTCAGATAGTAGTTCCTCAGCGGATCCCCACGATAAATCTCTGTCACTAGGAACATGGTAAGTTTCTCTGCTATTGTAGACGGAGTGGATAAATTTCTTTAAAAAAATGAGAAGAGCAATAAAAGTGATAAATAAAAATGAGTGAATGGATGAATTTCTAACTTTTGTAGAGGGACTTAGGAGAAAAGCAATAAAAGTGATAAAAATCAAAAGTCCCACTTTTACAAATAAACCATTTTAAACAAATCTGTTGAAGGTTATTTTATTAAGCATTTGATCAATGCCCTCAAAATTTTCATACGTTCTGAACAGCATGTAATAGATTATTGAACTTGAGTTTTACACTTGGGTAATATTAAACTTGGGGCTTTCCCCTAATATATATATATATATATGTGTGTATGTGTGTACAATCCCTCTCTAGAGTGGCTAGTCCTCTTTTTAGTAAAAAGGGGGGGGGGGGGGGGGGGGGGGGGGTTCTATTTTGAAGGGTAAATGAATGAATTTTTTTGTAATATAGTTTAAATGGGGCTTTTTATTTGTTGAAATGCTCGCAAGGTATGTGGCAGATGTATAAAACTTTGTGCACATAATAGGGTAAATTTTACCATAAATTTCATTGTTGTTGTCAACGAACTTTCACGTAGTAGATTCAGTTGCAAGTTTCTTTTTTGTTTCCATGTCATGTAATCAATTGCAATACCCACCGGATGCCCCTGCACAGCACAACAACAAATTTTCCTTCGGCATTTCATTAGGCAGTTGTTTGAACTTCTGGTTTTTGTTCGACTCTTTTGTGGACTCAGCTCGGTCATATGTTCTCATTACACAGATTGGTGTTGTCACTTTGGAATTGAACAGGACAATACACCCACTGTTGCTCTTTTAGCCAAGCTTTAGGTCAACTAGTTTGTAAAAACTAAAGCATAAAGGCGAAAAAAGAATGCACTTACGTTACTTTTTTATGGTATATAGATGTCCTGCATCACTGCTTAAAGAATTGCGTGCATGGCTTTATAACTTCCCATTTTTTTTTGTGACACAGGCTTTTTGACGATGATATGGTCTGAAAATCACGTACCCAATGCAGGGGCATCCATTAAAGTGAAGAGTACTTCGATCTCTACAATCATCTTTGCATCTAAGCAAGTTTTTAGTATGTGTATTTTGAAAGTGACGAGCGAAGTCAAGCTGTTGAGGTGGCTCAAGTGGCCCTTAATCATTCTAAAGTTAGGAAAGAATCATTCGAGAGCTACCAATATTTCTTAGACAACGAGAAAGTAATATAACTTTCAATCTTGCTAGGCATGCTGGGAGTGTTGGAGATTTTATGGTTTGACTTGAAGAAAAACTTGTTTTTGTTATTATTATTTCGCTAGTTCTCTTACTTAATTTGCTTATCAATGTATGCTTTAATAATGATTAGAGCAGGTCCTTTGATTTTAGGCCCTGTTTCTTTACAGCAATTTTTCTTTCCCCCAATTTTTGGTTTCATATGTTATCAACTGTTCTCAATTCCCATAAGATATTTCCTGAAAATTAAGGTAAAGACACGCTATTTCACTTGATTTTTTTTTTGGTGTGTGCGTGCATAACTATGATGTCATAAATGGTTCATGTATTTTTTATTAACTTAAATTATTAAATTTTATTTTAAAACAGCCCATTGCAGAATTGACACGCGTTCTTTAAAATTATGTTTAAAAATTATAAATTAGTAACTTAATTTTCTAATTGCTTTTAGGGCTTTCAATCGTTCTCTCATTTGGTTCCAATCTTACGCCTATTTGTTAGTATTCAAGCGGTTTGTTTTCACAATCTTTCTTTCTCATAATCTCTCTCTATGCATATCTCTTTCTCTGTTAAAAATCTTTAGTTCAGAATCTTTGCGGAGTCTTTTTGTCATATCAATTTACTTTCCTCTTTCTTAGACCATTTCTAATAATTGTGTAAAAAATTCAGTGTAAATACCGTGTTAATTAATTTTTATAGAAAACTTGAAGTTTGAAAAAAATTATGTTTCAATAGTACTTTTGTAAATTTTGAAATAACTAATAAGATATGAACACATGTTAAATACTATTTTATATAATTTTACATTTTTTCCTTCAATTTTTTTTATACATAATTTTATATATTCACAATGGATCTTGATTTATAGATCCTTGATAAGAAAATTTCAAGTATAATATTTTTATTAAAGTATATATTTTGCATTAAAAGTTATTACATTTTAAAGTTTTAGTAAAAAATGAAGAAATAGAAAGATGACATGGCATTGTAAAGTGGGCGTGTATTTTATGCAACCAATTTTTACACAAAACTCATTTTTAAATGACTGTTGGAGACCAATTTCTTACGAGTTTTGTAAAATTTACACAAAACATAAATATAAAACACTATTGGAAATGCTCTTAATTAACAATGCATCTTTCTTCCATTCTTGCAGCTAAATAAAATTTAATTGTTTCTCTCTTCAAAATTCGTTCAACAGATGATTTTTTTCTTATACATGTTATTCCTTATTTAGAAAAAGTTGATATTACATCACAAGCAAACCTCTCATTTAATCTTTTGACCTATGTCGAGTATATATGTTCAATTCCTATCTCTTTTCTTCATTATTTTTAAAGCAAACTAAAGCATTAACTTAAATAAGCCGAAGCTATAGTCGAAATCCAGTCGGGGACATTGCTCCCCCACGACTGGGAATAATCCAAAGTTAACCTCGGCAATCGAATGTGCCGCTTGATTAGTGGATCTAAAAATATGAGAACAACTAGCAAAATCAAAAGCCCTAGCTACGTCCAAACAATCCAAGATGAACACTCCCGCATCAGCCAAAGGGTGGGAGGTCGAGTGAAACAACCTGACGACATGTGACGAATTGCTCTCGACTTCAATCATCCGAGCCCCTAATCTTTGGCCAAGCCTACACCCTTCCAAGAGAGCGAGGCCCTCCGCCCCTCCTCCACCCCAAGGACTACAAAAACCGGCTTCGCCATCGCCCCCACCATAGCACCAAGCTTGTTTCAGCAAATAACTCTAACTCCGAACTTGAGAGTACAAGGAATAATGGTAGCATCCACATTGATTTTAAGCACGTCCCCACTTAGTTTCCTTCAAGGCTTTGCATGAAGGATAGGCTGCACCTCACCCGCTGCCATCAAAGATCGGAATGAGTTGAGCCAAGCACTTGCAGCCATCACCAGCACGTTGCCCGCCCCTCCTTCATTACCTGCTATTATTTTGTTCTTGTCTGACCAAATTAACCAAGATAAAACAGCAAAGAACGGGAGATCCGCCCTCGGTTTTAGGCTGCCCAATTGGAGGCATAGCTGGTCGAACCCTCCCCGCTGTCCTTAGTGGACGTTTACGTCTTTCAACGTTGAATTACTCCAAAAACTCCTCACCTTAGGGCATGACCACAAGGCATGAAAAACTAACTCTTATCCCCCCAGCATTTCAGGCAGGCGGTACTAGAGACCACTTGTTTGTGAAACAAACCCACCTTGGTTGGGAGAGACTCGTTCGAAGCACGCCATAAGGAAATTCGGATATTACTTGGAATTTTAAGATTCCTTAAAACCTTCTACCATTCCTCGAGCCTTGTCGAGGTGGACCCCTCCTTAGCCTAAAGCGCCTGAGCAGCTCGATATCCAGTTCGCACCGTATACTCGTCCGAGTTGTCAAAATGCCAAACTAACACATGTTCCCGAGCATGTGACCCAACAAGAATGCTCAAAATGTTCGCCACCGCAGCTTCTAGAAAACACTCCCTAACCTTAGCCTCATCCTAAGCCCCAAAAGGCAGGATGAGCTAATTAGCTAGACAATCGATAATAGGATCCGGTGCCGACCAGGATTTAAAAATCTAGGGTCTAAGCACCCATTTGTCTCAGAAAAGTCTCATCCGATCTCCGTTTTAGATCCTCCATCTCATGACTTGGAAGAGCAACTCCCTCCCCCACATAATACCTATCCAAACAGCCAACCCTTTCCTTTGAACCCCTACTTCGAGAAATGATATACTAAGAAAATGTAAAATTCATTTTATTAATTTATATTTTAGAGAGCGTATATTATTAATAATTATTATATTTTTAGTGTTTTTCACGTGGTAGAAAGAATTGGAAAAAGATTGAGAAAAATAGAGAAATTAAAACTTGTGAATACACTTAAAGTGCTCAATATTTTCGAATGCATAACTTTTTACTCTGAACTCCAATTAATGTGATTCTTGAGCTTAATTTGAAGAGAATTTCGGAAACTAAAACTTTGCAGGTCGGCATATTTTCAAATTCAACTATTTCGGGTTGTGATGCAAAATTATTCAATTTAATGTGGCAAAAATTCATTATATTTAGTTTATGACCCCATTCATATTAATATTAACAAGCCCAGCCACCATCTAGGCCCAATGCAATGTTATAGTCCTATTACAAATAAAATTAGAAGTTTACCAAAAATGGGCCAAGCCCATTAGAATGATGCCTTATCACTGGCCAAACACAGAATGATATAAATTAAGCTATAAAGGAAGTAGCCACGCACAATTGCTGGGGGGTTTTCGGCACAATGCTTCTGCCAAGAACTTCCTCCCTTTCCTTTTCTTCAATTTTTCTTCAATTTTTCTTTTGTTTCTTTTTATTTTATTGAAGACTTTGAAGATTAAAGGTTTAATTTTAATATTCAATTTAATTAATGTCAAGTAATTTTTTTTTAATTTATTTGCTTTTTAATTTTATATATGCTAGCGTAAATTTGTTCTAGGGTTAGGATAAGTATATTTAGTTGATTCCCTTGTGCATATTCATGCCAATTGACTTTATCAATTTAGTGCTTTAATGTTAAATACAATTCTTCCTATTGTTTAATTGACAAAAAATAAAGTTGGATTCTCATTATTCTTTGTTATATTCACGTTATGATTTGTTAAGAGCCGACCCAGCCCAAAGTCCAACTACGAGTTTTTTAACTGCAACAACTTAAATATATGCTATTGGAGCTGGAATTACTGTGGCTGCTGGCACGAGACTTGCCCTCCAATGGATCCTCGTTAAGGGATTTAGACTGTACTCATTCCAATTACCAGACTTTAAGAGCCCGGTATTGTTATTTATTGTCACTACTTCCCCGTGTCAGGATTGGGTAATTTGCGGGCCTGCTGCCTTCCTTGGATGTGGTAGCCGTTTCTCAGGCTCCCTCAACGGAATCGAACCCTAATTCTCCATCACCCGTCACCACCATAGTAGGCCACTATCCTACCATCGAAAGTTGATAGGGCAAAAATTTGAATGGTGTGTCGCCGGCACGACGGCCGTGCGATCCGCGAGTTATCATGAATCATCGCAACAACGAGCAAAGCCCGTGGTTGACCTTTTATCTAATAAATACATCCCTTCCAGAAGTCGGGTTTTGTTGCACGTATTAGCTCTAGAATTACTACGGTTATCCGAGTGGCAGATACCATCAAACAAACTATAACTGATTTAATGAGCCATTTGCAGTTTCACAGTCTGAATTAGTTCATACTTACACATGCATGGTTTAATCTTTAAGACAAGCATATGACTACTGGCAGGATCAACCAGGTAGCATTCCTCTTCGACGTCGGCGCCGCATGATCCCTCCCCGCTCGGTGTCGCTGGAGGGGTCAAGACGTGCACAACAGTCATTCTTAAGAAGCGAGAATGCTTTGTAAGGGCAGATAAGGGCTGTTGACCCCGTGCCCGACAAGGTTTCGTATCCACAAGATCGGGCGTGCCCGATGGGCCATGAACGAATCACCCATGGGTGGCACGAGCATGGATCACAGGGAGTGCCTCGGTGATGCCCCGCGCCGCGTGAGCAACGCAGGGAGAAATGGCATCATAGAACAAAAGAATTCCGTCTGCTAGGTATACAACACATGAAACCCGACGGCGCTCAAGGCAGCAGGTGCTCTTGAGGGCGCAACTGAAGTGGCATGCCGAGCGGGACGTCACTGCACAAGCAGGGATCCGTCCAATCCGTACACACCGATCAAAACTCACGCGCTTTATGTACTTTGTTCCATCACCAACCCCAATGCCCCGGGATCCAAGAGGTACGAATACCGCTCAAAAGACCGAATAGCTTGGAGAAAGGCTGACACGAACCGCTACACGCGACACCTTGCTGAGAGTAGTAACATCCAGAATACTAGTGCTTGTTAAGATCCCCTGCTTCCCGATCCCGTCCCCACTAGAGCGCCGTATTTTCGATAGTCCCATGCATGGGCGTGGCCTCTTACTACAACGACCCATAGTGGAAGAAGGACGATATGCTCCGTTGATTGGCGCACGCGGTTGTATTTCTGAAGTCATGTCGCAGCTGCGGAGTTTCCTCCTATCCAACGTATTGAACAACCGTTTGCACCGACGGACGCCTAGATATAGCAACATGGGTACTAGCCTCGGGCAGAATACATCGTCATGGGCGCCCTACCGACGTACTCCTTGGGGAGCCCCGGGGTGGAGCTTTGAGATCACGTGTTCATGCATTATAATTGAGAGGCAGCATGCAATCATCACGCACAACCCAATAATACTAGTTAATGAAAAAACCAAAGTGGTAGCAGTACATATCAACCCTCAAAAGTTGATGCTTGACGCACATGGGCAGTTCGCGTGCCAATTGTGTCAGCGCAGCTGGGCTGGGTAGCAATGTGTGAGCGAGAAGTTCGTAAAATGGCAAGATGCCCTTGGACGCGTTGAGGGGCACAAGTGAAGAGTCGGGCCTCGGAACGACGCCACGCGAAGTGCCACAAGCTTGTCTCAAGGAAAGCTACTATGTATGACGTGATCCACACTCCCTTGGCGAACATTGCGAAAAAGGCAAAAACACTACCAAGTGGCAATACTAATGCTAAAATGACACATGACTACAAGAATCATCCTTTTTATAATATTATTGTATTCCAAGGCGTAGGGTGAGGAATAGGACGAGCCCACTGGACCACCCCCCACAGTGCCCCAAATGTCGAGGTCCGACTCCCGGGTCGAGCTGGCCGTGCAGTGGGTCGGGTATGTGGACTCGAAGTGCATTAACGCAGTCGGGGCTGCGCAGCCCCCAGCTGCGTTAAAACAGCTGGGCAGTGCAGCCTCCAACCACGTTAACGCAGCTGGGCAACGGTGCAGCTGCCTGTGCAGCTGAAGCATGAGTCAGGGTTATGCATCCCCCAACTACGTTAACGCATCGGTGCAGCTGCCTGTGCAGGTGCAGCACGCAGCCTCTAATGGTGCTAACGCAACTGGGCAGGGTGGAGCACGCGGCCTCCAACCGCGTTAACGCATCTGACCGGTAGTACTATTGCAGGTGCAACGCGCAGCTGGGCAATGCAGCCTCCAAGTGTGTTATCGCAGTAGCCGAGTGCTTGGGATGGGTAGCCTCCGAATGCATTAATGCAGTTGTGAAAGTGCAAGTGCAACCTCTAATCGCATTGACAAGGCAAGTACAACTGCTAATGTGTTTGCCGCGGCAGCATTAGTGCGGCGGGGAGTACGGATGCGAGAAACACTTGCGAGAAAACTACGATTGCTCAGTCCAACACTTGGTGGTATTATAGTTCGGTCGAGGCACAATAATTCATCAATACTTTGGAGTGTTGGAGTGAATGGAGCGCAGCCTCCGCGCGTGAATGAGGGAAACATATGAGTTTGTTTTGGGAGGGGAAGGACAAATTAAAGCGGCGCAGGGATGAGTCTCAGTGGATCGTGGCAGCAAGGTCACTCTGCCACTTACAATACCCCATCATGTATTTAAGTCGTCTGCAAAGGATTCTACCCGCCGCACGGTGGAAATTATACTTCAAGGCGGACCACTCAACTTGTTCGCAGTGAGGGCTTAGCCAACGTGTGAGAATCCGGACCCGCGACCCGAGATAGGAGAAAAGAGAGTCCTCGTTCTCGGTTTTATTTTGAAAAACGTGTTTTGTAGAGTCGCCAGTTTGTTTTACGAGAAAACAAACAAAAGATCGTACGAAGGATAATTCGAAAACGAACTATCTCTCATACGTTTGAAACCAGAGATTCATTTTGAAAATTGACTTTGCTAGGGTTCGGGAACTACGTTACGAATTGGGAAGGTGTTAGGCACCCAATTCGCCCTTTCGGTCTCTTAATGGATCATGTATTTAATTTCTATTTTAGATATCTTGCAAGTAGTTTGAATAGTTTTCAGAATAGTCCTTTTCGGATAAATTTAGTTTTAAAACAATATTTTTGAAATCAGATTCGAGCTTTGCGAGCGCCTACGTATTCATTCGTAGAATGAAATCAGAGTCTCGTAGTTCCTTTCTTTTGGAAACTGTTTTTGTATTTTATTTGTTTTGAAAACGTGTCAAAACAGGTTTTAGATTTCTTGTAAAACTTAGAAAGGATTTGTTTTGAAAGAAATGAACTTCTTTGCAAGTTATCTAATTTTCTGTATTTAAAATTAAAATGAAATGCAGTACTGAAATTAAGGATTTGGTAGAAAGTTATACCTGCTGCGCTTGAAGAAGATAGGAGGACTTTGCCTTGACTTTCTTCTCTCTCTAGAGCTTTCTCTCTCTAAAGCTTTCTCTCACAGAATTTCTCTAAAAATGATTTTCTAGAGACTTTGACAAAGCTCCTACTTACCCAAAAATACTATTCAATGTTGATGATCCCAAAATGGGATCCCAAGGGTCCTATTTATAGCAACATTTGTGCCAAAAAAGCTCCAAAAGAGTCCAACCGCAGGGGTAGCCGCATGGGGTGCGGCTGGGGCGTGCGACAGGGGTGTGCCAGCCGTACGGCTGGCAGGTAGCCGTACGGTTGGCAGGTAGCCGTCCTAGTAAGCGAAGAGGCAACAAGGGTTATCTTAGACTCCCAACGCGTCCAAAATTGGAGTCTTTCCTATCAGTCTTTCTACATGTATGATGATTCATGATTAAATGCAGGATGCTTAAAGAAATTCAGTATTCGCACGAGAGTCGTGGATTGGGGTGTTCACACAACGACAAGTGCCTTTGGGGGCCCGGGGGCCCCTACTGTTGGTCGGCAAATGGCTGGCTGGCGGATGTGTTGCTTCTATCCTGGATTCTAAATTAGAGGCATTCAGTCATAATCCAGCGCACAGTAGCTTAGTGCCACTGGTTTTTCAACCAAGCGCGATGACCAATTGTGCGAATCAACAGTTTCTCTCGTACTAGGTTGAATTACTATTGTGACACTATCATCAGTAAGGTAAAACTAACATGTCTCACGACGGTCTAAACCCATCTCACATTTCCTATTGGAGGTGAACAATCCAACACTTGGTGAATTTTGCTTCACAATGATAGGAAGAGCCGACATCGAAGGATCAAAAAACAACTTCGTTATGAACGCTTGGCTGCCACAAGCCAATCATCCCTGTGGTAACTTTTCTGACATCTCTTAGCTTCAAATTTCGAAGGTCTAAAGGATCGTTAGGCCACGCTTTCACTATTCATATTCGTATTGGAAATCAGAATCAAACGAGCTTTTTCCCTTATATTCCACATGAGATTTCTATTCTCGTTGAGCTCATCTTAGGACACTTGCGTTATCTTTTAATAGATGTGCCACCCCAGCCAAACTCCCCACCTGACAATGTTTTTCGCCCGAATTAGCCTGTAGAGGCGAGCCTTGGGTCCAAAAAGAGGGGCTGTGCCCCGCTTTCGATTCACAGAATAAGTAAAATAATGTTAAAAGTAGTGGTATTTCACTTTCTCCATTGTCAGCTCCCACTTATCCTACACCTCTTAAGTCATTTCACAAAGTCGGACTAAAGTCAAGCTCAACAGGGTCTTCTTTCCCCGCTGATTCTGCCAAGCCCGTTCTCTAAGCTGTGGTTTTGCTTGATAGTAGACAAGGACAGTGGAAATCTCGTTAATCTATTCATGCGCGTCACTAATTAGATGACGAGGCATTTGGCTATCTTAAGAGATTCATAGTTACTCCCGCCGTTTACCTGCGCTTGGTTGAATTTCTTCACTTTGACATTCAGAGCACTGGGTAGAAATCATATTGCATTAGCATCCCCAGGGACCATCACAATGCTTTGTATTAATTAAACAGTCTGATTCCCCTTGTTCGTACCAGTTTTGAGTCGACTGTTCGACGCCCAGGGAAGGCCTTCGAAGGAGCCATTCCCAATCCGTCCCCCGGCCGGCACGCGGCGACCCGCTCTCGCCACAGGAGTAGCTCGAGCAGTCCACTGATAGCCGACAGGTTTAGGACGGGGATCACGTGCCCAACCCTCAAAGCCAATCCTTTTCCTGAGGTTACAGATCCATTTTATCGACTTCCTTTGCCTACATTGTTCCATCGACCAGAGGCTGTTCACCTTGGAGACCTGATGCGGTTATGAGTACGCCCGGGCGTGGGCAGCACTCTGTCCTCCGAATTTTTAAAGGCCTCCGGGGGCTCACCGGACACCATGCGACGTGCGGTGCTCTTCTAACCGCTGGACCCTACCTCCGACTAAGCTGTTTCCAGGGTGGGAAAGCTGTTAAATAGAAAATATAACTCTTCTCGAGGCCCCCGTCGATGTCTTCGGGCTCCTTAACGTTGCTGTCAGCCGCCACATCCCAGTTCAAGAATTTTAATCCGATTCCCTTTCGAAGCTCGTGCAAGACGCACTATGTCAACGGGCTGCCCCGGTCTCTTAGGATCGACTAACCCATGTGTAAGTGCCGTTCACATGGAACCTTTTCCCACTTCGGCCTTCAAAGTTCTCATTTGAATATTTGCTACTACAACTAAGATCCGCATCGACGGACGTTCCGCTCGGGCTCGCGCCCAAGGTTTTACAGCGATCGCCGTGCCCTCTTACTCATCGGGGCCTGGCACTTGCCCCGATGGCCGGGTATAGGTCGCTTGCTTATGCGCCATCAATTTTTGGGGCTAGTTGATTCGGTAGGTGAGTTGTTATATACTCCTTAGCGGATTTTGACTTCCATGACCACTGTCTTAATCGACCAACACCCTTTGTGGGTTCTAGGTTAGCACGTAGTTGGGCACCGTAACCCAGCTTCCTGTTCATCCCGCATCGCCAGTTCTGCTTACCAAAAATGGCCCACTTGGAGCTCTCAATTCTGTGGCAATGGAGCAGCCGCGCCGTCCTACCTATTTAAAGTTTGAGAATACGTCGAGGGCGTTACGCCCCTAATGCCTCTAATCATTGGCTTTACCCAATAGAACTCGCACTCGGGCTCCAACTATCCTGAGGGAAACTTCAAAGGGAACTAGCCACTAGACGGTTCGATTAGTCAGACGAACGATTTGCACGTCAGCATTGCTGCGGACCTCCACCAAAGTTTCCTCTGGCTTCGCCCCGCTTAGGCATAGTTCACCATCTTTCATGTCCCAACAGGCATGCTCACACTAGAACCCTTCTCAGAAGATCAAGGTTGGTCGGCGATGCACCCCACGAGGAGGATCCCACTAATCAACTTCCTTGTGCCTACAAGTTTACTCGCCCGTTAACTCGCACACATGTCAGACTCCTTGGTCCGTGTTTCATGACGGGCTGAATGGGGTGCTCGCAGGCCAGTGCCAGGAGCGCGCAGATGCCCGAAGGCACGCCGTGATGGCGCGCGCTGCCAACCACGATCGAGGCGACAGAGTCTCCGAGGGCATATCAACAGCTTGGGCTTTGGCCACTACTCCAATCCGCACAGGTCCACGCCTTGAGTCAATTGGCGGACCGGTTCTAGCCGTTCCACATCTGATCGGGGCACATCGCCTGCCCCCATCCGCTTCTCTCCCGATAATTTCAAGCACTCTTTGACTATCTTTTTAAAGTCCTTTTCATCTTTCCCTTATGGTACTTGTTTGCTATCGATATTTCGCACGTGTTTAGCCTTGGACGGAATTTACCGCCCTATTGGGGCTGCATTCTTAAACAACCTGACTCGCCGACAACGCCTAGTGGTGCGACAGGGTCCGAGCACGACGGGGCTCTCACCCTCTCGGGCGCCCCCATCCAAGGGACTTAGGCCCGATCTGTAGGTTATTAGGGCAGTAATCATGCATCACATACACTAATTTATGCACTAATCATTAAACCCTAGGATCTACACTGTTCAATAAAAATCGATAGAAGACATACCTTGTATGAGATTCGAATTAAAAGTGATGAATACGGTGGACAGAACCTTCTGTTGTTGTCGTTCTAGCGTTGAAATTACAACGCCTTTACGGTATGCACACACAAACGAGATCGGATCCTTGCTTGGTGTACTAGCGCCTTTAGGGTTCTCACACTTATTCTGTTTTCTGCCTCTCTGTCTCACATGAACGGCCAAAAAGAACAACGGTTCCCTTTTAAAGGGGAACCCTAGTGAGAAACCCTAAGCAACAAAACGAATTGGCCCTAAGTCTAACTTGGCTCGTTTTCAATTCGTTTTGATCCAACTCATTTTGGTGTGCGACCCTGTAGGTTTATACTCTTTGGCAGTATAATTAAAAGCCCGTTTTATTATACGAATAGTAAGCGGTCTCTAGTAAAACATTACTACTACCCAAAGGGTATAAAGTGTCATCCTTGTATAGTTCAATCTTTATTTCTTGATCTCTAAATATAATTAATCTAATACAAATGACACTTCATTTGTGCATGGCCATGCAAATATTAATTACACTTATCAAGGGTTCCAAAGATATCTCTCTTATTAAATAAGAGTGACAAATCCCATCTTGATCAACCACATACCTCTACATAGTTTATAGTATGCTTGATCATCATCTTTATAATTACCCTGTCAAGAGCAACGTTTGATGATGCCTGACATGCTAATCCTTATGTTGGTAACCGTGACGATCTCAAGTTTGAGGATAATACGATATCACTAATGGGGAACATCACTGATGACATTATATAACACTCCTCGCAGTGTCCCCAAAACGGGTCGGTCCAATACTTTGTTCCCTAACAAGTATTAGTGTGTTCAGCTTGATATCTCCATATCCATGACTTGTGGAACATAGCCATCAACTGACCCATACTCTAATCATTATATCAATGTGATCCTAGATTATTGATAAATAATTAGGGACAATTACATAATATTATTATAACATTACTAGCATCCCACAATCAAGTCACATACTTGATGAACTAGTATTAATATATATTATTTATTTGAGAATATAAAGTAAAATGAAATATACTTTATTAATGGAAATAAGCATAAGATATCCAAGTACAAATCATAATCTATGAATAGTCCTAGAACATATCTCTTTCACGGTCTTCCACCGAGGACGCTTCTCCAGACTATAATTTAGACAGCGAGGCTGCCCGATTCTCAACCTAGGCTGTTCCCGGTTCGCTCGCCTTTATTAGGGGAAACCTTGTAAGTTTTTTTCCTCTATTTACTAATATGCTTAAACTCAGTGGGTAATCCCACCTGACCTGGGATCGCAGTCGGAGCACCATTGTACGACGATGCGTTAGGGTCACTTGGTCTCCCGCGCAACAATAAACTACACGACGTGATAAGAAGAATGTTTTAACCACCGCTCATCATGACGTCCCCTGCATGGACTCTATTTTGGTCCAGTAGCGCCCGGGGGGGATGCGATGCGTGACGCCTAGGTAGCCGTGCTCTTGGCCTAATGGCCTTAGGTGCAACTTGTGTTCAAAGACTCGATGGTTCACGGGATTCTATAATTAATGCCAAGTATTGCATTTTGCTACGTTCTTCATCGATGCGAGAGCAGATATATCCGTTGCCGAGAGTTGTTTGTGTTTCTAAAGAGGTGAGACATCCCCGCGTGCATCGCAAAAAGGGGGTACGCCCTTTTGTTTGTTGTTCATTAGCGCGGATCGTGCTGGGGTTTGGTTTTGGGTTGGGGAGCTAGTGAGCCCCCTACCATGGGAGCATCGAAGGGGGGCTGATGCGGCCCCCACCCGCGTCCTGATGTTCGAACGTGTTCGCGGGTCGTTCTGCTGGGCCGTTTTTGACAATGATCCTTCTGCAGGTTCACCTACGAAAACCTTGTTAGGACTTCTCCTTCCTCTAAATGATAAGGTTCAGTGGGCATCTCGCGACCTCGCCTTCAGCGAACCACCCACGTTGTCGCGATCCAAACACTTCACCGGACCATTCAATTGGTAGGAGCGATGGGCGGTGTGTACAAAGGGCAGGGACGTAGTCAATGCGAGCTTATGACTCACGCTTACTAGGAAGTCCTCATTTAAGACCAATAATTACAATGATATATCCCCATCATGATGAGATTTTAAAGATTTCCCGGGTCTATCGGCCAAGGCTATAGACTCGTTGAATACATCAGTGTAACAAGCGTGCAGCCCAGAACATCTAAGGGCATTACATGTTATTGCCTCAAACTTCCGTGGCCTAAAAGGCCATAGTCCCTCTAAGAAGTTGGCCGTAGAGGGATACCTCCACATAGCTAGTTAGCAAGCTGAGATCTCGTTCGTTAACGGAATTAACCACATAAATCGCTCGACCAACAAAGAACATCCATGCACCACCACCCATAGAATCAAGAAAGAGCTCTCAGTTTGTCAATCCTTACTATGTTTGGACCTAGTAAGTTTCCCTGTGTTGAGTCAAATTAAGCCGCAGGCTCCACTCCTGGTGGTGCCCTTCTGTCAGTTCCTTTAAGTTTTAGCCTTGCGACCATACTCCCCCCCGAACCTAAAAGCTTTGATTTCTCATAAGGTGCCAATGGAGTCCTAAAAGCAACATCCACTGATCCCTGGTCAGCATTGTTTATGGTTGAAACTAGGATGGTATCTGATTGTCTTCGAGCAACTAACTTTCGTTCTTGATTAATGAAAACATCCTTGGCAACTGCTTTCGTAGTTGTTCGTCTTTCATAAATTCAAGAATTTCACATCTGACTATGAAATACGAATGCCCCCGATCGTCCCTGTTAATCATTACTTTGATCCCGAAGGCCAACGTAATAGGAAAAATCCTATGATCTTATCCCATGCTAATGTATCTAGAGCGTAGGCTTGCTTTGAGCACTCTAATTTCTTCAAAGTAACAGTGCTGGAGGCATAACCTGACCAGTTAAGGCTAGGAGCGCATCGCCTGCAAAAGGGACGAGACGATCGGTGCACACCTACTGGCGGGCAGGCCGACCCATCCCAAAGTCCAACTACGAGCTTTTTAACTGCAATAACTTAAATATATACTATTGTAGATGGAATTACTGCGGCTGTTGGCACCAGACTTTCCCTCCAATGGATCCTTGTTAAGGGATTTAGATTGTACTTATTCTAATTACTAGACTTTAAGAGCCCGGTATTATTATTTATTATCACTACCTCCCCATGTCAGGATTGGATAATTTGCGTGCCTGCTGCCTTCCTTGCATGTGGTAGCCGTTTCTCAGGCTCCCTCTCCGAAATTGAACCCTAACTCTCCATCACCCGTCACCACCATAGTAGGCCACTATCCTACCATTGAAAGTTTATAGGGCAAAAATTTGAAATGTGTGTCGCCGGCACGAGGGCCATGCGATCCGTTGAGTTATCATGAATTATAACAGCAACGGGCAGAGCTCGCGTCAACCTTTTATCTAATAAATGCATCCCTTCCAGAAGTCGGGTTTTATTGCACATATTAGCTCTAGAATTACTACGGTTATCCGAGTAGCAGATACCATCAAACAAACTATAACTGATTTAATGAGCCATTTGCAGTTTCAAAGTCTGAATTAGTTCATACTTACACATGCCATGTCAGGAAGGACACCACAGATGATTCTAGAGGTGATAAGACATATGTGTGAGATGCTGCGGACACCGGAGGGACAGGGGTCTTTAGGGCATGGGTCTGTATCTGGTTCATCACCCATAGTTGATCCTAGAGAGATGGATTGGGCTCAGTATGTTTCATTATCTCCCATGATACGTACCCTAGTTGGATCTCCTGGTGCGAGTTCGGTAGGTCTGCGGCCTTATTCACTATCTACTCCTTCATCAGGCACTGTGCGTGGCATAGTTTTCAGAGACGTGGGGGAGTATGCTACTCAATTGGGGGTGGATACAGGCATAGGTCAGGCTCCAGCGGGTGAGGGAGGTGACAAGGGGAAGGGGAAAGAGGTGGCCCCAGAGTTGGAGAGGATGGAGGAGTCTGATGAGGATACCCTCCCGACGGGTGGAGGAGTTAGTGGAGTTGAGGTGGGCCCGTCGTAAGCCGACAGTGCATCGACTACTTATTCTATCCTGGAGTATCTGAGAAATATTCCATACATGGATTTTGGCCGGCTGAAGCAGTATCAGATTCTTAACATGCCTGTTGACCATGAGCAGATGGGTGCCCTAGCACATGTTTCGGATGAGGAAGTATGATTTTATTTGTAAGTGTAAAAAGTATTGTATATATGTGGTGTTTATGGATAGTGATGGATTTCATGTCTGTGTTTGATAGATGGGTTTGTTCCGTCTTCGGGAGGTGGCCGAGTTGCTAAGGAGCTACATCAACGCCTACGGGTTATTGACATTTGCGGTGCCTTTCCCGACGAAGTACATGGGAAAGTATAGTTGGCGTTTAGCGGGTGACGTGACGGCGACTTAGCACCATTCGCGTCCGCGTTCTCGATCAGCGGTGCCTTAACAGTCTGTTCATGGCGGGCAGTAGTAGGGTCGGACATCGAGACTTGCTCCTCCAGCTCAGGGCCGCGGTCATATAGCATCAGAGAGTTCGATAAAGGGCGTCAGTGAAACTAAAGCAAAGTGCCCGCGTACTATGGATCCTCCTCCTTCTCCGCAGCCTTAGTGGTTTAGTTGATGATGGTTTTTAAATGATGGTTTTAGGGTTTTAGGCTTTTTGAAGAAAACTTCTTAAATAAGTTATTAATTTTTAGGTGTTTGTGTTTGTTTTATGAACAAGTTGTTTATTTTAAGTTTTAAATTATTGTGACTCGGTTTTTTATTAATATTTAATGATGAACTATTTATTTTGAAGAAAATATGTCTACGTTTTATGTAATGTGTTTGAAATATGAGAATGTCATAAAATTGTTACAAATTTGTTTGTAAAAACGGTTAAGTATATATGTTGGCAAGTAATTATCAAACTTATATGCATGCAACGATGGATCGTTCTTCCTGAATAAAGTCTGGCAATATTCGTATCATGATATATTGTAAAAAGGATTGAAGAAAATGGAAATTCTTTTTGTCAAAAGGGAAGTGCAAACCTCAGGCCCCAATTGCAAGGAGGAGCTGTACGGTTGGTTGCCAACCGCACAGTTGTGAGCCAGCCGTGCAATGGCCTATACTTTATACTATAAATAGAGCTCAAATTTATCCTTTTTTTTCTCATTTTGTTCCATACCCCTTCTATCTTTCTAGCCTAAAAACTTCCTCTTCCTTTGCCATCATGTCTACTTTCCGTACCAGCTCTTCTTTTACCCTTCTGACCGACTATGTAGCTTTAGTTGAGTCTGATTGTGGCTTCAATTGGGGTGATTTGATTCACTTGCATTTGTGGTATTCACATGATATCAACTGGTCTTTTCTGCAATGTCTCATTAATTTTTGGGATCCGGAGGATCCTTGGTTTCGCATCGAGTTAGATGAGTTGTGCTCGATGATTGAGGAGTTCATAGTGCTGATGCGACAGGATATGTCTTGGCCATTGGCATCCTTGAGAGATTATAGGAGCCCACAGGTCATGCTGGCCGAGTTTCTGTGTTTGAGGCAAAGTGATTACTGGTCGATGATAGTAGAGGGATGGCTTCACTGCGTCGGATGGTGGATTTCTTTATACACCATGGTGATGATCCGGCATATTATTCAGGTCGGACTTCTGCTTGTCTTATTTGTGCTTTTTCTCAGATGGTTTTGGTTACCGGTGATGTAATTCTTGTAGACCCTTTGATTATCCGAGTTGTAGCTGAGGCTAGACACCATCATTTAGTGACTCCCATTCTATTAACGGAGACATTAAATGGCTTGGATGCACTAGTTCAGTGTCAGGTTGAGTTTTTTTGAAGCAGTCCATATTTGTTGTACATGTGGATGACTGAGAGGTTTCTATTTCTGGAGCCTCGTATTCCTTGAGATTCTCAAGATTTCGTTCTTCATCACTACTATGCTATGGTTTATCAGCTGACATCTTTTGATTGGACCATCTGCTTTTCGGAGTCTGCCTCGTCTATCCATTGGGACATTCCTTGGTGGCGTATGAGGACGACAAGCATGAGCATAGGTGGGAAAAACTATGTTCAGATTCTTGGATTGAGGGAGACGTCTTTTTATATACTCAGGCGGTTGATGAAACAATTTTGCATCCCCTTGAGTGTGCCCCTTCCATTGAGAGACTTTTTTTCAGTTGCTTTTCCTATCACCCCGATATTGGAGACAACTTTGTGAGGTTTATGGTCTACCTGGTATACCCATCAATTTCATGGTGCAGAGTTTGGTATTGTGCAGGTGACTTGATCTGATGTTGTTTTACATATTTGGCAATGTGTTCGTCAGACAGTTAAGCACAATTTGATGTTGATGAGATGGTTTAGGTATGCGGACACCCTAGTGACGGATGAGACAGTTTTAGCGTCGTGCCATGCTCTAGAGCGAGAGAGGATTCTGTATGCCATGACTGATTGATGGTTGATTGAGATGGTTGGTTCTGAAATGGTTGGGATTTTTATATAGCTTCATCTTGAAAGCATTTCTGGGATGGGTGGTAGGTATGTATGGTTTTTTTAGGAAAATTTGTAGGAAGTTGGTGAGAAATGATGTAGTGAAAACTTTGGTTTTATGATGAAAATCTCTTTCTTTTCCTTGTGCTTTTTGGTTTAAAGATTAAGTTTGTTTTTGAATAATAGACTGGGCCTGAATGTCTTATTCAGGTTGCCGATGTTTCCCTAAATAGTACATTATTAGTGCTTTCACTTTTCCTTTTCTAATGGGGCTCAGGTCTCCGTAGTTCATCATTACAACTGACAAATCTTCAATAACTATTTTTAAATTTGCAATCGCTTATTACAAATCTTCAGTTTTCGATGGTTTAGATGAGATGGGTCTGGTATATTTCCTGCTTCGATAAGGTCCTAAATAGTATGCCGAAGAGCCATGCAATCGTTTATTGTGTGGCCAACATTCTGGTGGTATTCACATCTTTCATTGAGATTCCAATTAGAGGGGACTGGATTTGGCATAGGTAGTGGGTTTAGTGGACAGATCATCCCTAAATCCTTCAGTTGCTTGTATACCTTGCTTAACGAACTTAGCAATTGTGAGAAGTTTCTTTTCCTGAATCTGACTCGGTTAAATCCCCTGTTATTGGTGCATTTATATATCTGAACATGTTTCGTGGTATGAGGACTGATAGGAATGAACAAATGACTTTTTGAGTCATGTGGAATTTGGAGTGAGGATAAATTGAGCATGAATGAGCCTGATGTATGTGGGTGCGCAGTCGAAAAGGAAATTTTGAATGGGTCGGTGAAATTCTCTGGTGTTGGCTTTGGATTATTATTGGCTTCTTGGGAAATATATTATGGATTCGATGAATAGGTTGAGATAGATTCCAAGTCATTAATTTGTTCTTGGCTTGATGAGTAGCTTGATGATGTGGGTGAAGAAGACTCGATGCGTAGGTATGGGTCTGGTTGATCTTTGTCTGAGATGTACCCTAGTTCTTCTAGCTTATTCTTTAGCTTAGAGACTACCTTTTCTAGGCGAAAGATTTTTTCATGCAGCTTTATTGTCTCTTTAGCAAAATAATCCCTCTGAATTTCCATAGCACCTTTCTCCTTTTTCAGTTGCTCAATAGCCTGGTCTTGATTTTTTTGTTTTGATTCTTGTAATGGTCTTTTGAGTTCTTCCTTGGTAACCCTTTTTAGCGGTTCAGACTTTGACAATTTTTCTAACTGAACGTTCATTTTTTGATGATCGATTACTACCTTGCTTAATTTCTGATTCAACATTTGGACTACTTGCTCTAGGTCAAATGATTTCGATGAATCGGCTAATTCAAATGATTTCCACAAATCGGTCTCGCTCTTTTCATCTTAGTTATTTTTCCCTGGTCGAAGGTACTCCAGTGGTTGGGAAATAGGGACCCAACAGTGAAATTTTCGCAGCGGATGATGATTTCGTAGTTTCCTGATCTAGTGTAAACTATTAATGTTCCATCTCTTTTCTGAAGAAAATTAACCTTCTAATTTGATCTCTTTCGGTCCTTGTAATAACCCGACTGAGAAGGTGCCGCCGATCGAGACCGAGAGCGTGACGGATGGTAGGTAGCAGTTGTATCTCCCGCCAAGCGTCTGCTATAGTGCCCCATGTACTCCGTCGGGAAGGGAGCCGCGAACGTCAGCAGTCCGTACATGTTGAAGTAGCTCCTCAGCAACTCAGCTACTTTGCGAAGTCGGAATAAACCCATCTGCCAAAAACAACCACGTTGTCAGTTATCATTCACAATAATTCATATAGTTAACTTTTTAAAAGATAAACATACCTCCTCGTCCGAGACGTGCGCTAGGGCCCCCATCTGCTCATCGTCCACGGGCACATCAGGGATCCGATAGCGCTTCGGTAGACCGAGATCCAGGTAAGGGATATCACGCGGGTACTCCAGGATCGACTAGGACGTCGATGCCCCACCAGCCTGGGATGGACCAGCTCCGCCAACACCGCCCACCGGGGGTATGTCCTCCCCGGTATCCTCTCCCATCTCCGGCTCGGGCGCCACCGCTTTGCCCTTCCCCTTGTCACCGCCCTCACCGGTCGGGGTCTGACCTATGCCCGCCTGCACTCCCAGCTGGACCTCCCTCTCTCGTAACTCTCAGAAAACTATACCGCGAGCAGCTCCTGAGGAAGGGGTAGACAAAGAGTATGGTCTCAACCCCACGGACCCAGCACCTGGCGACCCAACGGGTGTGCGCAGCAGCGGCGAGAATGACACATGCTGAGCCCAATCCATGTCCCCGGACCCATAGATGGGCGACGACCCTGACATCGACCCGCATCCCTCGGGTGTCTGTACAGCCTCCAGCATCTGTCTCATATCCTCCGACGACAACTGAGGTGTCCTCCCTGCCATCGCTGGTTAGGCGGTCTCGATACGGGACTCCGACCTCCAAGTGGACTCCTCCAGCCCCTCATCGCCCTACCTCGTCCAGGCGGGACCGCAGCAGTCGGCTCCTCGATCCCTCCTCCGCCTGATCTAACTGGGGGCGACCCGCCGTTGCCTCCGACCCCCCTTCATCATCCTCCTCCTCCTCCACCTGCTGCGTCTCTGCATCCCTCTTGCCATGCGGATCCTCATCGTCTGAATCAGCAATCCCCTTCGCCCTCCGGTTCGGCGCAGGAGCGGGCTGATGTGGGACCCGCTGTGAAATGTACAGCTGCCCCCGGATGAACATTGGATCTCCCCCGATGGCAGCGTACCTCGCGTATATCACCCTGCCGCGCACTCCCTTCATCTTTCTCATCAGGTAGCGGTGCACGAACATCCCGTACTCTCCCTCCACCAGCAAGCCCTCCATCGGGACGCCTCCCAAGAACAAAGCCCCTTCCTTTGCAGATAGCATGCCCGGCCGTCTCATCGCTGCTAGAGGCCAGGCCGGAACTCTAAAGCCTAACCTGGGAGTGTGCTGCCGCACTACGCGCTCCCCCAGGTAGAAAGCCGCACCATACTCATGCACGAACAACCGCCTCGAACGAGCAGCCTCCAACGCATCCGCGTACCCCCACTGCTGCATCACGAATGCAGGCCATGGGCTCCACTGCACCTGCCACATTGAACATACGCTATAAATAACTCGATTTTCTTTCTTTTTTTATTTAAACTTCATTTAATTCAATTTCATACCTGATCTAGCTGAAGACCTGAGACGTCGCCTGCATTGACGTCCGGGGTCAGATATCGATACACACCAACTATGTTCCCTCTATAATACCATCTAAAGAGCGAGAACTCATCTGCGAAAGTCGGGTGCAGATGGATCTGACCAATACCCTGATGGGTATGCGCAATAAACCACATCTGTCATAAATTATCACAATTTTTAAAACCTCAATTTTTATTTAATAGTCACATGATTTTTTATAAAAAGAAAAATTAAGATTTAATTTAATCAATTACCTCCCAAAGTGTGACCAGCCCGTGATGATTGAGCTCCATATGACGGCACACCAAGTCCATCGACTCGTACAATACCGCTAGCACGTATCCTCCCCAGGCGAATGTGTACAGCTGGTCGAAGAATCGCAGGTAAGGCAGCCACCATAGCCGTATGTTGTCGCCACCCCGTGCGTAGAAGAAATCATGTATCATCAACAGTAGAAAACATCGAGACAGCTGCCAGACCTCCTGCCGCGACATCGGTCCGTCCCCAAACCTCTCGTTCTCCGCCTCGATGTGCTGTACCATCGCCGTGTGAGGTATCCCGTCTGCCACAATCCGACTGGGTCTCCATCCTAGCGCCGCACCCATACCATCTAATGTGACTCGCAACCGGGGGTTGGGTACCGGAGCCTCCCCTCCAAATGGTAATCCCGTCAGCACGAATACATCCTCCGGGGCTAACGTCATCTCTCCCCAACTCCAATGGAAGGTGTGCGTCGTGTCCCACCATCTCTCTCCCAATACTGTCGACAGACTCACCGATTGCTGGAACTCTCCACCAGGAAGCACCTCGATAAATCGTCCGAATGGGGTCGCGCTCAAATAGGCCCTCACCAACGGGGGTAGCTGATCTCGTAGCTCGGGCGCGGCATGGGTGATACCTCGACAACGTCCAATCCTCTGTCACATCATATGTTTTAATAAAATTTAGAACTCGCTATCTTAATTTAATACTGGATAATACATATTTTAAAAATAAAACATGTTAAGTACGTTGATTATGGCAAGTAATTATTAAATTTATCATATTTCATGCATATCATGGCATTGCATGTTTTAAAATAGCATAAAAATCAGATTATACCCGAGTACGACGGCGGATCTCGTGAGCCGCAGGCTCCATCAGTAGCCACTCCCGTCCCTCTCCCGGTGAGATCAAGGGCATGTCACGATACATCGCTTGCTGTAGCGACCCATCTACCCCCAGTGGCCCCTCCCAGGCCACACCCTCCCAGTCGTTGTGTTGCCTCACGCATACTAGTCGCCTATCCATCATCGCCGTAATCGAATCCACCTCATCGCCAGGGAGTAGCTCCGGCGCATCCCCACCCTCCGGTGGGCCCCCCATCATCATGAATACAAATATCGATAGAAGCCTCGCAAACGCCATCGCTCACTTTGTATAAGACACTCGCTAATGCTTTTTGAAAATTGGGTATTTGTATGCTAGAGAGAGAAGTTGCAAAGAGAAGTGATGAGAATGTTTCAAAACAGGCCACTATTTGCGGCTACCCTCATTTTTGACCAGTTTGACTGGAAAAAAAAAATGGGAACAATGACAAGTTCTGAACCAATTTTTTCCAACACAAGAGGACCAAGACTCACACACACGCACGAGATGACTGATCAAAGCCCAAAGTTTGACACTCCAAAGTCTGTGGAGGAACCGAAATTCAAAAGGATGGATCCATTATCCGGAAGGCTCGAATCTGATTGATAAACAGGGAAGGTGTAAAAGAGGAATCGGGTACCAGAAAAAATTGAAAGAGTAGAAAAGGGTAAAATCCCGTTGGTCCAAGAGAGAAAAAAAGTGATGAAAAAACAGAAATGAAGAAAATCGACAGGGAGAGCCACACTAAGAGTGACAGCTGTGCCAAAAGGCGGAGGGCTACATCTTAGGTGAGTAAGGCTCCTGTCTTGGAAAAAGCTAAGAAGGAAAAAGGCAAAGTAAAGTCTGAAAGCTGAAAAATAAGAAGGCCGGATAATCAAAAGAGGGAGCAATAAGGGTATCGAAAAATAGAAAACGATACAGGACCAGCATCTACCCTGTAGAAAAAATCAGAGGGTAGCTTGAGGATGATTGGGAAATCTAAGCGAAATTCTATCCCCACGACCGAAGAGAGGAAGACTGAGGGTCGAGAAATGCCAAATCCCAAAGTCCACGCACAACGGTCCGAAAGTTTGAGGAAAAGTTGATTCAAAAAGTCTGATTCCCAATAACGCCAAAGGTAAAAAACTGAGGGTAGAAAGGAATGGAAAAGAAAAGGCACTCCAACTTGCGAAACAGTTCTCTCTAGCATATTATTTTTGATAATCAATAAAGCGGTGTCTGAATAACAGAACCATGGCAATGAGACAGTACGAGAAAATTTTTTCGGATTCCTCAGAGTTAGGAATTCTTCGCATTCCTCACGATGGGAATTTTTTCGAAACCACTTTCCCCACGAAGGGAAATAACGACTCCGCGTGTTCCCCACGAAGGAAATTTTTTCGGATTCCTCAGAGTTAGGAATTCTCCGCATTCCCCACGATGGTAATTTTTCCGAAACCACTTTCCCCACGATGGGAATTTTTTCGGATTCCTTAGAGTTAGGAATTCTTCGCATTCCCCACGATGGAAATTTTTTCGAAACCACTTTCCCCACGAAGGGAAATAACAACTCCGCATGTTCCCCACGAAGGAAATTTTTTCGGATTCCTCAAAGTTAGGAATTCTTCGCATTCCCCACGATGGGAATTTTTTCGAACCACTTTCCCCACGAAGGGAAATAACGACTCCGCGTGTTCCCCACGAAGAGAATTTTTTCGGATTCCTCAGAGTTAGGAATTCTTCGCATTCCCCACGATGGGAATTTTTCCGAAACCACTTTCCCCACGAAGGAAAATAACGACTCCACGTGTTCCCCACGAAGGAAATTTTTTCGGATTCCTCAGAGTTAGGAATTCTTCGCATTCCCCACGATGGGAATTTTTTCGAAACCACTTTCCTCACGAAGGGAAATAACGACTCCACGTGTTCACCACGAAGGGAATTTTTTCGGATTCCTCAGAGTTAGGAATTCTTCGCATTCCCCACGATGGGAATTTTTTCGAAACCACTTTCCTCACGAAGGGAAATAACAACTCCACGTGTTCCCACGAAGGGAATTTTTCGGATTCCTCAGAGTCAGGAATTCTTCGCATTCCCCACGATGGGAATTTTTTTCGATCCCCTTTTCCCACGAAGGGAAATAACCTTTACTGCCTATTCCCTAAGAAGGGAATTTTTCCTAGATTCCTCAGAGTTAGAAATTCTTCGCATTCCCCACGATGGAAATTTTTTCTGATCCCCTTTCCCCACGAAGGGAAATAACCTTTACCGTGCGTTTTCCACGAAGGGAATAACTTTATCCCCGCAATCCCCACAATAGGAGTTTTCAAATTTCTCAAAAAATATTGATTTCTTCTTACTCCAGATCCCCACGAAGGGATACATCACAAAACCTAAAACACTCTTTCACTTTTCCATAAGATTGGGAAACCTTCTGAAGCACTTTTTCCATTACGATCATTTGGACTCAACGAATTGTCGAAACTTCTCACGTAAAGTCTTATACACTGAGGGTGGTGTGCCGCTAAGGGTAGCACACTGCTGAGGGTATACGGAAGAAAGATTGATGAATCGTGTCGCCCGGCCGAAAGGAAAGGGGCGGTCGTGGATTACATCGCCTGGAATACAACGAGATCCATATGCCAGAAAGGGTACATTCTGATTCAATTATCACCACAATGAGATTCACCCGAGAGTCGTGAATCATTGTCTTTTTATCGTCCCTGAATTCTTGCGAGCAAGAATCCCGGGACGAGAGGGTCTGTGAGCACCCCAATCCACGACTCTCGTGTGAACACTGGTTTTCTTAAAACAAGCATCTTACATCAAGTGTTAAGTCATCATACATATATAAGACCGTTAGGAAAGACTCCATTTCCGGCCGCGTTGGGAGTTTGATATAACCTTTATTGC
The DNA here is from genome assembly GCA_021464415.1 of Lonicera japonica. Classification (NCBI taxonomy): domain Eukaryota; kingdom Viridiplantae; phylum Streptophyta; class Magnoliopsida; order Dipsacales; family Caprifoliaceae; genus Lonicera; species Lonicera japonica. The sequence goes on along the minus strand of JAKCWG010000901.1, from coordinate 319,533 downwards.
CTCTTCGCTTACTAGGACGGGGATCGACCTACCCGGTCAGGTCGCGGGGTGCGGGGCAGCGCCCCGTTAGAAAATTGCATTTTTGTGAGCCAGCCGCAACCCCCAACCGCACGCACCAACCGTACGGTTGGCACCTAGCTGCACGCCCCAGTCGCACACCCCAGCCGCATGACCCAACCGCACGCCCCAATCGCATGCCCCAACCGCACGCCCTGCGGCTACCCCCTGTGTGACGCCCTGAGTGATGAGTACTCCCTTGTGTGGAGGAATGGTAGCTCGAGCGATGAGTACTCCCTTGTGTGGAGGAATGGTAGCTCAAAGGGGGCATCCCACACCGGAAGTTGGGGGATCCTTGGAGACCCATATAAGTAAGATATGGTCGCTAATTAAGTACGAGGCCTTTTGGGTAGCTCACTGGCTTCGGATCCCATGAGAACTCCGAAGTTAAGCGTGCTTGGACCAGAGAAATCCAGGGATGGGTGACCCCCTGGGAAGCTGGTCGTGAGCTCCCAAAAACAAAGCCGTGAGGGTAGATGTCCTGGGGCTGAGGCCTGTCTAGGACGCTACCCAGAGCGGACAATATCGTACTGAGGTGCGACCGGGTCGTTACACCCTGCGGTTGGCCTCCTTTGGAGCATTTTTGGCAGAATTTGTGCTATAAATAGGACCCTTGGGATCCCCTTTAGGATCATCAACATTCAATAGTGTTTTTAGTAAGTGGAGATTCTGTCAAAATTATTATAGAGGTTTTTTTTTAGGGAATTTAGAGAGAGAGAAAGTTAGAGAGAGAAAGTTAGTGAGAGAAAGTTTTGGAGAGAGAAAGTGTTAGAGAGAGAAGGAGGTAAGGAAAAAAATCAAGGCAAGGTTCTGTTCTATTTTTCAAGCGCATCAGGTACGTTTTTCTACGACTTTTCTAATTTCAATACTGCATTTCAATATCTGTTTTAATATAAAAATTTAGATAACTTGCAAAGAAGTTCATTGATTTCAAAATAAGTTCTTTCTAAGTTTTACAAGAAATCTAAAATCCGTTTTGACACGTTTTCAAAACAAACTAAAAATACAAAACAGTTTCCAAACAAGTGGAACTACGAGACTCTAATTTCATTCTATGAATGAATACGTAGGCGCTCGCAAAGCTCGAGTCTGATTTCAAAATATGGTTTTAATCCAAATTTATCCAGAAAGGACTATTATAGAAACTATCCAAACTACTTGCAAGATATCTAAAATAGGAATTAAGTACATGATCCATTGAGAGACCGAAAGGGCGAATTGGGTGCCTAACACCTTCCCAATTCGTAACGTAGTTCCCAAACCCTAGCAAAGTAAATTTTTAAAATGAATCTCTGGTTTTAAACGTATGAACGATAATTCATCTTCGAATTTTCCTTCGTACGATCTTTTGTTTGTTTTCTCGTAAAACAAACTGGTGACTCTACAAAACACACGTTTTCCTTTAAAACAAAGAAAAAACCAAGAACGGAGGATTTCCCTCTCTCGGGTCGGGGATAGGGGTCCGGATTCCCACAGGAGGTTGGAGAGCATCCGGCCGTACCTGTCGAAACCATAACGGTATAATTGACAAGGCCTTTCCTCACTAGATTCTCACGACTGTCGGTCATTAAAATAATGCAAAAAATCTTTGTGTTATAAGCTGACTCTCCTATATGCAAGTGTGGTTGAATAGGGTAAGGTTTAAGGCTCCCTCATATTTGGCAGGTCTTACGATATACCTCAGGAGCGCAGGTACGTGTAAGGACCTTTTGATATATGTCCCAGGTACGTGAGTGTTCTCGTCACTCTATATACCTCGGTAAGTACTTGGCCAAGAATAGTGGTCCCAGGCGCTTTTGGCTAGTGCAGACACGCAAGTCCACGGCCTAGTCACTACTCTCGTCCCGAGGCTGATAGGGTAAATTCACACTTGCGAAAATGCATGATAAGATGTGAGTGCGTGTGAAATAACAATATGGTGGTTCATTATTGAATCAATGCTTTAAGGTTTGTTATGGTAATTTACACAATTTTAATTATAAAAAAGATTTTCCTCACATAATTAGCAAATAAAGGTGTCAAGGTATCCACCTATATCGCTTCTATGTTATCCTAGAACTAAGGCTTACAAGACCTATATCTAATAAATAAAAAGAATTAAATATATGATCCATTATATAAGAGCTTAGTTCTCAAATTATCCCCAGCAGAGTTGCCATTGTGAGAATCCGAATTTTCGACCTCCTCTCTCGGTTTCTCTTTTTTTTTTCTTTTAAAAAATATGTTTCCAGAGTCGCCAGTTTGTTTTACAAGAAAACAAACAAAAGATCATACAAAAGATAATTCAAAAATAAACTATCTTTCACACGTTTGAAACCAGAGATTTATTTCATAACTTGTTTTGTTAGGGTTCGAAAACTATGTTACGAATTGGGAAGGTGTTAGGCACCCAATTCGCCCTTGCGGTCTCTTAATGGATCATGTATTTAATTCATATTTTAGACATCTCGCAAGTAGTTTGAATAGTTTTCAAAATAGTCCTTTCTAGATAAATTCAGTTTGAATAGCTTTGCGAGGGCCTACGTATTCATTCATGGAATGAAATCAAAGTCTCGCAGTTCCATTTGTTTGGAAACTGTTTTTGTATTTTGTTTTGTTTTAAAAACGTGTCAAAACAGGTTTTTAGTTTTCTTGTAAAACTTAGAAAAGACTGATTTTGAAAACAGTAAACTTCTTTGCAAGTTATCTAATTTTCTGTGTTAAAACTCGTATTTAAATGCGGTATTGAAATTTAGGAGAGTTGCAAAAAGACGTACCTGATGCGCTTGAAGAAGAAATAAGAACATTGCCTTGATTTCCTTGCTTGCTTCCTTTTCTCTCTAGAACTTTCTCTCTTTAAACTCTCTAAAACTTTCTCTCTCTAAAAAGACTCTCTAATAATCTTGACAGAGTTTCTCCTTACTAAAAAGTCTATTTAGTGTTTTGTTTTTCAAATAAGACCCCAAGGATCCTATTTATAGAGAAATTTTTGCCAAAAATGCTTTAAAAGAGGCCAGCTGCAAGGGGTAGTTGTAGGGGTGCGGCTAGGGAGTGCGGTTGGGGCCCAATCATACGGTTGGCAAGCAGCCGTGGGATTGAGGCCCAACCCGTCCTAGTAAGCGAAGTGGCAACATTGGTCGTGGCAGACTCCTACTGATTCAGAGTTTTTCCTAGCAATCTTCTATATGCACGTTAACTCGAGACTTGATGCAGAATGCTTGTTTTGTATAAAATTCAGATGCACACTGGAGTCGTGGATTAGGGTGTTCACACCTTCGTAGGGGTGACTCAAAAATTAAGGCATTATCTACTGTCGTTCTAAGTCAAACTGATCTCGAGAATAGACCCCATCAAATACTTGTTAAAAAAACCAACCCTGCATAGCAGAATGGCCAGATTCCTTTTCCTCCTAACTGAATTCGACATCACCTATGTCACTCGAAAAACAATCAAAGGACAAGTGACAGCGAATACTTGGCGGATAAACCGTCGACAGACGAAGACTGGGAAGAGGCTGAATTTCCAAATGAGTTAGTCTCATAAATTGAGGGGGGGACCAAATCAGAAAGGTTCTGCCATCAGTATGCTTTTAATATCACCAACCAAGGAAGTATTTCCTTTGGCAGTCAAACTCAACTTCAAATGCACTAATAATATTGTCGAGTATGAAGATTGCATTGATGGTCTGCAGTTAGCATTGGGGAAGAAGATTAAGGTTTTAAAGGTACATAGGGATTCATCGCTAGTAATTGAGCATGCCTTGGGCAACTGGCAAACCCGGAACAAAAGACTCTGTCTTTATAAGGTTCTCCTCGAAAGCCTCGCGGTACAGTTCAAAGAAGTTCATTTCTTCCACCTGCCTAGAAACATGAATAACTTTGCCAATGCACTCGCTACTTTGGCTTCCATGATAGATATCCCAGATAGAATGACTGTGTTCCTATTGATAGTTGAGAAGAGGGCTGAGCCTGCATACTGCTTCAAAATTGAGGTACCAGAAGAGGACGTCGTAGATCAGTCAGTTTAGTATTATGACATCTGGGGGCGTTTAAAGTAAAGGAGTGTATCCGTCTGGAGCCGATAAAAGGGATCGAGTCACCCTTTGAAAACTAACCGCACAATTCATCATTTGTGACCATGTCATGTACAAGCACCACTACAATGATACTTATCTCTAATGCATGCCCGAAAGTCAGTTCGAAGAAATCATGAGCCGAATCCACAATGGGGAATGTGGGCCCCACCTGAGCAGTTCTACTTTGTCTAGAAAGATCATCAGGCAGGGCTACTTTAGGACTACCTTGCAAGCGAGCTGCAATCAATATGTTAAGAGGTGTCATAGGTGTCAGAAATACGCCAAGGCTCAGAATCTGCCCCCAAAAGAATTGTATTCTATGACGTCTTCCTGGCCTTTCTAGATATGGGGCATAGATGTTATTGGACAGATAAATCCAAAGGCAAGTAACAGGCATCAGTACATCCTAGTGGCAATTGAATACTTTTCGAAATAAGTGAGGCTGAATCCTATGCCATGTTGACCGCTAAGAAAGTAGCCCAGTTCATCAAGCAAAACATAATCTGTCGATATGGGGTACTGCAAAAGGTCATATCCGATAATGGAGCCCACTTCCAAGGCAAAACATACAATGTTTTGAAAGAATACGAAATCAGACGGCACAGATCCTCCCTGTACCGACCCTAAACAAATGAAGCTGTCTAGGCCACCAATAAGAACTTAAAGAACATCTTGGGTAAAATTATGGGTGGATTTGGTACAATCCTGTACCATACCAAGCATACCGAGTACCTTTCCAAAAATTTGGTGTGCCAAAATTCAATACCATTACCATACCAAAACTTCTTTATACCAAAATATCGGTATGGTATGGTACGTTACCAAAAAAATCAATCCTTAAAAAAATGTCAATAGCAGCTTTCTCAACAAATATTCAAATACACATCAACAATAGCAACCAAAAACAAAATAGAAAGCTGTTGGGCGATATCCAAACACGCATCAACAATAGTAGCCATAAACAAAATAGAAAGCTGCTGGGCAAATATTCAAATACACATCAACAATAGAAGCAAAAAACAAAATAGAAAGCTTCTGGGCAAACCTCACTAAGAGATAAGAATTTGTGGCTTAATCCTCTAGCCAAAAAATATACTGTATTGAAGAAGATAACTTATATTAAAGGCATACGATTTATAAAATTAATCCACCCTTTCTAATATATTTTCAGGTTAAGCTATTTCCTAGAAAAAGAAACATTCAGCTCCTCATTTTATCAACTAAAGCGATATGAAATCAACTCTCCATAATCCATAGCGTAGCCTGCCATCACCTAATTCAACAACACAAGAACACATACGTTACTACAACTGTTAAATGGGATCTTAGAACCTATTGGAATTTGTATGTTTTTTTGGTAACAATATATCACATGACAGTACTTTAGATGTAATTTACATATTCTTTCTCAGAAGGAAAGTTAATTAATTATGAATTGTAATATATCTAATCGTCAAGTACAAAATTTATACACATTGTGAAATAAGATACTCGAGTATATTTAAAAAATGAATAAAAATCTGAATATGGTACTATGCAGATAGAAAAGTGATATCAATATACTTATGTTAAAAATTATTTTCTCGAGGAATTGCAAAACTTAGAAATTGATCGATAAAAAAACCAACAAGGTAATTAATCTGTGGGCTATGGGCTGTGTGGGTATTGGAATATTAGACTATTAGTAATTAATTTGGTAATTTATTAGTATTTGGTATAATTGGCACAATTGGTACGGTTCGGTATAGTATACCGTGGTAAACTAAAATTTTGGTACGGTATGGTATACCGTCGGTAATGAGTTTGAGTACTGGTGCCATACCAAATAAATTCGGTATGGTACAATACTGATTCGTACTGTACCATTACCAAATTTCGGCATATTTTGGTAATGGTTCGGTTTTGGTACGGATTGGTACGGTATTATTGGTATATTTTCCCACCAATAGGTAAAATGGTCAAAAATGGCAAAGATTGGCACCTAAAATTTCCTTTTACAATCTGGGGCTACCGCATGACCAAAAGAGTGTAACATTATGTGTTTATTTTAATATAAAATATGTTTATTTGTATGGAAATTTTGGATTTGGAAATTATCTGTTCATAATTTGGAGAAATGCTCCCATCGTAAATTGTAGATCTTTAAAATACCTTTCCGTGGATATAAAGATTATCTCAATCGGAGTTCCGAGCAAGAAGTTATGGCCAAAACAAATTGGAGAAAAATTACTCGCGGACTGGTATTGGACTTTTGGAATACCGGTCCGGCGAATGAATTTCTAGGGAAAGTTTAGCTACGGACCGGTATACGGTTTCTGCCATACCAGTCCAGCGTATAAAAATTTGAGGAAATTTGGTCTGCGGACCGGTATCTTGTTTTTGGCATACCGGTCCGGCACCTGCAAAAATCCACTGACTTAGCTCATTTTTGAGTGATTTTTGTCCCTTTTTTCATCTATTTCAACCCAAACTCTTTCACTACCTTCTAGAGAGTTCTAGAGAGAAAGTGAAGAGTTCTTGAGCGATTCTCACTTGTTTTCGCTCCCAATCGAAGATTTATGCTCCAAATCACTCAAATCCTCTCTTTCTTCAGTATTCATCATCTTTTTCCTTGGAGTTGTTTTGGAAGGAGCTTGGATAATTGTACTTCTCTCTTCCTTTCGGCTAATAACTTGAGTTAGGGGTTCTATGGCTTTCAAACTTGATATTGTGCTTTTATTATTCGTGAATCATTATTTTTAATCGTTATTTATTTGAGAAACTTGAAGATAAAAGGGTTCTTGTTGTTTGTATGATTTATAAAGCTATGTTTGCATGATTTAAAGCATGATATGCCTTACCCATTGGTTGTAATTTCTTATTGCAATCATATAAGGTATCTGTTGGCGGTGTGGATATTGTTTGTGGGAAAAATGGATTTATTGATTGATTTATACACACCAAGAGATATAGAATTGGTTGTACTTGAGTGGGTATGGCATAGTTTGCTTGATGTCTGTATAAAATAACATGTCTGCATATTGTATACATCATTACTGTGTCAACCAACCGCTTGGAGACTCTTGGCATATGTGTATTATTCACATGGCTTGACATATGAGGCGTACTCTCATATTGATGATAATAATGATGAAAGCTCGTATGATCCTGAAATTATTCTGAATGAGATATGATCTTAGTGTGGATCCAGATATGATTCGGTTATATATGGTCCTTCGATTGTGAAGGAATTATGTATTAGTTGGTGCCTACCAGGATGGTAAATAAGTGGGGCCTGGTGCCCTTGGGTTGAAAATCCCTAAACCTCCGGAGGGCAGCAATGCGTGGGCTGTCTAGAGCTAGCGGTGTGTAGCCCAGAAATCTAGACAACGGTACGGCACTGATAATTCTGTTGTTGGATTCTATTGGTGGACTGGAGGTCCAAGTCGATTGTTATCTATGAATATACTATGAGGCCAATGGGCCATGATATTCTATAAGGCCATTAGGCCAACTTATGACTGTTATTGGATTCTATTCTCTGGTGGTCACGCCCACCTCACACTCTAGTTCAGCACTGGTATATTCTGGCTATGTGGTCCTATGATTGACACAAGGGAGGTAACCTGCATTGGCATATGCACGCATTATTTGATGAATTTATGGTTTTGAATTGACTTGTGTTTTGTAAGTGATTCTTTTATTTTACTTACCCCTACTAAGCTGATGGCTCACCCCGTTTTCTAAAACTATTACAGGTACTCCCGAGTCCCATAGGGATAAAGAGATGATGGGTTCAGGGACGAAGTAGAAGCCTCTGATACTACGGATTATTTTTGTAATAATTATGTTGGTCCGGGAAGTCACGGCTAGCCCGGGAACCTGTATATGTTTCTTTTGAATGTTCATATGATAAATTTTTGTATATCTACAGTGCATGCTCACAGCTATAGTGTTAATTCATAATCCGTGCTTATCTTTATATAATGTATGTATCCTTGTTGGTTTATACTCCTTTATTTACCTATCTTAGTTCTACTAAGGTGGATTAGTGACACTCCAGGTGTTAATTATGGGTGTTATCCTATAGATTAAGACGGGAGTGTTACAAAGAGTATCCACAAAGATGAGTTCTTTCTCTTTAGTTTATGTCACTAAAGCAGTTTTTCCAGTAGAAGTTGAAATTTCCTCTTTACGAGTTCATTTGGAAAACCAAGTCTCGGAGGAGGAATGGGTACAACGATGATATGAGGAATTGGCAATGCTCAATGAAAGGCGACTAAAAGCCGCCTATCATCATCAAGGATACCAGCGCTGACTGGCTTGAGCCTTCAACAAGAATGTCAAATAAAGAAACATCAAGGAAGGCGACTTGGTTTTAGAAGAGATACGTGAGCCTATCAAGAACCCTCGCGGAAAGTTCGCCCCTACTTAGAGTGGACCTTACATAGTTGATAAAATCTTGACAGGAGGAGCCACCACCCTAGTAGACCATGATGGCATCTTGTTATCCCAACCAACCAATCTTGACCTTCTCAAGAAGTTTTACCCCTAAAAAAAAAACTCAGGGGGCGAACGTCTTCCCCATTTTCACACCATTTTAGAACTACGAGAACTTGATCCTCCAAAAACTCCACTTTTTATTAAAACATATCTTGTGTTTTCAAAAAGAGGTATGTAGGCAGCTCGAGAAGTTACTTCGGGTACCATTCATCTTTACATCACCCATATCCCCAAATGCTGCTCAGTTAGTCCTGTAAAAGTTGTCAAAGTTATTTACGTAAGTTTGCAAGTGTCTATTAAGAAAAAATAATAATAAAAAAAAACTCATCATTTGATTCTTCAGAATCGCAACACACGAGAATATTATAAAACTACTTGTTATTTCTTTACTAAATGGAACACAACACTTTAAACGTATAACCAAAACTGCGAAGGTTAGCAGGAGTTGCACTACTAGGCCTAATCGCCTATGTATTCCACGTATTTCTGCGTGGAATGGATCAGACCCCAGGGACCTTGATCAGAGACCTTTTTATAGCGTCGGGTCTCATACAGATGATACAGTCGAACAATCTGGGCAACAGTCATCTCCCCCATGTGCATCCAAGTATACCAATTGTTAAGCCAAGGGCAGTTTGTCGAGGCAGTTTGAGCAAAACCCCACAGAGACAGGATCATCGCTAGAGGAAGCGGGGTGGTCAGAACCAAAAGATCAGTGGGCTCAACATATTTGTGATGATCAACCCATAAGCTCTCCAAAAGACAAACTTCTTTAGCACGAGTCATGGAAACACACTTCTTGTGAAAATCCTGCAGAGGTTGGGAAATCGTCTGCGCCCTTCCGAATTGCCGGAGCAACCTGCCCAAGGTATAGAAAGAAGACCAGTCCAAACCGATTAGTCGCATGCAGTATACATTTGGCATCCCAGGCACAAAGCAAGTAATGGTCCACCAAGGAACGGTCCACTGAATCGCTGATATGCCATGGCCGCCGAACCAATCCACCCAAGCCTCCGATCGACAGTTAAGAGCCATTTTCTTGAAATCATGGATGTGGCGCCTTCGAAATAGCGCTATTACATCGATTGTCATGAACTTTGGCTGAGCTAGCATGCCAAACCTCTCTAAGAGCCATATGAACAATAAAAGGGGGCTACCGCCGAAGTATAGCGGCTATTGAGAGTAACCATCCATCCATTGGAGAGTCTCAGAGAGAATAATGGGCACGGGGTTAGCCCTGTCAAGAAGGACTCCCTTCACCACGTTCAAAACTAGGAATGGCAACGGGACGGTTTTGCCTAAATCCGAAACCGAACCGAATTATTTTACCCCGAACCGAAACCGCACCGAAACCGCCACGGTTTTTTTTTTTGAAAACCGAAACCGCCCCAAATTAATTTATGATTAACCGAATCCGAACCGCCCCGCTCCGAATATATAGATTACGGGTTGGTCGACCTGCCCCGAATAACCATTATTTAAAAAAAAAAAAATTGGACAACAATTTCAAACAAAAGTAGCAATGTAGCATTTTTCAAATATAAGGCAATAGCCAATTAAACAAACATTAAACTAATTAATTTTCAAACAAATTAATTAATTAAGCATCAATTCTTTAAAAATCACAAATAACTTCAAATAAAAAGTTCAAATCTTGAAACACAATTAAACTAAAAACCGAAATAAGTATATATATTTTTTATATAAAACATATATAAAAAATATATATACCTTATTTTAATATAAGTATATATATTTTAATATAAGTATATATATTTTTTATATAAAATAATATTTTTATATTTTATATATATATATATTCGGGGCGGTTCGGGGCGGTTTTTAGGAGGAAAAAACCAAAACCGAAACCGAACCCGCATCAGTTTTTTTTTAAAACCCGAAATCGAATCCGTTAAAAAAACCCGCTCCGAAACCGCTCCAAACGGATCGGATCGGTTTGGTAACCCGGCGGGTTGTTTTTTTTTGCCATCCCTATTCAAAACGCCAAAATGAATTAAGGGGATAGGGTTGATAAGCATAAGATCTGCAAAGAGCAATAGGATCGCCAAGTGGTGGCGACCGATGTCAGTTGAAGCTTGCCCCCTCCGTTGCATGAAGTAATCAATCAGCAAGGGCAGGTCAACCTTGTTGCCAATCATAGCTCGACGAGCAAAGACTTTGGGTATACCCAACAGAGCGGACAGATTCTCCCAAACAAAACTAAAAGATCAGGGAAAGGCTTGGCTATCCCTATTTCCCATTTCTAGAATGCAGGAGAAATCTTCGTACGTCGAGCAGAGTTTGTCTAGCCCAAACCGGAACACATGCAAGTCCGGCTGCCAAAAATATAGAGTTGCATGCAACATAGGCCAGTTAATTTTTTGGGTCTGCCAATAGAAGAGATACCTCATGGGGCCAAGTTAAAAGGTATCGGAGACGGTGTTATAGAAAGAATCACGGAGGAGCATGTATTCTTTTTGGGATTCGTCAATTTTTGATCGCCTGGAGGAATTTTCGTGGTCCATTCTAGACTATTTTTGAAGAAAGAATGGCTTCCAGATGGCTTTTTTTTATAGGAGGCCTTGGCATTGAGATTGTTCGCACGGGCAATCTAGATTAACCTTATGGGCAATCTGGATTAATAGTACGATTAATCGGTAGTGCATAGTTGTTTATTTTTTAGTACCCATTTTCACGAAATTTTGAAGCGTAAATTGGATCCTCTTGCTAACATACGACTCCTTCTGGGCTTGACCTCCCCGAGATGACTGCTCTCCCTTATGCACGGACCTTCTCTGAGTACTGGTCCAAGATTGAGTACCCCAACACTCATGACGCTAAGAGTCTGCTGAAGCACTTCCACTTGGGCAGCTTGATCCGTCCCAAAAGCAGACCAAAAACTAGCCGCCATGTAAGCATTCTAGATCTCTCGAGTGTATAATGTGCCCATCTGAGAAAGGAAAATAGGTTCAAAGCAATCAATACAAGTCTATGGATAAACAAGAATACCATGAAGACAAGGCTAAGGAAGAAAGATCATACCTCGCGGTCTAACATGCCCTCAGGGAGTGGAAAGTAATGCTAACAAGGAGCCAGGTTTAGAGGAATGTCTCGGGAACCAACCACGCCACCCCGAATAAAGGGATATGAGTACCGGATAGTAGGCACGTGATGGGTCGGATGAGTGGGCCCGGCCTGATGAAAGGGACCCGCCTGATATGATGGCTCCACGCCGTGGGACGGTCCAGCCCTGTAGCTAGGAGGCAGCATCAATATAAGTATACCACCGAAAGAAGGAGCCATATCCAAGTGAGGAGGCCCGCGCGTCGATGCGATGGAGGGGTCGGTGTAGACTAATTAATGTTAAAACTTCTTAAATCAATACCTCCCATCAGAAAATAATCACCCTGTCTCTCATTAGGAGCACCCTCGGGAGAGGCAGGATGATCAGGAGAGTCAACCAGCAGCAGAGGAGGAGGCGCAACCTTAGGACCAGCGGTAGCAGGAGCTTACCTACCGGGAACTGCCATTATTCGCATAGTCTCAACGGCAACATGGGGCAACCCAGAATCAAATGTCTGGCGATGTAATCTCTATATGCCACCTTAGGCCCCCTAAGAAAACCATCAAAGTATATTCCCCAGGCTAGCTGGGTAGTGACCTCGACCTCCATCCGCTCGGGGAGACGCATAAAGGGAAGAGGGTCGACTAGAGCCCACAACGGGAAGCTAGGAGATTGTTGTCAAATGACCCTCTCGACCATGTATATCTGATACTCATACTCCCCGCGAAAGAAAGTGAGTTATTGGGAAAGCAACTGGCTCAACTCTCCCCTCACTCGGTGTAAGGATACATGATCCAAGTGACCTGAAGGAATGGAAAGGAAAGAAATCTCATAAGTATTACTTACAGAACCGTATAAGCTCAAAAATTTGCGTAATTCAAAGTATACCTGAGCCTTCATCAAGCAGTCCAGCGCAACCCTCACCTGCTAGAGGCTGACATGGTGTCCCATTTTCCTGTTTGTAGCCCGGTATAGATTCTGGTGGGGCCAGCTGATATCCAGGAACCACAGTGGTTGCAACATATGTCCCCCATCGATGTGTGCGAGGAACCAAACCTGTGAAACAAACGGACATACGAGTAAGACTTAACGTTTGTTTTCTTATTTCATGAATAACTTGCTCACACAATAAAAAAAGATAAGGATGAAAATCGTATACCTTCCATAAGTAAGACATGCTGATGTGACTATTATAAATCCCCCGAGAGAATAAATTCATAGAATGGTAGAGTGTCACCAGCTCGAATCCAGCCCAGTTCATGCCCTTAATAGATAAAAAGTCAATAAAAAGATGAAGCCACTACAAATGCACTGACCCAGCCGCATTGGCTACCAATGATTGGCCCAACATATACATCAAAAACGTTTGGGCCCTCTGCCTAACCTCCATAGGAGTTAAGAGCTCATCATGTCGCCAATGCTGTAAATAGGTCTTCAAATACTCAACCCTAATGGCGTTCCTTGCAACCAAAAAAAACGCGTAACCCATCACAGGCTGCATCCCAACTTGGGTAATCACCCTCCTCCGATCGATAAAAATGTTATGTGTAATACCCCATCCTTTTATTATCAAGTTAATCTTTTTTTTTCTTAAGCCTAGTTAAGGCTTAATCACCGTAAGGCATGAACTTTGGTTTTTGACCTTTCTTTGTTGGTCCAATACTTCTAGTGTGTCATCATAGTTATATTAAGTTTGCAAGAGTGATCATTTCATAATTCGGGTGGTCCGAATTAAAATTGAGATGTTAACCGCATGTTTTCACTTTACGCGATTTCTTAATTTTAGTCAACTTTGAGTTATCGTAACTTCTCTGTTCTTTGTCTGATGAAGATCTCGTTTGTGCCTATGTTTAGGCTTTAATCCAATATAAAACTTTTGTGTTTTGACTGAAAGCCAATTCACGCTCCTCGTTGGTCAAAACAGCCTGCGAAGTAGGCCGCTTAGAAAAATCTGATCGTTCGGTAACGTTGTGGCAGAACGCTGTCTTCGACGAAATTCTGGAAATTTTATATCCATATTTTGGGACAACTTCCTCTTAGGAAGTTGTATATCTTTGAATTAACTTTCTATGGACATGGATATCACCTCAATGGGAGTCCCGAACAAAAAGTTATGGCCAAATTACGAACAGTGCTCTTGATCGACAAAAGGCCAAGTGCTGGCAGTGGATTCTATGATCGACCATGGGGAAGACCATGATCGATCATGGTGCATCAGAATGTCGGTTTTGAGTAGATTTGGCCCGTTTTTCTCCATATAAACACATTTCTACCTCCTATTTTGAAGTCATACACCAAGGAGAGGTTTGAGGGAGATGGGGCTGAATGGTGAAGGTTCCCAAAGACATTTTTACTCATTCTTCACTCCGAAACAAGATTTCACCTTCATCCTCTTAATCTTCTTCATTATTCGTTCTTCCATGGGTAGGGCATAAAGAGCTAAATTGGGGATTTGGTGATTTGACGGTTTCTAGCTCGATTCAACCTTCCAAACTCGAGGAATAAGCTCCATAGAGGTGGGAATCTATACTAAAACCTATTTTCTACCTTATTGTTGATTAATTTCTGCTTTAGCAATTGTTAGCATAAAAACCCTAAGTTATATATATATACACACACATGCATATTTTGGGTATATGGTGAAAGTGTGATGAAATGTTGGAATTGATGAACCAAGTGGTCTACATATTGTTAAAATAACTTGGTTTAACAAGGTATTGATGGATCGATTGTTTTACACAAAATCTACTTGAACCCCTAATTTTATGAGATGTAAATATTGATATAAAGTTAACACTTTTTCTTAATAGTTCGGATAACCTATGCAAATATATATAGATATATTAAAACATATGTTTTCAACAAGATACTAAGGCTATTCGTTTGGTTTGCTTGAAAACCCATTTTATAAAGCCAACTGTCTACTCTTAAGGGTTCAAGTGGTTGGTTCTTTTTACAAAGTGCTTATGAGTTCTTAAACTCGACGGAATGATTAATATGATATTTTCATGTCGGTTACATATTGATGCTATAGTTGAATAATGAAAATCATTAAAATGGAACAATTGCTTATCATATGAGCCGGGTGATGATTTACTGAGACTATTGTTAGTGCTAGTCCGTGAACGATCCCAGGTATGATCACGGACCTTAAGTTGGGACAAAGCGCCCCTAGGTGAAAGACCTGAAATTGTGCACAGAAAATAACGGGAGGCCCTGCTGCCACGTGGTTGAAAGGCCACGAAATGCAGACCTGGTTGTATGCTGAGATGAATATACGATTAACTGTTCCATAATTTTTACCTGGAATCGGTTATACATTATCCATGATTTTAAGATTTCTTAAATGATATAAGAAAAGGTTTTTATTCAAATTACTATATGTACGTAAAGGACTTGGTTTGTAACATTAAACAAAAGGATTTTTAAATATGGTTTTATTTTAAAACTATATAATATGATTCCCACTGAGTCCGTTTGACTCGTCCCACCTATTTTCTACATAGGTATTCTTGCAGGTTCATCCAAAAAAGGGAGAGCTAGGACGCGACTCTGTAGAAGGCCTCTATACCTCAAACTAGTTATAGGTCCTTCATAATAAAAGGGCCTTTGTCTATTGAGTTTCATTAACAATCCGTGTATTACATTTGTACTAGAACATACGTATATAAATTATGGAAATCATATACATGTATTTTAGGACCTCGTTGGAGGCTAGCTGTTGAGTTGTAGTTACTTTTTCTTTCATGGGCAGATTTTGTGAAATGAAAAACTGTTCTTATTTTGTTGATTGTGGATTTCTAAGTTTTATTAAGGGATTGTATCTAGTTAACCCGCTGTTAGCGTACGGCACCCATGACGAACCTGGTCCCGGAGGGTAATGCCTTTGAACGAGATTTGGGGCGTTACAGTCTGCCCCTCCAACAGCAATCTGGCCATCATTTGAAAGTCAATGAGGGTCATCGTCATCTCCCCAAGGCTAAAATGGAAGGTGTTGGTAATATCCCACCAACGTTGGCCAAGAATCAATAGAATATGCAAACCTCTCTTTTTGGGGGCTCGTTCGAGTGAATCCAAGAAAGGGCCGAACCCAACCGACCGAATCAGCATCGAGACATCCAAAGGGCATCTCTCCCAAGCATCCGCCAATGGCCGAATCGAGCCCCAGCCTCGCACGCCACCACCCCCTGGATGGAATAAAACAACCAAAGTTCATAAAATACAATCAAGTAATATGCATGAAATAATAAGAACTGTCTCACGAAAAGTAATTTTCTACCTAAACGGTAGACATTTGTACTAACTTTGTCTTTCAGGGGCATTTCAGTAATTTTCTACCTAAACGGGGACCATTTGTACTAGCTTTGTCTTTCAGGGGCATTTTAGTAATTCTCTACCTAAACGGTAGCCATTTGTACTAACTTTGTCTTTCAAGGGTATTTTAGTAGTTTTTTACCTAAACAGAAGCCATTTGTACTAACTTTGTCTTTTAGGGACATTTTAATAATTTTCTACCTAAAAACTGTAGCCATTTGTAATAATTCGTCTCCCAAAAGGCAAGACAAAATCAAGTCTCCCAAAAAGGCAAGACAATTATCTTCCAAAATGGTAAGATATTCCGTCTCCCAAAAAGGCAATGCAATCATTAATACAAATACCAAACAGGTATATCTCGTTCAAGCCATCAATATATTATTATTATTATTATTATTATTATTATTATTATTATTATTATTATTATTATTATTATTATTATTATTATTATTTATATCTATTTTATTTATTTATCTAGTCGTTAACATAGGCGTTTAATCTTAGCACGTCATGTTAAGGTAAACGTGAGCCAATTCTCCCACTATCAAAGCACACCAAAATCCTATCATGTCACATGTCTTTTGTCCCCCTCACTTAACAAGAATTTTTTCACCTTGTCCGTTATTTTATTTTATTTTGCATTTGTGTTTCAGTACTTAAAGTAAAGTATCAATAGATTAAAGGGTTGCCATCAGTCCAAAACTATCCTAAAACGCCCTTTTCATAGGCTGTCAATGTCATGGGTGGGTTGTTACAGGCTGTTCAAATTCCAATGCATAATTGGCATGGGTATACACATATATATATCAACTGCCATTTATCATTTGCTAAACCAACAAAAAAAAAGGGAGCTACAGAGCAAAAAATACCTGCTGTGGAGGCGAAGAATAGAAACAGATATAATTATTCGGCTCCTGAAGAAGGAACTCGGGGTTCGTGGTAGGATCTCAAGCCGATAAGTACTGGACCTGCTGCCTAATATCTGATAAATCAGCCCCCTCGAACAAAATATCATGCTAATCATTCACATAAGGGCAGGGGTAGGCTCGACCGTTCACGAAATGGTAGTTCGGATTGAACGGTAGGGTGCCAACAAGACCTTGGTTGATGATCTCGGTGATAAGGCCGTGAAATTCCTCCATTACTAAGGAAAAAGTCTACGAAAAGTGGAATATAGAGAAGAATACCTCCGGAGGGGTAAGAAATCGAATTAGAATAGTGTGACGCAGCTAACGCACGGCGGAGCTATTTTTTCCACAAGATTAACCTATGGTTAATCGAAGATCCGAAACGGGTAATCGGCGTCCTGGAATAGTTACCGAAGCGGCGAATCTAAATATAACCCGAATGGGCAATCCATCATCTGAAAACGGTTTTATTCCTTCCCAAAGAGCAAGGCGCACTGGACAGGGCCGAGACTCATATCCAAGTAAAAGCAACCATGAGATTGTGTTTCGAAAATGCGTAAGGCTCCTAAAATGTGGATCTCACCTATATTAACTATTTCTCGATGTTGTATACTTGCTTTGAATGCACACATGCGCCAAGGGGCTTTGTGGATATCTTATTATGTGACCCTCACATACCCCGTTTCGGTAAAAAGATACTCAAGGAGAGTCGATGAGCACATAATTTGTAGGAACTAAACTGAAGGACCAAAATTAGAGGAGCACGAAAAAATGCGAAATGGGTTATCTGATTACCTGTACGGGCAATCTAGATTTACAGTGCGGGTAATCCAATAACCTGTACGGGTAATGTCACAAGGCGGTGGTTTCAGCCGGAGAAGTAGAGGCTGACACGGGTTATAGATTTCCTGTCCGGGTAATCTGCTCTTGAAGATAGTTTCTCTTACTATATAAGCCAAGAGAAAGCTTAAGACAAAGGTTCGAAAATTAACTCTCAAACAGAGGAAAAACAGAGTGAAAACATTGAGAAAAGAGAGAAATTTGTATTTAGAAAGAGATTTACACTTAAAACTTTGCTAGATTAGTGAAAAAATTTGTAATAGACTCTTGTTCGTTTTCCCAGAAAACGTACTGGAGACTCAGAAACCGTTCATAAATCGAGCCACACGCCGAACGGTGTTGGGGGGTCCTCTCGGGATTCTCACAATAATTATAAGCCACATATTGTTATCGAAACGATCAGATACTTTATAAACACAATGAGGAAATGATTGACAAATCTATATAATGGTAGATATTTGTAAGGCTCCGATGTTGTATAACAATGCTCAAATACTATTATCAAAAGTCAGATACTATTATTGAAATTTAGATATTGTTATTTCAATATCTGCAAGGACCTTATTTTTTAATTTTAAAGTGAATGGAATGCAATCTTTAAAATTTTTGGACAAGAGATTTTAAATAAATGGCCCAGTTTTTTTCAATAGTCCTAAAAAGCAAGAACATACCCTAGTATCTTATAAATTAGATATTATTCGATCTAAAATCATCATCCTTTATCATGTCTAATGCAAAAAGTGAAATATGCCTCCTAAGTTTCAATAAGAAGTCATAATGTCTTTCTTTTACAGCAACAAGGCTTCTCTCAAAAATAGCTTTGACTTCCATGGTATTTTATCTCATTCCTTCATGCTAACATGAAGAACTCTCTTTGTTGAAACCAATTATCCAACAAGTACTCCAGGGCATTTGGAAACTCCTCCCAATCTTTCTTGAATTATTTCCACTTTAGAAAGAAGACTTCTTTCGACGATGTCATCGTAGCACTACTCCAACCTTGAATGAATGAATTCCAAATGACACTCGATTTAAAAGGATGTTTATATCTTTGTTCCACATTTTTTGAAATTTGAATTGAGCACAACATGTGACGAGCATTCGGGAAAACTTTACTAACAACGCTAATACAAATGGACTCATTATCCATTACAAAGACGCTTGGGAGTTCATGGGGTTCGAACATGTAACTCCTGATGATTATATTAATGTAATTAAGTCCCATTTGGCTTTCTTGGTGTGGAAAATTGTTGTAAATGGTGACTATGTATGAAAAGTCTTTAAGATTCTCGCGTAGAAATTGACATCGTCCACCAAACTTGCAAAATTCATCAAAAATTTACTTTAACTCCTTTTTAAGGATTCCAAAGGCATATTTTAGATATTGAACCAACTTTTAAGATAAATATTTTACGTACAATAGGCCCTTGTTGTGCTGGAACAAGTGCTTGTTGGAGGGCAACCCCAGAGCAGAATTCTCTCATAATTGGACAGCAGTCTGTTAAGCATAAACAGGCGCCTATTGCAGACAGAATGGGTACCTATTGCTATGTCAATTTAAATATTTTATAGGGGTTATAGACTATCCTTTGGTCATTTTTCCTTCTCCTTACACCATCCTTGAGAGTTCTTTCTCCTCTATCAACTTCTTTCTACATTTTCACTTATATCGACATTCTGGATTCTAACTCAACCTTAAGAAAAGATGTTCTACGCATCAAGAGGAACGAGGTGACATAGGGATTTCAAAGTTTCATTGGACGGGGCTTCGATAATCCTCTTTCTTCCTTTCTTTCACCTTAAATCTTTGACGTAGGGGGTTTCTCTTGGCTTTAAAATTTAATAAGTTTAATTATATGCTTTTGAACTCAATAATATGATATTATTTTGTCAAAGTGGAGAGATTTTATACATATATGTTTTCTATGATATTCATGTCTATTTTTGTTAATGATATATGAATGATTGAATCATGAATCCTCGGGTGAAGTAAAATATGCCATCCAAACTCGATATTCACATGTTGTTTGATTCATATGAGATGTCTCTCAGGTGTATACATGGTGATTTGATAAAAATGAATTTGTAAATGGTTTTGCATACACCAAGAGACATGGGTGGATGAATGAGAGAATATGTATGGCATATGTTGTTTATAGTTTATATTTAGAGCATGAAATGCATGTATGCACTATTATTGTGCCAACCCGACATTTTGAGGAATTTCTAGCAAGCTTGGAGTACTCTATTGGCATAGGGCATGAATGTCTACTTCTTGAGGAGTTTTTACTTGATATCTATGAAGATTAAGAGCTTTCTGTACTCGTATTAGCATTCTTGGATTATGTTGATTAATTCATCATCAGAAGCTCATCATTCATATGGAATATATTTTTGGTTATTCTAAATTATCAAATTTCTTGATGATAATGGTATCCATTCATGGGGTGGCCATGAGAATGGGAAATTTTCATGGAAATTTATATAAATGGTGCTTGCCGAGTGAAAATAAGTGGGACCCGATGCCCTTTGGTTAAAAATTCCTAAGGCATTGGCAATGCACCATGGGTTAAATATTCTCTATGGAATGTGGACGAGTTGTTCCACTCCTTGTATATGACTCTTCCTTTCGGATTCTCGTCATCGGCAAGAGTTATGATTATATTATATTTACTTAGAGCAGATGGTTCATATGAGATCATTTTGTCTTAGAATCTCATTGGCACGAATCATCAAGGTTTGAAAATGGGTTGACATAAGAGAGGTAACTTGCATATGCACTTGCATATATAGTTTGATGAGATGATAGTTTTACGCTAAATTATTATTTAAAGCATGATTTGTTAACAAACTACTGATTATGTTTTAAACAAACTATCCCCTATCCCCCTATTGAGCTTTGATGTGACGCCCCGAATCCCATTCTAAGATTTTCACCTCCGGAACCTGATTAATCACGGATGCTGTGCGCGACGGCAGGTTTAAAATATAAAAATCTCAATTGATTAAAACCTTTTCTTGAAATAAAATGCCATTTGATGAAGTTCGGGCATGTGGAGTTCGTTTCTTTAATAAACCAACCTGTCATATCAGAATCATTTTCATACAAACAAAATCCCATTCAACAACATTTAAATCAACTCCACATATAACATTACTTTTGCAGGTTCATAGTAAAACTATTTACAAGTTACAAAACCAAAATGACATATATATATACAGTAGTCCTTATCGAAAGGGACTAGGAAAAGTCCATGGAAATCAGAGGCCTTCTAAACTCATAACCCAAGCACCATCCCAAAAGCTAGGTCCTGCAAAACTATAATGCAATAGTTTGAAAATCATGCAATGCAATGCAACCCACACACACGTGCCTGTCGAGACCCCTTGTAGGATCCCTATCCTAGCCATCGGAAGCTCTCGACCCGACTACCCAATCTCTCCTCTAACTACCTCACAAGATAAACCTCTACTAAACCCCAAAACCCGAGAGGATTGCTAGTCTATGCCACCTTGTACCAATTCTTGCTTCCTAAGGTTCGCCTTGCTTATGGAAGAACTATTCTAAAGTCTTGTGCAACACAATCACACGCCACCTCACACTTGTGCTGAGAGATAATAACTTAAAAGCCAAGCATTCATTGTTTCACTTTCGGGTTAGTTCATTATGATAGTTCATGCTTGGCCGACTAATAAGTTTTAGCTCCTATCATTCTTCTAGGCCATAGTACTACAGTTTTCCTTGACTAGCTATCCGTTAGCTATAATTGTCGCTTTGATAATTAGTACCATACGTTCATTATGATAAGGCCATCTAATCTCGTGAATACCACATGTTCTTATGCTCGTATTCTATATCTAAGGGCCATTAGTCATTATGCTTTCCACTTGATTCATTAGTACATTATGAAAGGCTGTCGCTTCCTTAAGTATACTATGTTTGGTCTGATAAGTGCATGTGTTCATTTATCCATATCCTAGGCAAGGTACACACATATAACACAATGTAAGATATGATACGATACAACGATAACAATGGCATCAATAATAATAATATAATCACAGTATCATATCAGTCCTCGTATCACATCTCTAGTATAATGCCTCGGTTTCACCCCGCGGTCTGACCAGGCCTAGAGCAACGGATCCCGAAGACTCCGAGACTCTTATCCATGTCTCCCCAAGTGAGGAGTGACTCAGGGACTTGGTTCTTCTAAGTAAGTCATTCGGAGATAACCATGCATGACATTTTTCCAAGAATTAACTCCGAATAGTTAACAAGGAGAACACCCGCAGAAGTCACGTCGACACTCAGAAGGAACCACACCAGGAGACTCCCTAACAGGTGGTGTCCATTAGTAGTCCATCTACTTCTCGGGAAACTAACCAAGTGGGATAGTAGTGGCACATGGGACCTACTCCGCTTGCCGGGGAAACAACTATAGCCCAAGACATGAAGTCCAACGAGAAGACAAGATACATAGAGTGGGCTCTCCTTTGTGGACAACCACAACCACCGGCAGAGTCACCAACTTCATTTTTCCATGCACGATTTAGGGATTTTCACCCATGGGCGGCAATTAGGCGACCCGTCTTCGAGTCACCGGGAGCTAGCCGATGCTCGGTCCAATAATCTAGCCCATATGTGTGATCGCGGTAATAAATATATATCACATCAATTTATAATGAATATTATCATCATCATCACACATATGGCATACCAAGTATATATATATACAATCCATCACATCCCACTATTTGTTTATCAATATTACATAGCCTTATCGTCATGTGGCTAATCATGTTTCATGGCCAACTAGTTTATTATCGACACTTTACATCTCATAATGTGTCATGTGTGAAGAATTAAGGCTGATTATGATCAATCAATGTTCTCTTAAGTCATTCTTACTAGCTAAGCGTAGGCGTCTACATTTCTTATTTAACCGCGATACTTACGACAACCTAGTTTCATACTATTATAATCCTGGCAACTTATGCCTCACCGAATCACATTTCTTTCATTACTAATGTGTATCTAAGTGGTATCCTCGTCAATAGTGTCAACAATAATCTCTGTAAGGCATTAAGCTCACATGTTATTGCATACGGTTCATTCCATGTAGTTCTTAGTGCAAACCTTGAGTAAAATGTTCTACACTTATAATTTGGGACATTGATGTGTATATCAATCATTAATAATCCATAACAAACCATTTATTATGCATAAAACCCGAAATCCCCAATTTACTAGTTCATACACCTTACTACCATATGGGTATGAAGTGTAAGCGCAAGTTTATGGCATATAACATGGAATTAATTACTCATACATGATATTTGTGTGATAATATACCCATACCCATCACTAATTAAACTCTAGTCCAACCAAACCCACATGAGCATACAAATAAACCTAGGGTTTTGAGAAAATACCTATTTTGAAGCTTAAATCTCTAATGAAACAATCAAATGATTGAAAACAAGTTTTAGTGTAGTGTTCCCACCTTAGAGTAGCTTTATGCTATAATTAACGAAGCATAGACTCCAGTTTGCGAAACCCTCGCCCGCGCTGAAGCCGCCATGGAGGAGGAGGAAGGAAGGAGATGATGAATAGTAACTAGGAGGGTGCTTTGGATGATTTGGGTCTTGAATCTTTGGTGGAGGATGATTGATGGGTGGAAGACCTTCACTTCTCCCTCTAGAACTCTCTTGGTGTGGTCTTATAGTGAGGGGATCGAATGGTGGTGTTTGATGGTGATAAATGGTGAGAAAATGGGTTAAAAGGAGTTAAAATTCGACACACAGGGGTCTGGGACCGATCCTAGGTTTCTGGGATTGATCCCAGAAGCATTCTGCCTACTATTTGTTTTTCACTGCACTAACCACTATTGGTATTTTGGCCATAACTTCTTCCTCGGAACTCGGATTCGGGTGATCTTTATGTACATGAAAAACTAATTCAAATCTATACAACTTCCTAAGAGGAAGTATCCTCAAATTGTGGATGGAAAATTCCCAGAAATGCAAAGAAAACAGACCTCTGCCATAAAATTATCGAATGACCAGATTTTTGCGATGGGCCTACTTCGGACCCTATTTTGACTAACGAGGAGTGCGAATTGAGTTTTGGTCAAAACATGAAAGTTATAGAATAGTATGAAAACTATACATAGACACAAAAGGAGACCAAATCGGATACGATACGAAGAAGTTACGAAGGTTCAAAGTTAGTGAAAAATAAGAAATCACGTAAGGCCGAAACTTACGATTTACATGCCGAAATCGATTCGGACCACCCGAATCTCTAAACGATCATTCACACGAGTCTAGGCATACTAATAGAACTAATGTGGGATGCTAAAACACTAAAAATCTCCACAAATCCTAAATTCACCACCCGGGGTGAAAATTGCAAACGTATGAAGTTAAATGCGGTGGAAAGGATGAACGGGGTATTACATTTGAGCTCACCCCATTTTTAAAACAATACAGGTGTTCAGGAGTCTAGAGAGGACAAGCAAGCGACATGACCGGGATTGAAATAGAGGCTCTGATACATTTATGTTTCATTATGTTTGTGTTATTATGAGAGGCCACGGTTATCCATTAACATTGTATATTCTGTTTAGATTCCTGAACCTAGTTTTATATAACCGTGAAAGCACGTATGTATATTTATGTACAGAGCTATCATCTTGTATATTTTGTTGATTGGCCCGTGTGGTTTTGTAATTCTCGCTTGTTTGACATGTAGTATGTGAGTTGTTGGATTCTTTATTTATATACAAACCCATTTTAGTCATTATAAGATGGGTTAATAACGGTTTAGGTCTTAATTGCGGGTGCCATCCCGGTAATTAAGGCAGAGGTGTTACAGAACAACTTCTTCAATATTAAAAGAGCCCACTGATAATTATCATCTTTCTCCTTATACATAAAATAATGGGCAATAGAGAACTTCCTATTTGTCAATGTTAGTCCCGCCGTAGCAATAAAAGGGGACACTGTTTGTTTTATGAGTACAATTAAAAATAATCATAGAGGGAAATAGATTAACTAATATAATACAAATGGGCTCGGCCCAAGAAAAGTCCAAAACCTCTTTGGTAGTTTCATCAAATCTATGCCAATAGACTTAATGATTATCTTGTAAAATCTTCTTTAATTGTTGAATGGCGCTCCTCTCCTCTATAGCATACAATCTCATATTCTCATTGTAAATAGTCCTCTTTATGGAAGCATTTGCCTCATTACGAGCTTTGATTCCACAAAGAATGTCTTTTGGTTTTACTCTGGCAATTGTGATTTCACTAAGAAAATTCTTCTCATGCTTGCTTAATCTTTCTACATATGGATGCCCCATTAAAGTTTTTAGTAACTCGTGATTATGAACTCCGCATATGACCAATCCCCACCGAGATTCAAACCATGAATTGAAAATAAGCAATTACATTTCCTTGCCTTCCTTGTAGCAATATCTCGCTTTGGCCCATTTTTTCCTTCTTTGCAATTATTATATTATTTATCTCCTCTTTTAAAACCCATAAAGAGTCTTGGCCTCCTTTTACTAGTACCATGGTCTGACTTTTGAGTCACGACTATAGTGTTAATCCCATTTCCTTTGCTTTGACACCAATGTATGAGAACATGCCGAGATTCAAATATATACAAAAACCAAAATTGTGAAATGCTAGTGGTTTAAATCTTCTTGGGAAATAGGTACTATAAAATTGTGACTCAAGTACTCATTATAATTACTTCATCTATTATAAACACATGAGTCACGTAAATAGATTTTGTTGGAGTATAGTCGTTCTCTATAGAATTCGAAATATGGCAACTAATTGAGACACTAAGTTGAAACGATTGATCACCACAACTTGGATTAAAAAGCTCCCCATCATTGAGATTCTCTCCATTGTCGCCATCCAAATTAAGGTCAACACAATTCATTTGAGAAAGAGGCTTTATTTCCAGAGGTTGTTCATTAACATCATGATAAGGAGCTTTGGGACCCTTTTCTTCAATGACATGCTCGGTATAGTGATACTCTCCATTAACTTTAGTAGTTGCTTGTAATTGAATTGCGGTGAAATCAATTTCTTTAAGAAGAGAAACATTATTCCAAATGGAAAAATCAAGGCAGTTTGGGTCCTGGAATATTTCAATTATATAAGTAAAAAATTATCCTGAAAGTTACAGGGACTCGGTTCATTGTGGATAAGTGTGTTCATATAGACTCATAACATGTTCTTCGAGTTAAGGTTTTATTAGAAATAGCACATACTCTCCTTTTACTCATACTCAGCCAATGTGGTATGAGTATTATGCCTTATACTCGGCGCATTTTGGATGAGGTTTTACGGATAGATTCGTCAAATGTACGTCGATTTAATATTCTTTAAAAAGTAGCATATTCTCGGCCGATATGAACGAGTGCTTTGCATAACACTCTGCCATCTTAAATCAAGTATTTGTGGGTTCAAAAAAACTAGAGCTCTCTTTGGGTATTTTTTTAAACAAACTTTTAAACTTTAGTTTTGCAATATTCAACTAAGGATAAAAATGCACAAAGATAAGGTAGCAATGAAACAAATATGCCAATTTTGACCTATCTTTGTCTTCTAAATTGTCACATGTAGCACCATCTTTGTTTTCATCTTCATCTTAATCACCAACACCAACACCATCTTTGAACTTCTTCAATACCTCCATTTCTATATCATTAGACTCACTATCCATGATTGTTGATACTTTATCACTCAAATTAATAATGTTAATGGTTGATTTCTTGTTCGAAATGGGATTTTTGGTGGGTGAAGATGGAAGGTGCAAGAGAAGATGTCTTCTCTAGTTAAGAGCTTGGGAATGGAGGTGATGAGGGTGGTACGAGTGTGAAATGTTTTTTGTTTTGTTTAAAAGTTAAATGGGCTTTAATCGGATATGGACGAGGTCTTGAGTAATTCTAGATAGCTGATAACCCTACTTTAATTTGAAATATATTTCATAAACTGACTGATGTATGCGTAAGGTTAATGGGCCACATTTAACTCTCAAGGAAGGAAGAAAAAAAAAGAGAGAGAGAAAATAAATGCAGTGGCTTTTCCTACCAAATTTTTCTCTTGGACGTCTCTTCATCTTTGCTCTCCATTTTCTATTATTTGATCAATATTGAAAATTTTGTCCTTGTCAAAATCCAAAGTATAGTTATATTTTATTGGTGTTATTCTTTAATTTTTTTATTACTTTTGAATATATAAAAGTGCATAACTATATTATAAGGAGCTATGATTCGTATTATAAAATAAAAGTGCTCAATTTTAAGATACTTTTTTAATGGCAGATAGTTCTAGCGTATGTACTTTTTTTTCTTAATCATAAGATACTTTTTTAATGGCATATATATATGCATGTATGTATTCATGTGTATAAGATGTAATCTTGCTAATGCCATAATTTTATGCATGTAGACTTTTTAAACATAACTTTATTTTTATTGAAACTCTTTAAGTGGTTGCTTATAATGTTCCTCATACTTTCTCTTTTATGTAATTGTTCAAGTATGGAAAGTGAAATTTCTAATGATTTTGTGGACCTTGATATGAATAAGTGCTCTGGGAAGATGAAACAGGATGTGTTCATGGTTGTACTGAAAAGGAAGAAGATGAATAACAGCTATTGACCAAACAAAAAATGAAGATGCAAAAGCAAACATAACGGAACCTAAAATAGGCATGGAGTTTGACGGTTGTGAGAATCCGGACCCGCGACCCGAGAGAAAAGAAGAGTCCTCGTTCTCGGTTTTAAAGGAAAACGTGTTTTGTAGAGTCGCCAGTTTGTTTTACGAGAAAACAAACAAAAGATCGTACAAAAGACAATTCAAAAACGAACTATCTTTCATACATTTGAAACCAGAGATTTATTTTGCTAGGGTTCAGGAACTACGTTACGAATTGGGAAGGTGTTAGGCACCCAATTCGCCCTTTCGGTCTCTCAATGGATCATGTATCTAATTCCTATTTTAGATATCTTGCAAGTAGTTTAAATGTTTTCGGAATACTCCTTTCCAAATAAATTTAATTTAAAATTGTATTTTGAAATCAGACTCGAGCTTTGCGAGCGCCTACGTATTCATTCGTAGAATGAAATCAGAGTCTCGTAGTTCCTTTCTTTGGAAACTATTTTTTGTATTTTTATTTGTTTTGAAAACGTGTCAAAACGGATTTTAGTTTTTTTTGTAAAACTTAGAAAGGATTTATTTGAAAGTAGTGAACTTCTTTGCAAGTTATCTAATTTTCTGTATTAAAATTAATATAGAAATGTAATACCGAAATTTAGAGAAGTGGTAAAAAGTTATACCTGCTGCGCTTAAAGAAGATAGGAGAGCCTTGCCTTGACTTCCTTCTCTCTCTAGAGCTTTCTCTCTCAAAATTTTCTCTAAAAAATGACTTTCTCAAGACTTTGGCAGAGTTCCCACTTACTAAAAATACTATTGAATGTTGATGTCCCTAAAATGGGATCCCAAGAGTCCTATTTATAGCAACATTTCCGCCAAAAACGCTCCAAAAGAGGCCAACCGCAGGGGTAGCCGCATGGGGTGCTGCTGGGGCGTGTGACAGAGGTTTGCCAGCCGTACGGCTGGTGGGTAGCCGTACGGTTGGGCGTGCGGCTAGGGGGTGCGGTTAGCATGTGCCAACCGTACGGTTGGCAGGTAGCCGTACGGTTGGGCGTGCGGCTAGGGGGGTGCGGCTGGCTCATAAAAAATGCGCAGGAGCGTTCGGGGCGCTGCCCCGCACCCCGCGACCTGACCGGGCAGGTCGATCCCCGTCCTGGTAAGCGAAGAGGCAACAAAGGTTATCTTAGACTCCCAACGCGTCCGAAATCGGAGTCTTTCCTATCAGTCTTTCTACATGCATGATGACTCATGATTAAATGCGGGATGCTTAAAGAAAACCAGTATTCGCACGGGAGTCGTGGATTGGGGTGTTCACAACGGTGTCAATGATACATATATTGGAGTATTACAGAAAATATGGTAATGAAATTGGATTTCCTGTGAAGGCAAGGAATTCAAAGAAAAATGATGATGGCGTCGTAAATTGGGTTGCTATTACATGTGATCGAGAGGGAAAAACAAAGAGCAAGTGTAGAAACTCATTCCATCCGCAACTTATTTGTATAACTAATTGTGATGCGAAGGTTAATGTTGTTTTATGCATTGGTGGAAAGTGGAGAATTTTGCTAAGTCCGGGAAAATCCAGGTGTTACAAGACAAGTAGGTGATAAGTTATTTTGTTAAATGAAAGCTTGAAATGAATGACAGAACCGGCATTCCACCAAATAAATTTTTTAATGCATGTGTTGTGGAAGTTGGTGGAAATGAGAATGTGCCATTTTTGTTAAAAGACTGTTATAATTGTATTGATAAAGCTAGAAAGTTGAGACTTGGGGATGGAGATGCTGCAACAGTTCAGAATTGTCTTCTTAAAATACAACAAAATAATGCTACCTTTTTAATTCAATGGATTGGGATGATGATGGCAGAGTGAAAAATTTATTTACTTGACAAATAAGTACAATATGCCTTTTGCTCCATTTGTTGGGGTGAACCACCACAACCAATCAATACTATTAGGGTGTGGGTTGATATCAAATAAAGATACGGGCACGTTCACTTGGCTTTTCAAGACTTGGTTGGTACGCATGTGAAAATTTAGAGAGGAAGAATTATTTTATTCCATAATAATAAAGAATGAATATTAGGACATTATATAGGGAATAACATCCTAACTTACCTAAAATACCTACCAAGGTGGGATTTTACCACAAATAAAATAACATAAATAAATAATAAACTAAATAATATTGAATTATCAATACTCCCCCCAAGTTGGTGCGAAGATATCCATCATGCCCAACTTGCTCACTTGAAATTCGAATGGTTGCCTTAACAGACCCTTGGTCAAAATATCTGCAACTTGTTGATTAGACGGAACAAAGGGAGTACATATTATTCCATCCTCTTGCTTCTCTTTGATGAAGTGCCTATCAATCTCAACATGTTTTGTCCTATCATATAATACCGGATTGTGGGCAATATTGATAGCAACCTTGTTATCGCAGTATAGCTTCATTGGGAGACTTATTGGCCTTTTGAGTTCTTCTAAGACCCTTTGTAGCCAAAGAACCTCACATACTCCTTGAGCCATTGATCTGAACTCAGCTTCTGCACTACTTCTAGCGACAACACTTTGCTTTTTGCTTCTCCATGTAACCATGTTTCCCTAAAGAAACGTACAGTAGCCAGACGTGGACCGTCTATTGGTAACCGATCTAGCCCAATCAGCATCGGTGTACACCTCTATCCCTCTTTTATCGTTCTTCCTGAAGAACAGACCTTTCCCTGGGGAGCCTTTAAGGTAACGAAGAATACGGTACACAGCCTCTAGATGCTCTTCACACGGTGAGTGCATGAACTGACTAACCATGCTTACGGCAAAAGCAATGTCAGGGCGCGTATGAGACAAGTAGATTAGTTTCCAAACCAACCTTTGGTATTTTCCTGTTTCGACTAGAACACTATCTTTAACATCTCCTAGCTTGGTACCTAGTTCTATGGGAGTATCCGATGGCTTACACCCACTCATCCCAGTTTCTGACATAAGATCCAATATATATTTCCGTTGTGTGACTGCAATACCATTCTTTGAACGGGCCACCTCCATTCCAAGGAAGTATCGTAGGTCGCCAAGATCTTTAATCTCAAATTGTCTGGCAAGATTTTGCTTCAATCGACTCATTTCTTCAACGTCATCCCCAATCAAAATCATATCATCCACATAAACAATGAGAACATAAAGTTTGTTTCTTGTGGACGTCTTTGTGAAGAGAGTATGATCAGACTGCCCTTAATTATATCCTTGGCCCTTGAGGAACTTCGTTAATCTTTTGAACCACACTCTAGGGGATTGTTTAAAGCCATACAAAGACCTTTTTAGCTTGCAGATTTTTGTCCCAAATTCCTTAGTAAACCCAGGTGGAGGTTCCATATAAACTTCCTCTTCTAAGTCTCCATTCAAGAAGGCATTCTTTACATCTAACTGATTCAGAGGCCAGTCCAAGTTAGCTGCAACTGATAAAAGGACCCGAACTATATTTACTTTTGCCACTGGAGAAAAAGTTTCGGAGTAGTCGACTCCATACGTTTGCGTGAAGCCTTTAGCCACCAGACGAGTTTTGTACCGTTCCACTGACCCATCTGAGTTATACTTCACCGTGAATACCCACTTACAACCAATAACTGTATTTCCTTCTGGAAGTTTTACTTTCTCCCAAGTAGCATTCTTCTCTAGTGATCTCATCTCCTCATACACCGCTTCTCTCCACTCTGGAACATTTAAAGCCTCCTGAACATTGTTAGGAACAACTATATTCGACACACAAGAGATAAACGCAGAATAGGACGGTGAGATATTTTTATATGACACAAAGTTTGAAATGGGATATTTGGGAGATTTCGTACACGCTCTGACTCCTTTTTTAAGTGCAATAGGAAGATCAAGTTAATTAGACTGGGTTGACTCAGTATTGTTTTAAGAACTACCTTCAGGTATCTCGAAAGAGTCATCGTGAGTGTTATGATCCACCTCCAGATTGGATTCTTGGGGTTGCTGAGGGATGGTTTCTTTCCTTTCTTGTTTTGAAATTTTTCTATAATAAACAAGACCTTTATACCGTTTTGCACACATCTTTGGTCCATCGGTAGTAATCAGATTTTGGGATGACACTAGCCCTGGTTGTTCACCATTACCAAAATCAGTATCTTTAATATTTAATTCATTTATTTTCCCAGATTGTGTGTTAAAATCATTAGGTGCTTGTTCATACAAAACATCAACTACCGAATTATCGAAACCACAACTACCATCTTCACTCGTGCTCTCCCCCTGAAGATGGGAGTCGTTGTAATAGGATTGCCCCTCAAAGAAGGTGACATCCATAGAAATGTACAATTTTTTGGAAATTGGGTCAAAACATTTGTACCATTTCTAATTTGTAGGATAGCCTACAAAAATACATTTGTGTGCCTTTGGATCAAGTTTAGAATATTTTGGGTCATGATTATGAACAAAGGCAACACTGCCAAATATTTTTAAAGGAATATCCCCTAATAGCCGAGTTTTGGGAAATATGTCAGAAAGCAATTTGATGGGGGCTTTAAAATTCAAAGTTCGTGTTGGAAGCCGGTTAATAAGGTAAGTAGCAGTCAAAATAGCATATCCCCAAAGGTATTTTGGAACTTTAGTTTGAAAAATTAAAGCTGGAGCAACTTCAAGTAGATGTCTATTTTTTCTTTCGGCAACTCCATTCTGTTGAGGAGTATAACTGCAAGAACTTTGATGAATTATCCCATTTGTGATGAAAAAATCCCCTAACATCTTATTAAAAAATTCATTCCCATTATCACTTCGAAAAATTTTAATTTTGGTTTGAAACTGTGTGTGTATCATGGTGTAAAAGTTTTGAAACACACTCCCAACTTCTAATTTTTCTTTTAAGAGAAAGACCCAACATACTCTAATATGGTCATCAATGAAAGTCACAAACCAACGTTTGCCAGACCAAGTGGGCACTCTAGAGGGACCCTAAACATCACTATGAATCAAGGTGAAAGATTGTGATTTCTTATATGTTTGAGACGAAAAAATCGTACGTTAATATTTTACTAATTCACAAGATTCACACCGAAATTTAAGCAATTTTTTATTCATTAACAACTTGGGAAACAAATGCTTTAAATGCTGCAAGTTTGGATGTCCTAACCTATAATGCCATAGCAAAATCTGACTATCACTAGAAACAGAAATAGAATTAAAACAAGTCTGCCGGTCTTACCTTCCAGAGGTAGACCCGTTATTGAAGAAGTAGAGACCCCCATCCTGTTTAGCAACCTCAATCATCTTCCCTGAATTTGAATCCTGAAAATCACAATGAGAAGACCAAAAGTTAACTTGACAATTGAGATCAAGAGCTAATTTGCTGACAGATATAAGATTATACGATAAATTAGGGACATGTAAGACATCTTTAAGAGTGAGAGACGGGGAGACGATTATGGTTCCTTTACCGGCAACCACAGCGAAAGAACCATCAGCAATTTTAACCTTTTGATTCCCTACACACGGAGTATATGACGAAAAAAATTCTGAGATACCGGTCATGTGGTCAGTGGCCCCTGAATCTAATATCCAGTTGCTATGGAATTTGATACAGGCAATTGTAGCTGTAAACTTATTACTTGACTGAGCTATGGAACATGAGGAGTCAGAGTTTCCTAAGGAATGAGATTGAACCATTTTACATAGATGCTCTAATTGTTCCTTTGTGAATGGAAGTGGTTCTGAGGAAGATGGTTGCGCTGAATCTGTATT
The DNA here is from genome assembly GCA_021464415.1 of Lonicera japonica. Lineage (NCBI taxonomy): Eukaryota > Viridiplantae > Streptophyta > Magnoliopsida > Dipsacales > Caprifoliaceae > Lonicera > Lonicera japonica. Next base: position 286,380 of record JAKCWG010000901.1, on the reverse strand, counting down.
GCTTGCTTGGAATGCTCGTGTTCCTCCCCTCGTTTTGTTATCACGCTTTTTCCAATTTGCTAGTTTACCATGAAGCTTCCAGCAATTATCCCTAGTATGACTTGACCACTTGCAATGATCACACCACAATTTATGCTTTCCTCCCCGCTTATCACTGTCTACGGCTTTATCAAAGGCTACCAGTGCAGAGCCTTCACCATTTGTACGAGGCTCCCGTTCGTCTTTCAACATCACAGATCGTCGAGCCTCTTCTCTTAGTACCTCTGGAAACACCTCTCTGATAGTGGGCAAAGGTATTCTGCCTAAAATACGACCCCGAACTTCATCTAGGTCCTTGTTTAGTCCAGCCAAGAAGACAAACACCCGACCTCGCTCAACCTTCTTCTTGTAACGGGCACTATCATTCGGGTTTTCCCACTCTTCAGTTTTAAACAAATCCAACTCTTGCATATGGCCATCATGTCATGGTAGTAGGCTGTAACCCCACGATCTCTTTGGTGCATCTTCCACAACTGATTATTGAGTTCGAACATTTGAGAATAGTTGTCTAGATCCGAGTACGTTTTCTTAACCGCGTGCCAGATATCTCGAGCGGTTGGTAGGAACATATAGGGTTTACCAAGTCCAGTCTCCATGGAATTGATCAATCACGAGGTAACCATCGAATTCTCCTCGCACCATGACTTAAAGCCCGGATCGTTAGTTAAGGCTTGTACTACCTCACCATTCACATAACCTAATTTTCTTTTGCCGTCAATAAACAGTCTCATTGATTGTGCCCATTTGAGGTAATTCCTTCCATTCAATTTGTGACTAATACTGGTCATAGGATTTTCACTCACCAAATAAATATTAGCAAATTGCGACATAGTATCTATGAACGTAGAAGACGGGCTTATGGTGGAACCACTAGAAGATTCTGTGAGACCCAGATTACTAGCACCCACCATAGCAAGTTTATAGTTCATATGGTAAGAGAATCAAACTAAGCAAACACAGGACTGAATAAAACCAAATCTGGAACAAGAACACAGCAAACAATCACACTAACCCGTTACACTAAATCTGGAAATACCAAACCAAGCCAAATCCGGACCGAGTTAAACCAAAACTAGGCTAGAACAAGGTGCAGAACAAGGAGACGATCTGCCCTGGAAATTTTGGCAGCAATCGGAGAAGCCAAGTGCCTCCACGCGCGGTGGAGACTGACGGCGCGTGAGATCCACGCGCAGAGGGGCGGTGGCACGTGTGGGCGCGTGCAACGTCCGTTTCCAGTGGTTCTTTTGGGGTTCTACTCGTCTGGGAATTCTGACCAAGCCTGTGTGGTTGGATCTTGGAAAGGTGAAGAATTACGCACGCCAGTGAGCAAAGAACGACGGTGGCAGGTAGGGTTTTTTAGGCGTGCACAGTGATGACATCTAGGGTTTTCTGGCAAGTGTTTTGGCCAGACCTAGGGTTCCTAACCTAGCTCTGATACCAAGAAAATTTATAGAGGAAGAATTATTTTATTCCATAATAATAAAGAATGAATACTAGGACATTATATAGGGAATAACATCCTAACTTACCTAAAATACCTACCAAGGTGGGATTCTACCACAAATAAAATAACATAAATAAATAACTAAACTAAATAATATTGAATTATCAATAGCATGAATGGTGGTACTCCTACTGCAATAATAACTGATCAGGATAGGACACTGAAAAATGCCATTGAAGTTGTACTCCCAATGTCAGGACATCGGTGGTGTTTGTGGCACATTATGAAAAAATTGCCAGAAAAATTAAGGGGTACAGTCTATATGAGTTCATAAAGTTCTCAATTCATTGTGCTGTATATGATTCTCTATCTGCCATCGAATTTGAAACAAGCTGGAGCAGGTTAATTGAAAAGTAAACCTTGGGAAAAATGAGTGGTTGAGTGGGCTATATAATGAGAGACGACATCGTTGGGTTCCTATTTTTGTGAAAGACACATTTTGGGCTGGGATGTCTACTACTCAAATGAGTGACAGCATGAATGCATTCTTCAAAGGGTATGTCACTTCTTGAACTACCTTAAAACAGTTTGTTGAAAATATGAAAACGCGTTGCAAACAAAAGCCGAAAAAGAGAGCCAAGCCAGATTGTAGATCGTTCAATGCTTCAATTCCACATGTAACTAAATATAAGGCTGAGAAACAATTTCAAGAATGTTACACGACTGAAAAATTAAGAAAATTTCAAGACGAGAAAAGGGAAACTTCATTGTAATCCCTTGCTTATTAGAGAGAATGGTGGCTTTGAGGTGTACAAAGTAACATAAGATATGGTTGGAGAGACGGAACGACAAGTCACTTTTACAGTTTCCTTTGCTCTTGGAGATTGTGATATTAAATGCAATTGTCGTTTGAGTTTTGAGGAATTGTTTGTCAGCATTGCTTTACAATCTTGATTAATTTTAAAAATTATCATGCCCTTCCTGAAAAGTACATTTTAAGGCTATGGAGAAAAGATATGAAGAGATGTCACACAAAAGTTAAGATCATTTACTCAAATTGGGCAATGAATCCTGAAAACGAACGGGCAGATATGCTGTGTAACATGTTCAATGAAGTGGTAAACTTGGCGTTGGAAAATGAAGAATGGTGAAGGAGCTTCTACAAGTAGCGAACCACTCCATTGGTTGCTAACCAACTCAATGCAGGATCAAGTGGTCTAAATGTTAACCCTACTACAGAAGGAAGTGTAATTCTTCTTTCTCCACTTGCTGTTCGTAGCAAGGGTCGACCACCATCAAATAGGAGACAAGAAATGGTAGATAAAGCTATTAAAAGGAAGGGACACAAGATGTCAGAGGTGATTTTTCTATTAATTTATAATTTAGCATATTTGTTGTTCATTTTAATCAATGCTATCTGTAAGTATTTTTTATTTTTATTTTCTTTAGGGAAGCAAAAGTACATCATGTGCCACTTGGTTCTGGTTTACAATTGCCATTCAGTTCACAAAGTATCTCTACCCAATTGGATACTTCATACCGCATGTCTACCCAAGCATCTCCTCCCATTGTGCAGGTTTGATTTGTTAATGATATTTGTCTAAGCATCAAATTTATAATGGTTCTGGTTCACAAGTGCAGGTATTCTGTTTATCAACACGGCTATGGAAGTTTTGTTTATTCTTTACTTTCGAAAATTTCAAATAAAGAATTTTATTTATTAACATGGCATCGGTACTTTGTAGGCATGTTGAATGGATTATATGACATGATCAATGACTGAGAAATGAACAAGGAAACAGTGATGCACTTTGGAATTTGAATAACCAACATTTTGACCCATTTTGGAGGCTAAAAGATAATTAGTGATGAATTTTGCGATGTAGAGATCGTGTGATTATTATATCTTGATGGAGATCTTATTATATATTTAATCTCTTTTTGATGCAGCTTGCTTAAGAATCCATCTTTTATGTAGCATAATGACTTTTATTGTGGTTTAGTTTATATAATTTTTGCATTATCGGATATGAATTTTAATTTTTTGTCATGTTCGTGGTGTCTTTGCTAGTTACTGCTTATCAAGTTAAATTTGATGTTTTAAGTTTAATTTATCTTGAAGAAAATTATTTTTCTAGAGAAGTTCATACTTAGCTTCAAGATATGAATTCAATTCATGAATTTCATCTAGGCCAATGCAATAAGGTTAAGGATTCACAACTTTTAGAATAATTCACTTTGCACTGGTCATACAAAATGCAATAAGTTCACATCTTGGGGCATACAAAATACATAACATTCAGGTTCACCTTCAACCCTAGTACATAAACTTCATTAGTGTTCTATGGTACAAAGAAAAAATAACAAAACAATCTACTTAATTCTCTCAACTTTGTTAATTTTCTGTTCACGGCCAAATGAAATACACACTAGCTGCCCAGGCAAGAATTTTGCTTCTAGCTTCAATGCTAGTCTCTTTACCGTCTCTAATAGCACCTCTCAACTCTTCATCTCAGGTTCGGTTCCTCGAGACAGCAAAATCCCTTCGGGCCAAACATCACCCGTCATGCCTTTGGGACTGAGCGCCCACTGGCGGAGTTTCCGCTGCTGTGGTACGCGATAGCTGGCCACAGCAAGCAGAGGATTATTCCCATTGCATTGTAGTGTGGGGATACCTCTGTGGCAGAGTGCCAGAGTCCAAAAAAAAAAAAAGTTCTAAAGCTCCTACTAATCCCATTCCTGTGCTTTACCACATCTCAAATTTGCTTTGTAAAAACACATTGAAAAAACAAGTGGTGCTCATCTTCACTGGCACGACTTGTTTTAAGAGGTGAGAGAGAGACATAGGAAAGAGGTGATATTTTTTTTTCTTCTTCTAGGGGTTATTTGCAAACATCAATTTGTTCTCCAATCTCACCCGAAATTGGTGAGAGAGTGCAGAGGAAAGGAGTTTTCTTTCCCTCTATGAGCAGAGAATATATTCAAGACCTCTTTTTTTATTTATTAATTGAAGAGTAAAACATTGGACATGTTTAAGAAATCGGTCTCTTTCATCGGGCTCCCAAGAATTTTCGTATTTTAAGTCATCAATATAAAAATTTAGGTAACATTTGTTAAAATAATTGAAAATTCAAAATTGAAAATTGAATTTTTTTTTTTTTAATTCTGAAAATTGTATTTAAAAAAATGTTGTTTGCTTGAATATAACAAAATCTAAAAACTGTTTTTTTTAATATGACAATTTTATCCTTATTAGGTATTTTGAGGAGGGTGTTTTAAGTTTTAAAGAAGGTAAAATAGGTATTTTATGATAGAGTGTTTTAAGTTTTCATATTTAAGTGGTTAATTTAACACTAAAAAATTTTGATGCAAATTTTTAGTTTTAGGTGGCAAACCACTTAATTTTTTTGGCAAACAAACAATTTTGAAACCACATAAATTTGAAAACTTAAAGTTTTTATATTTAAGTAACCAAAACAAACAACCCCTTAAAGTTTTTATATTTAAGTGGTTTTAAAGTTGTTTTTTTACCAAAATAATTAAGTGGTTTGCCACTTAAACTAAAAATTTATATCAAAAATTTTAAGTGGTAAATTAGCCACTTAAATATGAAAATATAAAATATCATATTGTGAAATACTTATTTTATCCATCTTCAAAATTAATACTAATCCTCATTGGAATTGGAGTTGTTCATCGTCGCAGTACCTAAAATTACAATCAATCATCGTTGTTAAAGCGTTTGAGTGAGAGAAAGAGAGAGAAATGGCAACGACTGATTGTTGTTCTCCTACTTGCGGATTCAATTCTCTATCTCTCACTACCTCTTCTTCCTCTTGCCCAAATTCCACTTCCACTTCCTCCTTCAAGCCCCTTAGCTTCTCTGCTAATAGCTCCCCCAACTTTAACTTCTTCTCCAAAGGTAAATCCCAATTCCAATTCTATTCCTCTGCTTTTGCTGTTTATTCCTAGAAATATTATTATTAGTTCAATGCACAAAATTATTTTGATACAAAATTATGTCTTTATGTTTTAAAATTTTGTCAAGTTTACCAATTTTATTTTATGAATTTTTGTATTTAGCGAAGTAATGGTGATTAGTAATTTTCATAAATGAAATGGATTAGCTTGGATGAAAAGTTTAAATTATATGGTCTTTTTTTTTTCATTTAGAATCATGTGAACTAAATAAATTAATAAGGACAAAATTGTCATATTAAAAAAAAATAGTTTTCGGATGTGTTTTATTCAAACAAACAACATATTTTCATATGCAGTTTTAGGGCTGGGATAATAAACTGGAAAACCGAAAACCGAACCGAAAAAACCGAAAAAAAACCGGTTCGGTTCGGTTCTTATTATTAAAGTGGACTTTTTTACCGGTTCGGTTCCTAATTGTTATTAACGGTTCGGTTCTCGGTTCCTTGGTCAATTTAACTAAAGGAACCGTTAGGAACCGTTCTAAGGGTTTTAAACCGGTTTTTTAGCAATTTTAAGGGTTTTAACGGTTCTAACGGTTCTAACGGTTCCCCAAAGAACCGTTAGAACCGTTTTTGGCCGGTTCCTACGATTATTAACGGTTCTAACGGTTCCAACGGTTCCCCGAAGAACCGAACCATTAGAACCAGTTCGGTTCCACTTTCGGTTCTTGAAAAAAAAAGCTAAAAACCGAACCGTTTTTAATTTTTGGTTCTCGGTTCCGGTTCTTATCATTTAGGACAAGAACCGAACCGGTCCCAGCCCTATGCAGTTTTTAGAATTAAATAAACAGTTTTTCAGTTTCAATTTTCAATTTTCAGTTCAGTTTTCGGTTGTTTTATCAAACATCACCTAACTACACCAGAAATGATCTTAAGAGACTGACTTTTTTTCGTCAGTCACTTAAATACTTCTTAAGCGACTAACATTACAATCTGTCGCTTAAGCATACTTAAGCGACTACACTTAAGAGACTGAAGTTAATTAGTCCCTTAGGAGACTCTGAAGCGACAATACTTCAGCGACCGCACTTTGTTAGTCGCTTAAGAGACCTTATGCGACTACACTTAAAAGAGTCACCTATGTTTGTCGCTTAAGAGATCTTAAGCGACTACACTTAAGAGACTCACCTATGTTCGTCGCTTAAGAGATCTTAAGAGACTGACTTTGAACATTGTCAGTCGCTTAAGATCTTACTTAGGCGACTGACAATTCATTATCAGTCGCTTAAGTGTTTTTTTTTAGTTAAATGCAGAGCCTTTTCTCATAATGTATTTGGGTTGAAAGATGCATTTTGGTTAAAGGAGAAGCGATTTTGAGGTGCAAATCACCATTTCCATCACCAAAGGCATTGTTCTTACCTCGTATTTGATCTCTAGGTTCGTAAAATCTCTCTTATTCATCTTAATTTATTACTAAATTTCGTGTTCATAGTAGATAGGTTAAGTTAATTAGTGTTAAAAATGTAATTTTAGTGTTCAAAATCTAGTTTTAGTGTTAGTTTAAATATATATATATATATATATATATTATGTATAATACTATATACATAATATTAACATTAATTATATATAATTAATGTATATACTATATACACTAATTATGTATATACTATATTAACACTAATTATATATATATATATACTTAGTGTATAATAAATATTTCTATATATATAATATTATGTATAATACTATATACATAATATTGTGTGTAAATATAGTATTATACATAATATTATATACAAAAATATTGATTAGAAAATTATATTAATATATAAAAGAAAATTATATAATATAAATTTTTATAATAAATACATATATATAATTATGTATATATCTTTCGTGAATAAATAATAGGAAACATGGATAAGAGTTGGATGTAGTGTTGCAGAGGTTCGAACCCTTTCATTATTGGGGTACTCAAATTCTTGGAGTTTGTAGTACAAAATACTAATGAACTGACTGGATTATTTAAGTGCCCCTACACAAAATGTCGTAACCATAAATGGCGGCTTAATGTTAATGGGATGTACAAACACTTGATCGGTCATAGTATTATGGAGGAGTATACTATAGAGGACCAACACGGTGAAACTTTAAATATACCTTCGTTATAGCAGGTCGGCCTCAGAATTACACCATATATTCACAATATGATGTAAACGACATCAAATTTGTCACATGGCAGCGAGACTAGAACAGGAAGACTCAGAATACTAGAGTGATGGTAATAGCGGATGACGTCCCGTACTATGGGATTCTTGAGGCAGTTGTCGAGCTAAAGTATGCAGAAGGCATGCCATTGGTGTTATTCAAGTGTAAATAGTACAACACTGACCCGGAAGATCTCGATAGCACAAAGTTAGATCATGGTCTTTTGTCAGTAAACACTTCGACTAGTTGGTATGAAGATAGACCATTTATTCTTGCCAAAATAGCAAGACAAGTGTTTTATGTAGATGATCCGTTGGCAAGTGTTGATTGGAAAGTCATTCATGTGATGTTACTCAGAGGTACGTACAATGATAGCACATTTGCAAGAGATGAAACCGCCACTCCACAGTTTGAAGTACAAAAACCCTATGAAGAGCATCACATGAGTTACATTCCTATCTCTGGTTTCACCATCGAACTTGGTGATCTACCACAAGTGAAAGTTCCCGACTATGATGATGAAGATGACGACGATGATGACGACGACGATGATGATGATGATTGATATGTTCCGATTTGTAATTCCTTAGATTGATTTCACTATTATTGTAATAAATAAATAATATTATTTAGTATTTTTTTTAGTGTTATTATTAAATAAATAAATAATCGTTTTAAGCATTTTTTTTTCATTTTTTATTATTATTATAAATAAATAAATAATCTACTTTAGCATTTTTTATCACTGTTGTTAGTATTATTATTAATTAAATAAATAACATTTTTCAACAAATTTTTTCATTTATTATTATTATTATTAATTAAATAAATAAATAAATTAATTTTTTTAGAATTTTTTATTTTCACTTAAGTAACTGACATTGATCAACTTCTGTCGCATAAGTAATTCTTAAGCTACTGATTGTATATATTTGTCGCTTAGGAATTTTTTTAAAATAATATTTTTTAGAATTTTTTTCACTTAAGCGACTGACATTGATCAACTTCACTCGCTTAAGTAATTCCTATGCGACTTATTTATAAAAAAATAATATTTTTTAGAATTTTTTATTTTTACTTAAGTGACTGACATTGATCAATGTTAGTCGCTTAAGTAATTTTTAAGCGACTGATTGTATATATCTGTCGCTTAGAAATTTTTTAAAATAATTTTAATTTTTTTTTCACTTAAATGACTGACATTGATCAACTTCAGTCGTTTAAATAATTTTTATGCGATTGATTATATATATATATGTCACTTAAAAATTTTAAAAAAATAATATTTTTTAATTTTTTTTATTTTACACTTAAGTGACTGATTATCTGTGTATCTGTCGCTCAGATATTTCAATTCCAAAGTTGTCAATTAATTGGAGACCCAAATATGAGCGCGGGAGAGAAATTCCAATATCCCTCTATTAATTTTCATTCCCACCCTTTCTAATTTTCATTCTGCCTCTACCCCTTTTCTAATTCGAGCCCCCAATCTCCACCCTCACTCAACCCCTCTGATCCTCTCTACCAAATTCCCACCTCGGAGCTCCACCAAATATCAAACTCTCTCTTCAGCTTCCCATTCTCTCTCTCTCTCTCTATCTCTCATATCATTCTCTCTTTCTCTATATATCTTTAAATTTGAAGTTTGGGTTTTTAGAATCTAATTTTTCACTTAAAAACCTTCACTCTCACTCTAGTCCATGGCACCATCTCCGAAGATCCACCTCGCAGCTCCACCGGCCCACCACCACTGGCCCTAGTTTTACTGCTTTTTCCCTACCACGGCACCACATCTTACTCTCTTTGTCTCGCGCCGCCGATCATCCCCCTTCCCACCGGCCGCGCCTCTTATCGAGCCATCACAAAGTAACAAAAGTAAGCCCTAAAACTTCATTTTATTTCAGAGATTTATTCTTAATATGAACTGGGAATCTATAAATTTCATGTTATTGAGTTTTATGGGGTTTTCATTGGTGTTTTGGGGAAATAGGGCTTTTCATTTTGTTGATTTTGTTATGTTTAGTTGAGTTGAACTGTGGTTAATGTGAGACCCTGTTTGCATTCACATTTTGACCCAACTGGGAGACCCTGAATGCTTTTCAACAATTGAAAGATAGGGTTGGGGTGAATAATTCAATAAATACATGAAAATAACACCTAATGACTAGTATCCTACACTTATAAAAAAAATGCTGAAGGGACATACTCAGAAATAACAAAGAAAATACCACATAGTTCATTCTACGACATATTGGAAGGGAGAGAGAAAAAAATTTTGAAGTTTAAACTATATTTGCTCCTCAGCACTAAGAATAAGGACAGTTCCTTTTGTTTCAATAGCAGATATATCAACACCAGACACAAACATATGTTCAAAGGGGGGATTTTTGAAAAAACAAATATACACTTTAAACTATACCATTTATGAATCTAGGAGGATAAAATAGGGAGCAAATCAAAAACTGCAATATTGTTTTCCAATTGGGAATTCAAATTAAACGGGAATTCACAACTACAACCACTGTTTCAAAGTAATGGTAAGACTTTGAATTGAAGAAAGAAACTACCTGTTACTTTAAAGTGGGTGCCTTAAAATTAGTAAATTTGATAAAAAAAAAGGGCGCTAACACTAATTTTTTGAGTGCTGGATTGTTAATGGATAGTTAATTAATGAAATGTCATATTATAGTTTAAATGTTAGTTGATTTAATTTTTAAATTATTTTGCTTGTCTGTTTTTTACTAAAGATGAACTAATTTCACATCTTTAAATATTTGTTATTTTGGTTTCGGAGATACTGTGTACTGATTTGCGAGGTTCAGCTTGTGTCCAACATCTGGGAATTGGTTGGAAATCGAGTCAGTTCGTTGTATTGTGTACAACATTAGATGATCCAAAAGTGATTTTTGGAGTTATTTGAGTGTAGAAGTGTAGATAACTTTCTCCTTGATACTATGTTTTGGAAAGAAGCTTTGTTTAAAAAAAAAGTCATTCTTTCCCTTCTCCTACAATCCTTAGTAAGTAATGAGCCTATATTTATGATACGGCTGATTGGCGTGGTTATGTTTCTATTTTCTACTCCTTGGTTGTGTATTCAATTTTGTTATGTACGAATGTTTTAAATCTTCTTCCCTTTCAACTCGGTTTAGTAAAATTTACCATTTTGGGGGTTTGTAGGATGCAGCACAACAAACCAGCAAGGTGATAGAAGGGGCCACGCCAATAGCATCATCAACAGTTGAAACCATCACATCAGCAGATCCTGCTGTACTTGCGGGAAGTGGTGGTGCACTATTCCTTGCATATCTCCTTCTTCCTCATGTGTGGTCAAACATTTCTGTTGACCTTGAAGGTCTTAATCTTATTTTGATAATAACAATAAATCAATCATGTGTAATTTAACATGTTCTTGATATAAGATTATAGATTTCTTATTTGAAAAATCAAGAATAGCATGATTGCTCAAAGGAAGTTTGACAAGGATCATTCAATCAATATCCGATCAAGTCAACGAAGCATTGAACTAAAACCGATCTATCCGAATCAAGATCATTCTTCTACAAGCGTTGGACAAGTCAAAGAAAATCATTCTCATCACTCACAAGCTAGCAATGCATTTCATGAAGTACAAAATATTAAGGATCATATGCTAAAGCTTCAAGTGAAAAGCTTCAAGTGAAGAATCAATTTGAAGAAACAAATCGAAGCATTCGAAGACTCACCTATTCGGTAATTGAGTGTTTGCTTAGGATTAATGTAAAGTTTCTTAATTGATTGATTATATAGCTCAAACATAAACTTGCATCATAGTTAGATTGATCAAAACCAAGTTTGAATCAAAATCATTTCAAAACATCATTCTTATAAAAACCGGTTTTGAAATAAATTCATATTAATTTTAAATGATCATATTTTAAGCTCTAATAAAAATATGTCTCTTAGAAACATATATTTGAGGTTCAAAAATCATTAGAATTTTATTTCGAACTAAATTGTTAAATTACAAAAATATTTTTATTTTACATTTAAAATTCGCTCAATTTTTGCCCAATTTTTATGTAACGGTAATATGGAGGCCTTCTCGAACTCCGATCATTTTGAAATTTCTACAGTAGTTAGACAACATCTGTTGGCACTTTTGAGTAAAATTTCAGCATGATCCAACGGTCTAATTGGGAGAATTTAATAAAACAAATTTGAAAAAACTAGCTGTTGGAAAGTTTGAAAATGTGTACCTTGGAGCCAAAACCTTTCTTAATCATCCCCAACGGCCATATGGTTTTGCAAGATATAAATATGAGGTCTTAGACATGTTATAACACACTTGAATCATTCATACACTTCCTACTTCATCTATCTTCATTATTCAAAGATTCAAGAAATTGTTTTTGATCAATCATTAATCTTTTGAGCTATATCATCTTGATCAAATAAGATAACTCTAGTGTGAGCTTCAAATTGTATTCTATACACACTTGAGAGAGTTATTGTAAATTGGTGTGAATCAGCAAACATTTGTATTCAAATTTGTGAGAGGTAAATCTCATAGGAAAAACAAGAAGGTAAATTCTTGTTTAGTTCTTGTGAAAGGTAAATTTCACAAGGTTAGCAAGAGGGTATCTTGTGAGAGTATTGTGGTGTAGCAATACTTGTAGAGTGTGTGAGAAAACACTTGTAGAGGTTTGATCTTCACCCGGAAGGAGATCGGTTATAGTGGAAGTTCTCAGGGAACTAACCGAGCGCGGAGTAGGGGGAACAAGCCGAACCGTGTGGACAAAAAATCGTGGACTTCGATTGGTTCAATCTTTCTTACTCAATCTCTTTATTTACTTGATATATTATTTATTTGCTTGATTTTTTATTTGATTGCATTCCTTGATAATTTGTTTTGTAAATTTGTTTTACTTAAACATTGTTAGAAAAGTTTTTAAATTCCGCATTAAGTTTTAAAAACCCTATTCACCCCCCTTTAGGGTTATTTTCCAACCTACAATTGGTATCAGAGGTTGTACTCTTGTTTTGATTTAACAATCTTAGAGTTTACGATCATGTCATATTATCAAGGAACCGGCCTTTCCGAAGGTGCTTCTACTTATAGACCACCATTGTTTGATGGCATAAACTATAGCTATTGGAAAAATAGAATGTGTACATACGGTAATATGGAGGCCTTCCCGAACTCCGATCATTTTGAAATTTCTACAGTAGTTAGACAACATCTATTGGCACTTTTGACTAAAATTTCAGCATGATCCAACGGTCTAATTGGGAGAAATTAATAAAACAAATTTGAAAAAACTAGCTGTTGGAAAGTTTGAAAATGTGTACCTTGGAGTCAAAACCTTTCTTAATCATCCCCAACGGCCATATGGTTTTGCAAGCTATAAATATGAGGTCTTAGACATGTTATAACACACTTGAATCATTCATACACTTCCTACTTCATCTATCTTCATTATTCAAAGATTCAAGAAATTATTTTTGATCAATTATTAATCTTTTGAGCTATATCATCTTGATCAAATAACATAACTCTAGTGTGAGCTTCAAATTGTATTCTATACACACTTGAGAGAGTTATTGTAAATTGGTGTGAATCACCAAACATTTGTATTCAAATTTGTGAGAGGTAAATCTCATAGGAAAAACAAGAAGGTAAATTCTTGTTTAGTTCTTGTGAAAGGTAAATTTCACAAGGTTAGCAAGAGGGTATCTTGTGAGAGTATTGTGGTGTAGCAATACTTGTAGAGTGTGTGAGAAAACACTTGTAGAGGTTTGATCTTCACCCGGAAGGAGATCGGTTATAGTGGAAGTTCTCGGGGAACTAACCGAGCGCGGAGTAGGGGGAACAAGCCGAACCGTGTGGACAAAAAATCTTGGACTTCGATTGGTTCAATCTTTCTTACTCAATCTCTTTATTTACTTGATATATTATTTATTTGCTTGATTTTTTATTTGATTGCATTCCTTGATAATTTGTTTTGTAAATTTGTTTTACTTAAACATTGTTAGAAAAGTTTTTAAATTCCGCATTAAGTTTTAAAAACCCTATTCACCCCCCTTTAGGGTTATTTTCCGACCTACAATTGGTATCAGAGGTTGTACTCTTGTTTTGATTTAACAATCTTAGAGTTTACGATCATGTCATATTATCAAGGAACCGGCCTTTCCGAAGGTGCTTCTACTTATAGACCACCATTGTTTGATGGCATAAACTATAGCTATTGGAAAAATAGAATGTGTACATACGGTAATATGGAGGCCTTCCCGAACTCCGATCATTTTGAAATTTCTACAGTAGTTAGACAACATCTGTTGGCACTTTTGACTAAAATTTCAGCATGATCCAACGGTCTAATTGGGAGAAATTAATAAAACAAATTTGAAAAAACTAGCTGTTGGAAAGTTTGAAAATGTGTACCTTGGAGCCAAAACCTTTCTTAATCATCCCCAATGGCCATATGGTTTTGCAAGCTATAAATATGAGGTCTTAGACATGTTATAACACACTTGAATCATTCATACACTTCCTACTTCATCTATCTTCATTATTCAAAGATTTAAGAAATTATTTTTGATCAATCATTAATCTTTTGAGCTATATCATCTTGATCAAATAAGATAACTCTAGTGTGAGCTTCAAATTGTATTCTATACACACTTGAGAGAGTTATTGTAAATTGGTGTGAATCACCAAACATTTGTATTCAAATTTGTGAGAGGTAAATCTCATAGGAAAAACAAGAAGGTAAATTCTTGTTTAGTTCTTGTGAAAGGTAAATTTCACAAGGTTAGCAAGAGGGTATCTTATGAGAGTATTGTGGTGTAGCAATACTTGTAGAGTGTGTGAGAAAACACTCGTAGAGGTTTGATCTTCACCCGGAAGGAGATCGGTTATAGTGGAAGTTCTCGGGGAACTAACCGAGCGCGGAGTAGGGGGAACAAGCCGAACCGTGTGGACAAAATATCTTGGACTTCGATTGGTTCAATCTTTCTTACTCAATCTCTTTATTTACTTGATATATTATTTATTTGCTTGATTTTTTATTTGATTGCATTCCTTGATAATTTGTTTTGTAAATTTGTTTTACTTAAACATTGTTAGAAAAGTTTTTAAATTCCGCATTAAGTTTTAAAAACCCTATTCACCCCCCTCTAGGGTTATTTTCCGACCTACAATTTCTTTTAGCCTTCGTGGGTAAAAAGGCGTGAATTGCCAGCTCACCTCCTCTTTCTAGTTTCCCGTTGTACTAGGTCGTTTCATAGTATCATAGGCATATTTTCACTTGTATTACTTTGTTATTATGTCTTCTCTGTGTCTTATTAGTGTTGCATGGATCTAAGTGAAATATTCAAATATGTTAGAGATTTATTTATAAGTACACACTTTGGTTAGACTGTTACTTTGTGAAGCATTTTGATTTTGTAAGTTATTTTCTAGGTGAGCTTACTCCTGCCCAAACGCTTGATCTCATGTCTACAAAGAATCACATTATGATTGATATTAGATCAGATAAGGACTAGGAAAAGGCTGGTATTCCTCGCCTTCCCCCTGGTGCTAGAAGCAAACTGATTGCAATCCCGTAAGTAAAATTTTCTCCTTTAGCCCCATATGCAGTTAAGCTTGGCTCTTTATATGTCTATCCATTAAATTATATATATATATATATATCACTGTTTATGCATAATTGTGTTGGTTAAGATTTCATATCTTATTTCGTAATTATCTTTTAAGTTATCATTGTCTTGCTGTTGTCCGCCTATACGCCTTTATGTTTTAGTTTGGAAGAATTACCCAGCAAGCTGAAGAGCCTGGTCAGAAATGTGAAGAAAGTAGAAGCTGAAATGGCAGCTACTTTTCTTTCAAGCTCTCTTAATTATATATACATATTCAATCGTTGAATGAAGAAACAAAATTATTTTTTTTGAAGGATTGAATATGTATATAAAAATAAGCGCGCTTTAATGAAAACGGATGTGTAAAAGAATTTAAAAACTAAATCAACCTCCATAAGATCCCTTTCTTAATTTGTTCTCTTCATATATTTATTGGTTTAGCTCACTATTTCTAGTTAAAATTTGAGATATTTTTTTCTTCCTTTTTTGAATACTAAAAATTGAGATCTTGATTTATGTGTATTTCTTATGATCTGTATATATATATGTGTATGTATACATAGTCAAAGCCTAAAGAGTAGAGTATTCCCTCTCTCTAAAAAAGAAAGGAATT
The DNA here is from genome assembly GCA_021464415.1 of Lonicera japonica. Lineage (NCBI taxonomy): Eukaryota > Viridiplantae > Streptophyta > Magnoliopsida > Dipsacales > Caprifoliaceae > Lonicera > Lonicera japonica. Next base: position 270,536 of record JAKCWG010000901.1, on the reverse strand, counting down.
TTTATTTGAAAGAATAAATAGATTATTTTTTTCATAAAAATTGTAAAGATAGATCTCAATGGCCCAAAATGATTTACTAAAATTTTGTCATAAAATTCATTCTAAAGTATTATTGTTTTATTTCCTAGGCACCCATATCCAATATTTTTGAGAAATTTTGAGTCGCTCCACCCGCATTCATGCTTCTTTATAGACTTATTGAACACAGTAAAGTAATCATATTAAACAAATTTCAGAGTTAAATACCTTATATAAGATTAAAAGCTCCATTGATCTCCAATCCACACCAATATATATATATATATATATTCCTGAAAAAATCGGAATTACTTGTAATCTCCTAAGCCCCAATAGTACTAGCTGTAATCTCCTACATTACTTGTAATCTACTAATAGTAGTAGATTTATATTTTTCCAACACCCAGGGTTTTTCTTGTACTATTAGCAGTAAGCCGATAAATGCAATAATACATACATACACACAAATTTGCACATGTGCGCGTGAGTGCATACTTATGTAGAGCTATGCAAAAATGTACATATGATGAACTACCAATACATACTCACCTTATAAAAGATACACACAGGTACAAGAACAAATGCAAAGTTATCAAGCATACACATAGTCAACTTTCTCGTCACAGGCCCTATTTTTGGAACCTAACTGTGTTTCTTCCAGCAACCGCTGGACTCCAAATTTTTTCTGTAGTTTTTCACAGAAAAAATCTGATTTTCTTTTGTGTGCTCACAGACAAGTTGAATTGAGCCTTTGGAAGCAGCTAAATAAGCTAGCAACCAGATTACGGGAGCTGATGCAGTCTTCCGGGTATGTAAAACTAAGCTACAATACATCAAAATATGCTTTCTCGATGGTGCTGATTTGGTTCGACTATTTCCTTTTTTGGCTTTCTCAGAGTCCTAAATTAGTAATTTCACATCAAGTTTAGGCGTAGATAATTCGCAACTCTTAAGGTGAGTCAAGATTTTATGTTTAAGGTTATTTAGGATTCTTGGAAAAGACAAAAACTCAAACCAAATTAGCACTTTTAGATATAGGGAGTTCCAATACTCCTGTTTATATATTCTCCATCTCTGACTCCGTGGAATTCACATAAATGAAATTGGCAGTAATGGAATTCACATGGAGAATTGAATTCCATGGAAGACAATATGGCATTTGAATTTTTGATTGGTTTTATTTTCTACTTGAGCAGCATTGTATTTTCATCTTTATGGACACTTTTCTACAAGTACTCTTATGCAAAAAATTAATGTAATTTTTATTTTTTATGGATACTTTTCTACAAGTACTCTCATCTTTAGATTGAATAAACAGTGCCACTAAATGTCATATTATAATGCTAGAGTAATTTAGTCATAGTTTATTCCTGAATTATTTGAAATCAATAATCCAATTTACAGGAAGAAATGCACGCACACTCTGCCCCCACCCCTGATCACTCGATCCTTTGAATTTTTGACCGTACTAGAGTGATCATGGCATAACATTGTAGTGGTTTAACACCAAGTTTGCACTCCTAACACTCTTCCCCCCCCCTCTCTCTCTCTCTCTCTCTCTCTCTCTCTCTCCAACTTTTGGCACCTCATGGTACATCTATAATTTAAAATTTGAAAATTGTTAGATAATAAAGGAATCTTTTAACTTACTCTCTAAAAAATTGATATGCTGCACACGCTAATTTGATGAATGACATACCGAATAGTCAAAGTCACATGGCAAGTTATTCATGGTTTTTAATTAGATTTGGTCTCTATAGCGTTAGTCTTAATACTACGTCTAATCTATCTATTACTATTATGGTGTCCCTCATGATTACTTTCTTTTATGCAGTTCTCTTCGTTGCTTGGTTTTTCATCCTTCATTATGTTCGTTTGGAGCGACTTCTCTTTTCCACTGTGCCATTTACTCTGAGTAACCACATGCATACTCTTAATTCCCGTTTGCAATAAAACAAAAAGAAGTGGAGCACGAGCGTTTGTTTCTGAGTCGTTCTTGGCGGAGAAGGTCAAGTTTCAGGATGAGGAACTCAAGGCAGCAAACGAACGCATTTGCCAGCTTGAGGGACAATTCGCAGATATTCATGACATGGTGAGGCAGCTTAAAGAGACTCGTGAGGCGGCGACTGGTTCGAATACCAGTCAGAGATAATTTGTACTTTTGCAACTTTTTTTTATTAGACTTGTATTTTTTGTGAACAAGTTTTTAATGTTGTAAGTGAACTACATTTGACGTTGTATGTTTGTGAATTATACACTTGTATTTGTGTGGACTCTTTGTAAGAACACTTGTTATTGAAATCGTATTGGTATAAATTGCAAATGTGAATTGGTAGCAAGTTTAAGTGTGAATTGAAGGTGTGAATTAATTTGAATTGCAGGTTTGGCAAAAATGGTTTTTCTTCACTTAAGCGACTGAAATAGCAATTGTCAGTCGCTTAAGTGGCCAGCTTAAGCGACTAATAAGGCTTTGTCAGTCTTTTAAGTGACCTAATTTAAGAGACTAAGAAAGCCTTGACAGTCGCTTAAGCTGGCTTAACTTAAGTGACTAAACTATTTCCTTTAGTCGCTTAAGCCTTAAGAGACGGAGAAGTGGTCTTAAGCGACTGTAAGAGTTAGTCTCTTAAGACCTATTATCATGATCATGGATCGATGCATGGCCTAACCCGTGCTCTCAATTATTTAAAAAATACTAGTTTTTGTACATGTGTATTACGTATGGATTTAATACTTGATAAAAGTTATTAAACCTATTAGTAAAATAATAACAAATAAATAAAACATAGTATTAGGTGTGAAATTTAATTAATAATTATAAGAATATCATAGAATCGGTCAATTATAGATGTCGTAGATATATGATAAAAATTTATAGTGTTAAATTTTTTTAGTACATAGGTGACCAAAAAGACTTTTTTTTTCTTTGTCAAAAGAAAACTCTTGATTAGATATATATGAGACTAGTACATTTTTACTAAGTTTTTAGAATTGGTAGATAGCTAATTATATTAAACGTGCGTGTTTTATTATGCACGCTACCGAATAATAATATAACACTTATATAAAATATAGATATATAGCCCGATGATGTATAATATGAATGTTTTACTATAGTACCAAACAATAATATAACACTCACATAAATAATAGCTAATACAACAACGAAAATATAAAAATAAAAAAAAAATTTGAATGTTTTACGGAGTCACAGCTATAATATATATATTCTTTTTTTTTCTTTGTTTTTAAACATTAAACATAATTATAAATAAACAAATAAGTTTTAGAGAATATAAATTAATGTAAATTTAATTTATAATGTTAAAAGCAATCAAACAAAGTGAAGTTTAATATAGATACCTTGATGGTGAGCTTTGGAACGAAATTCTAATTTATGCTAAAAGTTTTGTAATTTGAATACAACATATTAAATAGCTTCATTCCTAGGAAGTTTGTTATGGAGTTATATAAAAGTATCTATAGTCTTAGCGCTTATCTTTTTCCTTTTAGGTTTAGGTATAGCTACTTTTGCTAACACCCCCCCCCCCCTCCCCCCCCACACACACACACACACTTTTAAAATAAGCGCATTAGGAATTCTGCATTTCTATAATTCACATGGGGTTTTGTCATTATCTCCTATAATTATTTTATTTAATATGAAACATATAGTAAGAATAATTTTCCCCAATAAATTTTCTGGTACACCTGATTAACATTGCATTCACTATATGCATTCCATAATCTTCACAAAAGTTGTTATGCACATTTAAAGTATATTCCCCACCTCTAAAATCTTAACTTTTAAATCTTCATTTCTAATTGGTTTTCAACCTCACTTTTATATACCTTAAATTTATTAACTGCTTCATCTTTAGTCTTTATAAGGTATACATAATAATATTTAAAATAATCAACTATGAAAGTCACAAAATAATTATTTTCGGCTCTAGTAGGGGGTCTATTGGAATCACAAACATCACTATGAATTAATTCCAAAAGTTGTTGATTTTATTAACGGGCTTAAAAGCTTTCCTAGAAGACTTTGCTTGTACACACACTTCACATTTATGTTTTAAGTCTACACTTGACTTTGGAATTAAATAAAGATCCATCATTTTCTTATGTTTTCCATAATTTACATGCCCTAACCTCTCAGGCCAAATATTTCAAGATTTAACATTGAAAATATTAAGAGAATTTTTATTGACTTCCAAGACTACATTTATTTTGAATAAACCTTCACTAACATACCATTTTCCAACAAATATATTATTCTTAGCAATAACTCTATTAGACTTCATCACTAATTTATAACCTTGCATGTTGAACTAAGGACGACCCACTAATTAAATTTCTCCTCACGTCTTTAAGAGTTAGAATTTTTCCAGAAGTTATCTTTAGATCAATATCACCAATTCCCAAAACTTGTGTGATAGAATCATTGCCAAGAGCTACACTTTTCTCCACTTGAGTTCTAGTAAGTTTTAAAACAATTACGATCAAAACACACAAGTACATTAGCACCAGAATTTAGCCACCAATCTTTACTATGATAAACAAAATTTAGTGAATTAGACTCATACCTTAAGATATGTTCACTCGACTCTTCTTGGTCTACAAGCATATTGACTTTGGCTCTTTGACCTTGTTTTGATTGGCCTCTTTGATCTTTGTTAGGCGTACTCCTAAGCTTGTGCACTTCAATTTTCCTAACGTTACAATCCTTAGCATAATGATTTGTTCTCCCACACATGTAGCACGGCTTGTCTCATCCGCCCTTAGAATTTTTAGACTTTTCATTTTTATATTTGTTTTGGCGAACTCTTTGGTTATTTCCATTGCTTCTATTATTTTTCTTAAAGTGTCTTCCTCTTGGTTTATGGTAGTTATTGTTCTTGAAACTCTTTACTAAGTTTACCTTAGAGCTTTCAAAATTTGTCTTGTTATCCGACCCATGTTTCTTTTCAATTCTAAGAAAATGAATGACTTAAGTTAAGATAAAATGTCATTGCTTATGTCTAAGGGACCTAGCAAAGTCCGACCAACTAGGGGGCAACTTGTCAATAAGACACAACACTCACTACAAGAAAATATTGCTTTGCCAACAAATTTTGAGCCAGCGAAATATATTTATTTGGTAGAAAAGTTTAGCTCGAAAAATTTCAATACTTGTCGGCTAAACAATGGCGCCCATTCTAAGGTTTTGAAAGGAACTTCTAACTTTGTATTTAAGCCAACGATTTTTTTATCAAGAAAAATTTTATTAGCCAACAAAGTTGGTTTCGTTGGGTAAAAATTTAGTGGAAATTTTAACGCGACCACATATCTTTTATTTACGCTGGTCTATACATTAGCTGACAAGTTTGTATTTAGTCGACGATTTTTTTATTGGAAAACAATTTATTAGCCAACAAAGTTGGTTTCGTTGGGTAGAACTTTGGTGGGAATTTTCCCGCGACCACAAATCTTTTATTTATGTGGGTTTATACATTAACCAACATTCTAGCAGGGCAACAAAATTATTTTGTTGCCTAAAATATTACTTATATTAACTAAAAATAATTTAATAATGATATTTTGTTGGCTAAGAGTATTAAAATTTCCTAAACCTAATTAATTATTCTAATTAAGCATATCTTTTCATTCCTCCAAATCTCTTCCCCTCTATACCATCATAGAATTCCTCTTACTACCAAGCTCGAACGCCGGTGGGTGATAAATGATTGTTGCTTAATCTCCTTGAACACGTCCCTTCCTATCACTTCCATCCACATCTCCATAAACCCTAAAACCATTACACTTGCTTATATACTTTCATATCTCACGCTCACGATTCCTTGTTCGGGCTTTTGGTGTTCTTGTTGTTCATATCAGCGATTAATTTTCAAATTTAAGGGCACAAAGTGGTAAGTTTTTCATTCCCTCCTAGTTAGATTCTATCCCCTTTTTAGTTTGGTTATGAGCAAATTGATTAATTGGCTTACTTTGCACCCAATTAGACCCTTAAAGGAGCTAGAATTAGGTTTCGGCTAAAACACAAAACTTGTAGATGGGAAAGCAATATATTCGGAGGTTCAAATGGTGACTTATTTAGACATCGGACAAGAAAGTTATGGCCTTTCAAAGTTGGCTAAAAACTAATTTTCAGGGTTGGTATGGTGGTTTCAAGAGTTCGAGGCAAAGTTTGAAAATGAGATTCATTAAGGCCTCATTTGATTCAGGTATTAGGGTCAGTGGGATTAATAATACCAGTATTAATAGTACTGGACTATTAATCATGGTATTAATTTAATACCAATACCCTATTTGATTTATGCAGTATTAGTACTAGGATATCTCATACTAATGTTAATACCATGTTTAGTTCCGTAACTCGTATACGGGATTATATTTTGGACTAACAAAAAAAATTAACAAAAATTTAAGAAAAAAATTAAAAAAATAATAATATAGCAGCAGCAGCAGTAGTAGTCACATTTTTTGAAAATATTATAGTAGCAATGGTATTTTTGAAAATATATGATTCATTTTTCTTAATCTCGGAGAAACAATACCACCTCCCCGTGGTATTAAATTATACCACAAAGAGTGGTATTAAGTTAGTACTGGTATTAGTAATCGCTGCACATTTGTGCAAATCAAACAAGGTATTATATAAAAAAAGAAGAAGTGGTATTAATAATCCCATCCCACTTTTTAATATCCAAATCAAACGAGATCTAAGAATACAAATATAAATATGTTTTGAGAGAGTACAAATATATGTAAAATTTAAAATTTTCTTAGCCACAAATTGAAAAACATATTTAAATAATTTTTTATTGAATAACCAATGGAAGGAAAGCATTAATGTCACCATTTAACGCTTTGGGATAACAATTTAAGTAGTTGAAGGAATAATCTATGTGAGTTTTTATTGTTAAAGTGGTTTATTTATTTATTTATTATTTTATTTTATTTTTGTATAAAGATTGGGCTTTATAAATCATACATAACAATTTATATTGTTATGTACGATTTCTTATTAACAACGTGGCATACCAATTCCAAATTGCCTAAGTATAGATGAATGTTATTTTGTAGTACGTACTTTCATAAGTGACATTCTTTTAAGTGCTATATATTCTGAGGGAGTATAAAATTTGGCTAAAGAAAACTGGCCAGTCCAATTTACCCGAATACCCATACCACGGGCCTAGCAGACGGGCCATGCCCAAACAAAAAAGAACAGCAAGAAGACATATCGAAGAAAGGGTGCCTAGGCACGCCGAGATCGAAAGCCAGTGCCGAGACTCTCAGGCAAAGGAGCACGTGTTGAGGATCATACCAAATCATACGAATCTACACAGAATCGTGCAGATCCCCACTGCTCCACCACTAACGTACGAAATAAGAAGTTGTTAGTAGTGGATAAGGGAATGAAGGCTGGAGTATTATCTAAGTCTTACCCTCTTTAGTCATTTTACCGACAACCCTAATGAGAAAATGTAACCCCAATTATGTACGTATAAATAGAAAGGGAGAAGCTCGAGAAAAGGGTTGGTTGCTGGAAACATAAGTAAGGAAAGAGAGTTACCAGTTTTACTTAATCTGTTTTAGAGAGAGAAAGCTTGTAACACCATTAACATCACCTTTAGAGCTCAATACAGGAATCACACACACACAGACGGAGGACGTACTGCCGGATCAGCATAAACGCTTCCAGGGGAACCTACCGTGCCCAAAAAATCCTCTTGTCACACTCTATCTTCTTTAACCTCTTTCCAATTCGTTTCGCAAATTATTTCTTTTAGAGTGGGTCGGGTCATAAAATTTTGACCACCTACAGTTTAGCGCCATCTGTGGGAAACGAGAGAGACAATCATTTTCATTCAAAAAAAATAATAGTGAGTGTGATTTTGATCAACCGAAAAAGGCAATACCTATCATCATGCCTCAAACAAGAGCAACCACCTCGCGGATTTTGCAGGCGCAACCCATCGGGGGAAATGGCAGATTGCCACCCACCCAAGAATAATAGAATGATTCTCAAAATCTGCCGGTCACCACGAATCGGAGGATGGTTGATAGCAACTATAACGATCCCGACATTACTGGCGGGGGTGCCGCCAATAGTGTCGTTGCACTAAGATTGGAGAACCAAACCTTACATGAACTTCTGAGAAAGTACATGACGAAATCCGCCTTCAGAAATGCAGAGGAAGAAGACACAGCAATTTCAACTATTAGGCGACTGAACAACGACAACGTCACTACTAAGAATCCGGTGCCCGCTCAGACTCTCACTCAGGCCCGAGATGATAAACAGCTGCCAGGCCTACACATCTCCACCCCTAAAGTCCTAGTGGCAGAACCTAGACAGAGCATACTCGACAGACTGGTCGAGAAAGATTCTGGGCCTAAAGCATGGGTGAAAAACAATCTGAGGAGATTGATTGATTCGACAGTGGCCAAAAAGTCTATGGCCTATACCCCTAGAGACTTAGCGCGGAAATCGTTAGGGGAACATAATGGCTCACAATTCACATAGCACATAGGCGAGGCCCCACCGCTGAAAAATCTACCACAGCCAAAGTTTAACATATATAACGGCAAGATAGACCCGGCCAATCATGTCAGATACTATCAACAGGTCATGACTTATTGGATTTCAGATAATGCCGTGATGTACCGGATGTTCCCAGCGAGCCTAGGTGAAGTTTCCCTCCTATGGTTTACCCGTTTGCCAGCTGGTGAGATCAATAGTTTTAGAGAACTAGCGGAGCATTTTACCACCAGGTTCATAACCAACAGTAAGGTGGTCAAGGGCTCAGAAGCTTTAGCAAACATAAGAAAGCAAAGAGACGAAACTCTAATGGAGTACTCATCAAGATACTGGGAGATATTCCAAAAGGTAAAAGGCTGTGATTTGCAGTTCGCCTTGAATACCTTCAGGTACGGCTTACCCAAGGACGATAACGGCATACTGTGAACACCCCAATCCACGACTCTCATGTGAACCTAGCAAGCATTCCGTATCAAGTCTTGATTCGTCATGCATATAAGAGACTATTAGAAAAAATCCTGATTTTTGAGCGCGCCGAGAATCTACCACAACCATGTTGCCGCTTCGCTTACTAGGATGGGGATTAACCAAATTGAGTTTTTTTATAGCCAGTCGCACACTCCCCAACTGCACGGTTGGCTCCCAACCATACGGTTGGCTTCGAGCTGCAAGCTCGAGCCGCACACCCTAGCCGCAGCCCTCCCTAGCCGTACGGATGGCTCCTAGCCGCGCGGCTACCCAGGCCATTTTTCTGCTCTTTTTCTCTATAAATAGGACCTTTGGGCTCTCATTTAGGGCATCAACACTCACAAGTGTTTTAGTAAGAGGAAGTTCTGTCAAAATTGTTAGAGAGTCTTTTCTTTGAGAGAATTTTTAAAAAGAGTATTTCTAGAGAGAGAAAGTTAGTGAGAGAAGGTTTTAGAGAAAGAAAGTCTAGAGAGAGAATTTTTAGAGAGAGAAGGAGCAATCAATGCAAGGTTCTTATTTCTTCTTCAAGCGCTTCAGGTACGTTTTTTCACAACCTTTCTGAATTTTAATACTGCATTTAAATACCAGTTTTAATACGAAAAATTAGGTAACTTGCAAAGAAGTCCATTACTTTCTAAATAAATCCTTTCTAAATTTTACAAGAAATCTAAAATCTGTTTTGACATGTTTTTAAAACAAAACAAAAATACAAAAACAGTTTCCAAACAAGTGGAACTACGAGACTCTGATTTCATTCTATGAATGAATACGTAGGCGCTCGCAAAGCTCGAGTTTGATTTCAAAATACAATTTTAAACTAAATTTATCCGAAAAGGACTATTCGGAAAACTATTCAAACTACTTGTAAGATATCTAAAATATAAATTAAATACATGATCCATTAAGAGACCGAAAGAGCGAATTGGGTGCCTAACACTTTCCCAATTCGTAATGTAGTTCTCGAACCCTAGCAAAATAATATTTTCGATAAATCTCTGGTTTTAAAACGTATGAAAGATAATTCGTTTTCGAATTATCCTTCGTACGATCTTTTGTTTGTTTTCTTGTAAAACAAACTGGCGACTCTACAAAACATGTTTTCCTTTAAAACAAAGAAATCGATAACGAGGACTCCTCTCGGGTTTGAGGTCCGGATTCTTACACATACACAATTCCTTGACTCGCAAACCTCCTTAGACCTTTGATGATCTAATCTAAAGAATAGGACAATATGCCCACGTTGAGGACGATGAATTGATGATTGGAAACTAGATGAGGAACTTGAACGTCGACAGGAGGGAAGGACGGTGTGACAGGGGTTCTGATCGCTCCAAAAGCCAGAAAAAAAGGATTTTTCCCATGTCGGTGATGAAGGTTACAAGGGGGTCCACACGGTTTTCACCAAGCTGATCTACGGAATCATGTATCAAATCAAAGATGAACCACATTTTGAGTGGCTAAAACCCCTTGGCAGAGATCCAGAGCGAAGAAATAAGAAAGTGAGCTGTTCATATCACAGGGACCACGGTCATAAGACAGAATAATTTAAAACCCTTAAGCAGTTTCTAGAAGGTCTGGTAACCAAGGGGCATTTGGATGAGTTTGTCAAACCCGCTAAGAAAATAGAGAAGAAGAAAGCAGAAAACGACAGTGATGATGAGCGGATTGACAAGGAAGTCCCAAAAACTTTCGAAGGGATAATAAACGTAATTCACAGTTATACCAACCAGCATTATGTTACCAAGAATACAATGAGGACCTATGTAAAGAGGACATGTTTAAGAAGCTGAACCTCCCGCCCTCTCAAGTCAAAAGTATCGATTCGCCTGTTTTTAGTTTTAGCGGTGGGGCAGTTTGGCCTATTGCTATAGCCGAGGTATCAGTCCGTTTGGGGCCAAAATAGAAGATCGTAGAGTTTATTGTCATGGACATAGATTATCCTTATAATGCAATCCTCGGCAGAGGGTGGTTGACCTAGATGAATGCAATCGCCTCTCCTCTTCATCAGAAGCTCAAATTTCCAACGAATCACGGTGTGGTTGTTGTTCGGGGAAAACAGGAGGATGCTCGTTTATGTTTTGGCTTGGCAGTCCAAGGAATTGCTAACGTTAAACGCCCATCACAAGTCGTTGATGACATCTAGACTGGGGGCAGAATAGCTGAGATACCGAAGGCTAAGGCAGCTGACATGACCGACAAAAACCAAGGAAATAAAAAGAAGGCAGTGCTGACCGAAACTCCCACCAAAATGGATAAGGTCCCTAAGAATTGCTAGCAATTACAGTCGGGGCAGGCCTTTGAAGCTGGGACACGGGGGCTACCAGTAGAGAAAGTACTTGAAGACGTAATTTAGGTCCCAGCGGTCGAAGGTTCAAGTGCCCAAGATAAGTTTTTCCTAATTGGTAATTCATTGACGGAAGGAGAGAGGGATCAGATGGCCAAATTCCTAAGGGCCAATATAGACGTATTTACATGGCAACCCTCCAAAATACTAGGAATTGATGCCGAGGTAATGTGCTTCAAATTGCATACTGACAAGGACCATAAGCCAGTGAAACAAAAACCTAAAAGTGTAACACTAGAGAAAGCTAGGGCTGTAAAAGACGAGGTCCAGAAACTATTGGACACCAGAATGATCAAAGAGGCTGAATGCTCTTAAAGGATCTCAAACCCTGTTGTTGTCAAGAAGAAGAATGGAAAGTGGCACGTTTGCGTCGATTTTACTGATCTTAATAAGGCTTGCCCCAAGGACAGTTTTTTGTTACCAAAGATTGACCAACTGGTGGATTCGGCAGCTGGACACGAAAGGATGAGCTTTCTGGATGCTTATTCTGGATATCACCAGATACCTTTTTTGGTCCCGACTAGGAAGCCACAACATTTATCACAACGATGGGCCTGTATTGCTACAAAGTTATGCCTTTCGACCTCAAGAACGCAAGCACAACGTATCAAAGGCTTGTCACTAAAATGTTTAAAGAATAGATCAAAAAATTTATGGAGTATACATCGATGATATGTTAGTAAAGAGAAAAAAGGCAACCGATCACATCTCCGATTTGGTGAAGCCTTTCAGATACTGAGACACTACAAGATGAAGCTGAACGCAGCAAAATGCACATTTTAGGTCAGTTCTGGAAAGTTCTTGGGGTTTCTAATGAACAATAGGGGCATCGAAGCGAACCTGGAAAAAATACATGTGTTGCAAAATGTCAAGGCACCGATAAACCTTAAGGAAATGCAAATTCTGGCTGGTATGATTGCTTCTCTGAATCGCCTTATTTCAAAATGTTTAGACAGATGTCAACCCTTTGTTAAAGTGTTTAAAAGGGCAAATAATTTCATGTGGGATGAGGAGTGAGATAAATCATTGGCCAATCTGAAGGCGTACCTGAGCAACCCACCCCTCATATCTATACCAATACCCAATGAGCAACTATTTGTGTATCTCTCTTCTTCTTTGAAAGCTGTCAGTGCTGCCCTGATTAGGGAGCACGAAGGAATTCAAAAACCTGTGTACTATGTCAGCAAGAGTTTGGTAGCGGCCGAAATGAATTGCCTACTGATAGAAAAGCTTGTACTTGCCCTCATCACAGTTTCTTGGCGGCTTCGTCACTACTTTGACGCCCACCCAATCAAGGTTATTACTTCTATGCCAATGAAGGCGTCTCTGAGTCGAGCCGATTTGTCCGGGCACATGAAGCATTGGTCCGTAGAATTGGGAAGATTTCACATTGAGTATGAACCACGAACAGCTATACAGGGGCAAGTGCTGGCTGATTTCATTGCTGAATTCACTGATTGCCCTACAGCGCCGATCAACCAACAATTAGACTTGGCAGTTGCAACAGATAATGCATCATCTATTCCAACTAGGAGGCATAACGCACTAGACATAATGGATGTAATGGATGTTGATCCTTCATAAATCCACACCTCAGAGCAAGTGGCTGCCGGGGGGCAAAGTGCATCAAATGTAATGGATGTTGATCCTCTACGAATCCACACCCTAGAACAAGCGGCCGACTTGGCCGACCAAACCGTAACCCAGAGAGATGAGACTAGGACTTTGTTCATTGACGGGTCTTCAACGAGAGAAGGGCCAGGGGTTGGAATTGTACTAAAGTTGTCCGAAAACACAATCATAGAACAGGCCATTTAGTTGGGTTTTTCTGCATCAAATAATGAAGCTGAATATGAAGCTTTAATCATGTGTTTGAAAAAGGCTAAAACATTAGGCATCAGGAATCTCAATATTCACTGCGACTCTTAGTTGGTGGCAAATCAATTAACGGGAGAATACGCTACCAGGAATCAAAGGATGGAGTCATACATGAAACTCTCCCAAAGGTTGTTTAAAGAGTTTAACTCAGTGTATATCGAAAGGTTCTCTAGAACAAACAACAGTCATGCCAATGCCCTAGCCACCCTTGCCTCAGTAATCGGTTCAGATATGAAAAAGGTGATCGAGGTGGAGTTCTGCCAATACTGAGCACGAAAACTGATAAAACACACAATATGGTTTTTATGATAAACTTTGATTTGGGGGTCTCATGGATGGATCCGATTATTTGATACCTAAAAGCTGGGGAATTGCCCAATGATAGTTCAGAGGCTTACTGAATCAGGGTTCAGGCAAACTGGTATTGGTTATCTCCAGACGACAAGTTATACAAAAGATCGTTTTTCGGTCCCTAGTTAAAGTGTGTACATTTGAACAGGTTCAGTAAATATTATTCTAGTTGCACGAAGGTAGTTATAGGAGTCACACTGGGGGCAAGTCGTTGGCCCACGAAGCCAGAAGCCAAAGTTACTAGTGGCCATACATGCAAAAAGACGCACTGGCTTATGCGAAGAAGTGCGATAAATGTCAGAAGCATGCGCCAATTATCCATATCTTCGGTACCGAGCTGTAACACCCCCGCCTTAATCTACAAGATAACACCCGTAATTAAGACTTAGAGTGCTACTAACCCATCTTAGATGAACTAAAATGGGTATATATGTAAATATACAAAGAAAATCCAAACAATAAATGTCATGTGTCATTCAACATTCAACAAGATATAAGATGATATTACTGTACATAAACATACATGTGTGCATTTAACTGTTTTACAAAACCAACTAAGCAAGTTCGAAAATAATATACAACATTCCGGGCAAGCCATGGCTTCCCGAGATAACATATAAACAACAAAAATGAATATGTATCAGAGCCTTCTATTTCGATCCCGGACCCGTAGTCCCGTAACCATCGTTCGGCCCCTGTGTACCTATAATTGTAAATAAAACACGAGGTGAGCTCGTAGCTCAGTAGGGGAAAAGTAGTATGGAAAGGTTTTGAAAACATCCCTTGACATATTATTGTAAACCAAGTAAACCTTCTCATCATATAATCTAAATGTTATTTGTAACATATCACAAAATATAACTAATCCATGATGATGCATGCTCATGCATATGGAGGTTACCTCCCTTTGTGTCAACCGTTACGTCAAATCACCAGAACAGAATATGGACCACCTTTCCAAGAGAATAATGATAATAATGACACCGTCTCATTTTCTCACCAAGATAACTGCCGAAGCTGAGCCGAATCATAGTCATAACAATATTATTGCCAGTGGGCCTGACTGCCCCCAAGAGAATGAGTATCAAGATCATAACATGGGCTCGGCCACCCCCATTGAGATCATAACATAGGATCACATATAACCAGAATATGGCCTCTCCATCTCAGGTGAATACCAACAGATAATCAACAATTGTACCACAGTCCGCAATATCAACAATTGTCTAGATCTCCAGACTATTCACCGTAGGCTCTAGACAGCGGATGACTCACTAGTGTCTTTCCGTTGTCTAGATTTCTGGACTATTCACCACGGGCTCTAGACAGCCGATGACTAAAGGACACCCCCCCAGAGGTTTAGGGATTTTCAACCCAAGGGCACCAGGCCCTACCTATTTTTCCCGTCCCGGCAAGCACTAACCATAATCATTCCCCTTCACCGACGGAGGCCAAACAGATACAGATAATTGTGGGCAACGTCCCACCATATGACATAACTGAGAATATATCCACATACGAATGAAGAATTCTCGAAGATAGATAATCACTTGTTTTAGAATGCCACAAGAGCATAGATAACTATCCATATCATGGAGAAGATATATAATTCTCCCAAGAGACAATTTCTGTACCATATGCCATAAGAATGCTCCGAGCTTGCCATGAGATCATCCAGATGCCGGGTTGACACAATAATTATGCATAATGTGCAATCCATGCTCTAATTGTACACTAGAAATAACCCATGCCACTTAAACTTCATTCATCATGTATCCATGTTCCTTAGCGCATACATAATCCATTTACAAATCTACTTGGATTCAACCAATCGTATATGTCCAAGGAACATCACTTACAAATCTATGTTACATAGATGTCAAGTTCAAGTGGCATATCTTGTTTCAATTCGTGCATCATAGATACAATAGAAACCACATATGCCATATAAACTATAACCGATTCACATCCATGTTCTTTGGTGTATACGAAACCCTTTACTAATCATTTTCTTGTCAAACCAACATATATACATCCAAAGAACATCCCTATGAATCAATAAAA
Source organism: Lonicera japonica (assembly GCA_021464415.1). Lineage (NCBI taxonomy): Eukaryota > Viridiplantae > Streptophyta > Magnoliopsida > Dipsacales > Caprifoliaceae > Lonicera > Lonicera japonica. Next base: position 254,865 of record JAKCWG010000901.1, on the reverse strand, counting down.
TGTAATTATGGAGCTTAGATGGCATATTTTGCTTCATATCGTAAAATCATAACTCAATCATGCAAAACTTATGTATATCCAATGATATGATCAACATATTAACATGTATGTAGAAAATCATTCTTGTATAATCAATAACAAGAAAGTATGTGCTTCATATCGAACATATATGTATGAAATCACTCATCTTTAGATAAATAAAATCATATCATCAAGTTTGGAAAACATATAACCCCTACCTCAAGTGTATAGACCAAAAGAATGAAGAATGTTGTAAACCGAAGCCCCCTTCGATGAAATCCTCAAGCTCTCGCGTCACCACGTCCTTAGAATAACAAAAACCCCTAATCAATGATGCATAGACCCCAACTCGCATAGCCAAAGCTCATGCTTGAGCTTTTCTAGAAGAAAACCAAGGTAGAAGATGATGAATAGTGAAGAAGAATGATGCTTGATTGATTTGAAGCTTTGATTCTTCGATCGGGGATAAGAAATGCATAGAAATCTTCTCTTTCTTTCTCTAGAGTCCTCTAGAACTCTCTAGAGGAGTATGGAAGTGTGTGGGTCGAAGTTGGGGTGAAAAAGATGTAAAAATGGCTTAAAAACGTGCTTAAGTTGGTGGAAATAGTTAACTGGCGGACCGGTATGCAAAATACTCAATACCGGTCCGCGGGGGTCAATTTTCCCAAAATTTTGGTGCCGGACCGGTATGCCAAAAATGCCATACCGGTTCGCGCTTTAAATTTTGGGCTCTGGACCACTGTTTTTGTTTTGGCCATAACTTTTGACTCAGAACTCCGATTGAGGCGTTCTTTATGTCCACGGAAAGTTGTTTCAAAGCTCTACAACTTTCTAAGAGAAAGTTTTCCCAAATTTTGGAGAGATTCTTCCGAGAAATTCACTGAAGACAGTGCTCTGCCAAAGCGCTACCGAATTGCCAGATTTTTGTAATGGGCCTACTTTGCAGCCAGTTTTGACCCACGAGGAGTGTGAATTGGACTTCGGCCAAAACACAAAAGTTGTAGAATGGTATAAATACTAGACACCAACGTGGATGAAATCTTATTTGAATAAGTAACGAAGAAATTACAATAACTCAAAGTTAGCTAAAATTAACGAATCGCAAAGGACTAAAACGTCCTATTTACTAACCGAAATTGATTCGGACCACCCGAATCACCAAACGATTACCCAAATAAGTATAAATAAGCTAATATACTTCAATTTAAAACAATTTAAAGTACGGGGTATTACACGAGCTCTGTCCCATCACGAGTCCTTGGCCTTCTGCCCAGTGGGGTTTAGATATACTTGGCCCTTTTCTAATAGTACCTGGGTCCAAGAGATTCTTACTGGTCGCCACAGATTATTTCACCAAATGGGTGGAAGCAAAACCCCTCATCAATATTGCTGATTCCAACATGAAGACCTTCATATGGAAGAATATTGTTACCCATTTCAGTGTTCCCAAAAATCATCGTGGTTGATAACGACACCCAGTTTAAAAGTAAGAAGATTTATAGATTTTATGAAAAAATGGGAATTCGGCAAAGTTTTTCCAGTGTGGGTCACCCTCAAACAAACTTCCAGGAAGAATCATTAAATAAGGTCATTCTCGAAGGACTGAAGAAGAGGTTAGACGATGCCAAGGGAAATTAGGTAAAAAAATTACCGTCGGTACTTTGGGCATTCAGAACAACGCCGAGGCGATCAATAGGAGAAACCCTATTCTCCCTTACTTACGGCACAGAATCCATGATCCCTATGGAAGTTGGTCTCCCAACTCTGAGAACTATTATGGTCAAGTTAGGGGAAAACGACACCGCGATGGAAGAAGCCTTGGATTTTTCTGACGAAAAAAGGGAAGTTTCCTTTATTCGATTGGCCAATTATCTACAAAGGTTAATGAAGCAGAGGGATAACAAGGTGAATCACAGAACTTTCCAGATTGGTGAACTTGTCCTCCAAAAAAATTTGGGGTCAATGGTTGACCCATCTCACGGGAAATTGGTTGCCAATTGGAAAGGTTTGTACGAGGTAACTGGCATGACCGGGACCGGTGCATACTACTTAAAAGATCAAGACGTGTGGCAGACCCCAAATCCATGGAACATTAGTAATCTAAGAACGTACTGTCATTAGTTTTATCAAAGAAGGCCACTGCAAAGGGCCATTGTCTTTGCCGATTTTATTATTCAAACGCAATGAGAAGTTTATTTAATTCATCACTATGCGTGCCAAAAACCTCCAAAGGGGGCAGATGCTATAGTGGCCAACTTGGCCGAAACCAATACGCCGAGAAGGCAAGGCTGTTTAAGCCAAACACATGAGTCGATACCTTGACCAAAACTGAATTGGTGTCACTCCATCAAAAGAAAAATTACCGCTTGGTGATCGGCCTTGTAGGCCTATTTAGGTTGGTGCAAGTGCCAAGTGTGATAAGAGCACTTCATAAATTTCGTAGGCCTGCTCAGGTTGTTGTGAATGTCAGTGCCTAAGGGGCAAATTAAAGGCTAAAACATGCCGACAAAGATGAATTTGATTTAACTGTCATACATTTTTTTTTAAAAAAAAGAAAAAGAAAAAGTGAAAATCATGATTTATGAACACTTTATCAAAACTTAGAGTTCCCGGAATTTGGCAAGACCAAGAGGAACGTCTTAAAGTTGTTTCGCATGAGTATGAAAGTTGCTACGATTTGCAATTTGTTTATAACACAACAATGCAACAAAACCAAAATTAATCGCGTTTATATATATAAATGTATGTATATATTGATTGACAAATCTGTGTACAAAAGAAGACTTTGAAGTCACAAAAAGAAAAATAAAAAATAAGGGCAGGCGAGTTCAATCCCGACACCTCAGCCTCGCTTGGATGGCGTTCCTATCTGTATCAACGGCGTTGTACCATCCCCTCATGGTACCATACGCCTCCTCTTGGCACTCCTAGAGCTGGCGCGCCGAGTCCAGAGCAGCCCGCACACGAGCGATCTCTACGGTAACATATGCCCCATTGACAAGGGCTTTATCCAACTTCTGTCGAGCACCCTCTAGCTCGAAGGTGCGCTCAGCCAACTTCGCCTCAAGCCGATGGATCTTTTCGAAAACCTCAGCAGACGTAACAGAGCGGGGAGGAAGAGGATACACAACATTATAGCCACCAAAATTATTTTAGTTGGCACTGTTGTGTTGATCTACCATGAAGTTAAGAGCTGTGAAACTATATACCTCTAGGACAAGGTTGTGAACACAGAGAAATTGAAAGGGGTTATAGAGGGAGAAATGGAATAAGAGCTCGTATAAATAGAAGCGAAAGGTGGCCTAGAGAGACGAAAGGCCACGATTCATTTATGACAAGCCGAGACGGTGTTTCGCTCGAAAAGTCACATTGGAAAGGGGTATACCACAACAATTAAAATTGTACATACAGTTCCAAGTGTTCCCATGACAAGCCAATCAAGATCTGACACGTGGATCATATGAATGACAATTTCTCTCTATAGGAAGCCCGGTAAGCCGAAACTTTCTTTTCTTTCTCAATGGGTTATGGATTGAAACAATAACTACAAACCGAGGTCAGTTATACTTAGATAAACCTACTCGGGCATTCTAGATATAGTCCACTGGGTTCATGATTCCACCAAAACACTTATAAAACGACAGTAAATGGTCTATAAAAATTTGCGGTACAGTTGAGATTTGAAAACCCTACTTCGAGGTTATTTGAACCATAAATTATTATTGTTAGTTCGTTGACTTTCTTGTCAGAATACGTCAGGAACTTTGCGTAAATTGGTTAAGATTCGTTCAAAGTGAAATAGATTAGAGTCCAGGTTGTTTGAACCTTGACCGGTGTATACGCCGTTTGATTTTTTTATTACAATATCGTCAACACAAGGAAATGTCAGTCAGGGTTAAATGTTTCATGTTTGGAGTTCATTCAACTATGAGTTATCAAGACAACTATGGAGAGGATCAAAAACAGCGAATAAAATCATATGAAGCAAAACATTATTTTTTCATTAATTTGAAAGATTACAAAGATTGGACTTCGAGGTCCAATTGATTACAAAGATTGGACTTCGAGGTCCAATTGATTACAAAGATTACCGAGATGGAAATAACACAGTATAGGAGATTTTCCCTAAAGAATCGCTAAAGTATCCCGCTATTTGACAAACATCCGCAACACAAAGCGCAACTGGTCATAAATTTCAACAACTACCTCAAGCTCCATAAGAACCCTAGATCGGAGAGATAAGGCCAATCCAAGAAGAACTCAAGGGGGAGGAATAAGATGAAACTTGGCGTGTTTAGAAGAGGGTGAGGTAAGAGAAGATGGAACGGTTGAAGAATAAAACAGAGAAAATACCGCCTGTTTCGAGGCGGAGAACTCTCAACCATTGAAAATACATGAGTAAACATGTATTTCTAATAGGTTCGAGGTATGTATTCCTTTCTCTTGTTCTTCTTCCTCCTACCCTAGCCTCTATCGCAGTTGGTCCCTTTCTGCGGTCACGGCGGCTAAACGTCTCTCCAGATCCTGGATTATTCTTACCATCCAGGGACATTTTCTCCAGTCACCGGACCTCTTGTTCAAGCACTTCTACCCTATGAGAAAGGGTATCTACGATATTGCGAGTCACCGATGGCCGGTAAGAACTACTGACCTCATTTGGATTTTTCTCCATCCTTTAGTATATCGTATGAGTCTAAAAGACAGAAAAGATGAAGAATGACAACTGATGCGATAGAAATGGGTCTATTTATAACTAAAGCAGATGATGGTTTACGAGGGGATATAATTAATTTAAAACGGACGTGCGCTTCGAAGAACGACACCCGCCCTCCCCAAAATGCCATGTGGCAAAACGTACAACCACCCATTAAACACTCCAGGCAATTCGCACAAAGGATAAACACGTTCATGTCTGCACGTGCACCTAATGCGCGCAAGTGACATAACTCAGATGAACTAATTGCATTCTAAACACGACGCCGTTTTTGTTGCGTAAGTATTTTTTGGCTATTTAAGTCACAAGTGTCATCTGCCATGGGCCGAGATGAATACTTGTGCCCAATGGGCATTATTTAAAACCTTACTTTGGGTGTTTTAGCCACAAGTATCATTGCCATGGGCCGAGATGAACACTTGTGCTTAAGGGGCATTATTTAAAACGTTACTTTAGATGTTTAAGTCATAAGTGTCATCTGCCATGGGCCGAGATGAATACTTATGCCCAAGGGGCATTATTTAAATCCTTACTTTACCTGTTTTAGCCACAAGTATCATCTGCCATAGGCCGAGATGAACATTTGTGCCCAAGGGGAATTATTCAAAAAAAATTAGCTGTTTAAGCCACAAGTGTCATCTGCCATAGGCCGAGATAAACACTTGTGCCTAGGGGGTTATTCAAAAAATTTCAGCTGTTTAAGCCACAAGTGTCATCTGCCATAGGGTGAGAGAACACTTGTGCCCAATGGGCATATAAAAAAATAAAAATAAAAATTTGGCTGTTTAAGTCACAAGTGTCATCTGCCATACGCCAAGATGCACACTTGTGCCCTAGGGGCATTATTTGAACCTTATAACAATTTTTTATATTACTTTACATATTGAACATGAAACTGTACAGGATATCAGTCCACGAAGCACTGTCTGACCCTTGTTGGAACATGCACTTCGTCTCTTAAGGGGCAACACCATAATAACATTGGTTTGGAAATCAACAAAAATTCAATCACAAGACGCAACAAAATTGAAGACCAAGTCAAAATTGTATTATAGCAAAATCATACAAGGAGCGAGAATCCGAGATTGGAAATAATACACAGATATGCTCCTATAATGTAACTATTAAACTTTGGGAGGGGGACTAAAGGGAGACGCATCCTCATCCTCTTCAGAATCTGAAAAAACTTTGGCGTTGTAAAGATCTGGTGGGCACAAGGTAGGCCGACCATATAGCTTATGATCGGAGGGGAGACCAGGGCGTTCAAGACCAATTTTGTACCTGCCTTGGAAAATAAGATCCTTCAGCTTGGACATCTCTGACGCACAGTTGCCTAGCGCCTCGTTATAGCCACAGTTCCTCTCATCGGCCAAAGCAGATCCATGACGAATATTCAATTGGGATATCTCGGAGGCATGCTCTCCTTTCAATTGAATCACGTTCAAGGTGTGCTCTTCCCTAACTCGATTCAATTCAGCAACAGCACCCTTGGCCATCAGCTCGGCACTTCTCCATTCAATTGAATCACATTCGAGGCGTGCTCTTCCCTAACTCAATTCAATTCAGCAACATCACCCTTTGCCATCAGCTCGGCACTTTCTCTAGCCAATTTCTCAACCCCCAAAGCATTCTTGACTTCGTCAAGACTAGAAGCCTATTTCTGATGGGAAGCCTTAAGAGCGGCAAGTTCGTTGCCCTGGGCTAGTTGAACCTCCAACATATCGGCAATCAAAGCACGCTGTTTATTGATCTCGGCCTTCCTCTCATTCTTAATGACCTTGGCTCTCCTCAGCTCTCTCATACGCTTCAGCTCGAACTCAGAGAAGCAGGCACTAACCTACAAGCACGATGATTATTGCAAAGATGTTGAAGGAAGTCAAAACCAATAACGAAAAAACAAAGGAGGAAGGGGTATTTTACCTCAGCGAGACATTGAAAGATTCCCATTCCCAGGTCAGCAGAGTTTTCTTGCTGCAACAGTTCCTGATCCTTAAGAAGGGACATATATGTGATCATGGCACGGGCAATTTCAGGATTATGGATAGCCGAATCTTCGACAGTCACCAGCCTGTCAGAGAAGCATAATTTCGGCTCCGCCACAAAAACTTTCGCTTTACCCTTAACCACAGACGGGCCAGGACTGGTATCGCCCCCAATGGCTGAGGTGGGAACCCGAACCCCCTCATCAGTAACTGCCAAATTTACAGAAGAACACCGTCAATAGCGATCGCTGCTTTAGAAATGGCAGGGATGGTAACCTCGACATTTGGAACAACATCTGATAGCGAGACCCCAAGATCAACTCGGGGAGCCTTAGATGAAACTGCCTCTGCGTCACCTTCGCGAGGCGCCCTCTTTTTCTTCCCTTTCTTTAAAGGAGTAGCAAATTTAGCTATTTTCGAAGCTGACGCCACCTTGTTCTCTTTCATCAGGCGGACTTGCCCAAAATTCAGTCTTTCTATCCTAGGAGGAACCGTACTCCCCATGACTTAAGCAGAGGAAAGGGGAAGAGAGGTCTCAGCAATGCCTGTTTCATGCAAACAATGACTGGGTTTAGCACCAAATCGAATGCAATATTGTCTTATCAGATGAAGGCGTTGTGCCTGAAGGACCAGTCCAGCCGGCAAACCCAGCATCATCAAAAAGTCGTTCAATTTCTGGGTCCTCTCTCTCATTGTATACATTAGGGTCGTCTAGACCCTCCACTAGAATAGAAACCCCTTAATTCGATTTGTAAAGAGGAGCCATAGTTGGCACATCGTCCGCAATAGTAACTTGTAATGACGCCAGAATTGGCACGTCACTGGTAACAGGAGTAGCTGAACTTTCATCGACTATGGAAACTGCCAAAATGTTCACTCTGGCCGACTTTTGGGCCTTACTCTTCGGTGAATTTTCTGCGGCCGGTCCGAAGTTGCTTCAGCCGGGCCTCCAGCCGCTTTGCACGCAGTTCTCTCCGTGTCGACCCAAACCTCTCGGTTAAGGATATGATACCGGGCGAACAATTGGTACAGAGCAAGAGGTTCCAACTAATCTCCTATCCAGTCACCTGGGAAAGTCCTATCGAGGAAGGATTTACTGTCGGGCAGGTAGCCTAGAAGGTTGTGCGCCGCCCTGGGATGATTTAGTATCAAACCGTCACCGTTTCCAGTGTGACGGGCGATGGCATTCAGCTGTTCATAATGAATAATACCCTAAGCAGGCCTGGAGAACAACTTATTGTCTGCGAGAGATAAACACAGGACTTAGATCATAATCAAAAAGTGAAGAATAGAAGTTGACGCAACATAAAACTCAACAATGACTTACCAGTTCTGCCGCGCTGCCTGGGAACTGAAAATTCGGAGGGGTCGGGCTCCACATTCCCCTTCAGGACTACCGCATAGTTGTACATGTATTACTCGAATCCGATAAACCGAGAATTAGGGCCAGGGCCTTCGGCCTCCCCTTCAAGCTCCATCTACCCTCAGAATTTAAAAAATTGAAAAAATAACAATACACTATATCCCATAAATCAAGCTGCATGTTAAACCTTCTATTTACTTCGGCCAAACCCAGTATGATCCTGGCCGTGTTGGGAGCCACTTGGCTCAAGTGGAGCCGAGTCCAATGAATAAAATCGATCAACAATGGGTCGAAAAGAACCCGCAATCCAGCTTTCCCAAAATAGGCAGTGTAAATGGGATACGTACCATCATCGAATGCGATTTGCTCAGAAATCACATCTCCCTCGCTTTCAATCTCTTCCCATTGGAACTGTTCGGGAAGAAAATTATGATGAAATTCGTTCTTTATTTCTTCAGTTCCTAATCGATAACGACCCATCGCCTTCTAGGGTTGATGGAACTAACAAGGAGCAAGAATGTGAAGAAGAATACAATGGCGAATGACCGATTTGGCAAAACCCTAGAGTGAGGGTAGGGGATGATTACGCAAGAAGAAATTTTTTCACTTCGAAGGATGAACACACAATGATGATGATACGATATTTAAAGGGTGGTTATACCTTAAGAAGCGCACAATAATGAGAAGGAGTCACAAATTAGAAAGAAATGGGTTGAACCTCAAGTTGTCAGATAACCAGATCTATGATCGACACATGGAATCGGGTCAGGTCGTTCAAGGAAGCTTTTGGCCGAAGATTGGGCTCAAGCACGTGATCCATATCTCATTTGATGAGATCGCATGCTTGAGGGGGCAATTGAGGGAGCATAAAATTTGGCTAAGGAAAACTGGTCCAGTCCAATTTACCCGAAGGCCCATACCACGGGCCTAGCAGACGGGCCATGCCCAAACAAAAAAGAACGGCAAGAAGACATGTCGAAGAAAGGGCGCCAAGGCACGCCGAGATGGAAATCCAATACCGAGACCCTCAGGCAAAAGAGCATGTGCAATGACACGTGTTGAACACGTAGGAAACGTGTGTTGAGGATCATACCAAATCGTACAGATCTAGACAGAATCGTGCAGATCCCCACTGCTCCACCACTAACGTACGAAATCAGAAGTTGTTAGTAGTGGATAAGGTAATGAAGGCTGGAGTATTATCCAAGTCTTACCCGCTTTAGTCATTTTACCAACAATCCTCATGAGCAAATGTAACCCTAATTATGTATGTATAAATAAAAAGGGAGAAGCTCGAAAAAAGGGTTGGTTGTTGGAAGCTTGAGCAGGGAGAGAGAGTTGCCAATTTTACTTAATCTGTTTTAGAGAGAGAAAGCTTGTAACACCATTAACATCGCCTTTAAAGCTCAATACAGCAATCACACACACACAGACAGAGGACGTACAGCTGGATCAGCATAAACGCTGCCGGGGGAACCTACCGTGCCCAAAAAATTATCTTGTCACACTCTATCTGCTTTAACCTCTTTCTGATTCGTTTCTCAAATTATTTCTTTTATAGTGGGTCGAGTCATAAAATTTTGACCACCTATATATTCGCACAATACTCATTTTAATTATTTTTTGTTAACATTAGTATAATTACGTTTTGTGCACAACACAATACATGTGCTATTTGAATATAAGCCATTCAATGATATTAAAAAAAATTATAAGTAGTGTAGCTATTAAGAACCTTATAACTCTCGCCAACAGCGAGAGTTTGAATAATATTGCTTACACTATGGTGTAAATATTTTCAGTAAAATAAACTAAAAACTCTGCAAGGACAAGATTAAAAATCTAAAAAAAAAACTAAAATGTGTTTATGTCTTCCGTTTTTATATAATAATAAATTAAAAACATTGAGTTGTGGTCTGAGAAAGAAAAGAGCATAATAACATAGATATATAGTTTCATATATTACTCTATAAAAATTAAAAGCAATATCCCTTTTTCAAAGAAATTGCATATTTTTCTTGTTAAAAAAATCGACGTTTAAGAAAATAGATACAATCTATCAACCATCATAAGCAAACCTATCTTTCATTCCTCATATTGAAACCAAACTCTAGTCAGCAACCACAATTGCTGAAAAACGTAGAAGATATCACTTTGACTAATTACAAACTCACCATTTTACCTTACTTCTTTAAGCCTATTTAAAACTTTCTTATTATTTTTCTTATATTGTTGTCCTTTATTTTCACTACCCTTTCTTTTATTATTATAAAAATAAATTGATAATTTCATATGAATTTGAACATGTGGTTCAATTTGGCTTTATACAAGTATTATATATATTTGCATTTAAAAATATTATAAAAATGATTGTCTAACCGTCTAGGCGGCTGTTCTAGGTCCGCGTAACACCTTTTAGAACATATGTTCTAATTCTTTTGTGTGTTTTTTCTTTTACTATTTTAGGAATTTTCCAAGTTGCTTATGAATAAATAAATGTACCTTTTAATAATAATTCGTTCAAGATAATTCCAGCCAGTAAAGCACAACAATTAATCTAGCTATGTTATGTTATGTCCACATAATTTTCATTTATTAATGAAGTTTATTAAGGGTGGTGATGTTGGCACCCCCAAAACTCTAGAAAACGCACACACTTTAATTCGGTCATTCGCAATCGAATAACGTATGTGAAGGACCGAATTAAAATTTACAAAATTTTGAAAAAACTTGAAAATGTCTTATTCGGTTATCAAAAACCGAGTATATAGACTTATATTCGGTCCTCAACAACCGAATAATAGACACTTTACTCAGTTGCGAATGACCGAATTAAAGTGAGAGTGTTACCAAATATTTTTGGGGGTGCCAACATCATTACTCTTTATTAACTTAACCCCTCGTGCGATTATTCTTTTTTGCGTAAATTCTCTACAATAATTTTTAATAAGAACATCCCATAAAATCTGACGCCATCCGCTTTTATCTAAAGTTTATTTTTTTTGGACCATGTCATACCTCTGTCTTCCATCTTCACACATCCATGGCAAAATTAATCAAGACCAAGAGGAAATTACATCCTCCCTCATTACATCCCTCTCTCTCTCTATATATATATATTAAACTTTCTGTATAACATATATATACCCATACATATGCATATAATTACATATATAATTGCAAATTAAACTCAAAATCGAGAGTTCAAATTTAACCCAAATCGAGCAAATAGAAAATCTGAAATCAAACTCAAATTTTGAAACCAACCTAAAATCTTTGGCGAATTGAAATCAAATCCTCACGTTCACAGTTCACCCCAAATTTCCTCAATCTACCACAACTCACACTTTCTGGGGTTTCAATTTTATATTACAATAAACACACATATATTAATCTAGATGGAGATTTCAGTTCTACTCTTAATTTGATGGATTCGGAGTGACTAGAGAAAATTCGGTGCAAAGAATGGCAGAAGGAGGATTAGTTAACGAGCATGGGATGTTAACGTCTCGAATTTTATGAAATCGAATGGGTTTATTAATATTTTGAAAAACATAGCATTCATCTGATGAAATGGGTGTATAAAGATTAAAGAAGATTTTAATTCTGAAGTAAAGATTATTCTAAATCATTAGATGTGGAATTAGAGATGCTTTCTCATGTAATTAGATTTAAATTTTAAGTGAAAAACGTGGGGGCTTTTGACTTGAGATGAGAGTAAAAATTAGAGTACTTAATTACAAGGAAGAAGAAAATGATAGAAGGGCATTTTTATCAAAAATTAATGTTGAAATTGGCCGGAAGTTGGACAGATTTTGGGTGGTTTACTCAAATATGGCTATTTGTGTAGAGAATTAAGTCAATAAACCCGTTATTAGAAATCTGGTACATGCAAATGTGTGTGAAAGGAAATTGCTAAGTCCATGTACTTTCAAGAGAAAATGTGAATATTAATTTGAGACCGGAGGAGTGATACAAATACTATTAATTAAAATTTACATAACACTTTTTTTAAAAGTTATTTAGGGTCCGTTTGATAACATGAAAAATTAAAATAAAAAATAGTTGATTTTTGTGATAATATGAAAAATATGATGAAGTATATGATGAGATTCTTCTTACTTTTTGACTCTTTCTATATAACAACTTTATTTGGATGTTGTGGAAGTAAAATAATAAATGATGGATGACGTCTACTCATAAAAATGAGTATAAAATAAAGAATATGTCATCACATGGTTTAACTTATTTTTTAACTTTTTACACAAATTGGGTGGGGGGGGGGGGGGGGGGGGGGGGGGGGGGGGGGGGGGGGGGGGGGGGTTTTTTTTAAATCATTTTTCATATTATTATCGAACGGAGCCTTAGAATAAAAAAAAATGGGGGGAAAAAGAATAATGCAATATATATATATATTTATATTCTTGCTTGGTAATTCATGGTATTGTGCAAATCCGAAAATGAAAACATCAGTGGATGATGGAGTACATTAAAACTTAAAAGCAAATACCAACATGAGTTGGTTTAAGTGGAAGGTATTTGACTCTCTTAAGCAAGACGTCATGGGTTCAATTTCGAGCACTTGTGAATAGAGCAGATTTTGTTAGAAGATATCCCCGTAAAAAGTGCTTGACAATACCTTAAGGTCTCGTTTGGTTCGAGTTTTGGAAATGGAATGAGTTTCACTATGTTTATTTCAACCGGAAATAGAAATAGAATAAAGTATCAATTAGAAAAATATCCCTCCTTTTATAAGATGAGAAAATATTTCCTACTAATTTTTCAAAATGGATAATTACTATGATAAATTACAAAAATCACATATGCCTAATAACTATCCTACAAATATTACAATTTTTGTAATTAAAAAAAAATTACAACAGAAAAAAAAAAAGAAAAAAATTCCAAACATTTTTTTTTTTGTGCAACAACATAACTAAAAAAAATAGTTCCAAACAATTTTCTCATACACAAATGGAAAAAGAATTGTTTATTCATAAAGAAAAGGGTTATTTTAGTCTTAACAAGAAAAATTTTAAAAATTGCCCACTGGTAATGACTTATTCCTTATGGTTTAAATGGGAAAACTTGGGAGGAAAAGTTGGTTCCTGAAATCATTTATTCCAAACCTAAAACTTGAACAAATGTGAGAATTGTTTCTGAATGAAATTTAGAATTTCCGAAATGGTTTAAATCTTAAACCAAACGAGCCATAAGGCTTGAGAAAATGTGTTGGAGAAGATCGAAAAAAATAAAGAAATTAAAATAGGTGAAAACACTTAAAGCATAACTTTTTATTCGGAACTTCAAATCATGCGATTATTGAGCCTAATTTGAAGAGAATTTTGAAAGTTACAATTTTTCAATTTAACATTTTATCAAATTCAATCGTATCAAGATTCAAAATTGTAAAGCAAAATTTAGCAATTTAATATGACAAAAATTCAAAGTGTACCCAATTAGGTAAGTCCAGCCGAAAGCATTAATTAATGCCCAGCAGTGAGCAGCCCAGCCTTGGGCCCATATACACCCAAATGAAGCCCTACCTTCATTAACCCAAATAATCTAGCATTGTAGCACACCTATAAATAAGCCCATGCCCAAGTCCATGCTCAAACCAAATCAGTAGATCAGCCATCATCTAATTAAATTATTTAAGAGAAATTTGTGCATAATTGGGAGGCAGCCGTCTCCTCTCCTCTCTTTTCTTTAATTTATCTTTTATTTCTTTTTACTTTATTGAAAATTAGAAGATTGTAAGCTTAATTTTATTTTTAATTCAATGTCAAATAAGTTTTATTTTATTTTATTTTATTTATTATTTAATTCCTTTAGTACGAGTGTAAACTTGAGCTAAGGTTAAAATTAATGTATTTAATTGATTCCGTTATACGTGTTTATGTCAACTGACTCTTCAATTTAATATCTTAATGTTAAATACAATTATTCTTATTGAATACATATTTTAATTGATACAAATGAAGTTAGATTCTTATTATGATTTGTTAGATTCACCTTATAATTTGTTAAGAACAAATATAGCGTGTGTTTTGATAGATATAGTGAGTGTTTTGATTTTATACATAAGTTTGGTTGTGAAAGAATTATATAAATTAATTAAACTTGAATGATTTTATTTGACAAGAGTAGAGTTTACGCGCATGAATACTTTGGAATATGATATTAAATATATAATTCCAAAACTCTAATCAATCAATTAATTAATTTTATTATCCTTCTTAATATTATTTAATTTAATTCCATTACTTTAATTTATTTGCTTTGCTTTGCTTTATTTTATTCGTTTAATTCTCATAAAACTTTTCTAGCTAGATTAAAGCTTTAGTGATAGATTAACAAGATAATCATAAAACATACTGTTTAGTCCTTACAAGTTCAACCTCGCACTTGCCTTAACAATAATATATATTGATTCGTACACTTGCGAGTATTTAAAATTTACCACAATATATCCCATGTTTAGTATTTGTCAACAATGAATCTACTAATGCCTATTATCCTATCGAGAAAAGGATTAAACAATCCCATTTAGGAGATGGTATTATTTTATCCTGTCAAGATAGAATTAAATATACTATTCTTATCTGACATGTCAAACGCACCCTAAGAGATTAATTGGTGAGGAAAAAAAAAAAGAGCATGTATGAAAAAGTAATTATTGAAAATGGAAAAATAGAAAATTAAAGAAGATGATGTAATAGAGTATATAACTATATATATACATCTCTCAAGAGCGTGCCACGTGCGTAACCTGAAGTGGTAAAGTGATAGCGGGAAACGTGTATGAGTTTTTTTATTATTATTATTATTATTACCATGTTCAATAATGAAATTACGTTATTTTTAGTGTTAGATCCATTAGTAATAGAAATATTAGCTCTTGTTAGAGCAGGTAAAATTAGGGATTTGATAAGTAATAAAAATTTATCTTATTTGTTTTGGATACTGAAATACTAGTATGATAGTAATATGGTAAAGAAATATATAAAACAAAATTTGTATGGTATTTTAGGAGAGATGGTGTATTTAGTGGAAATAAAATAAAAGAGATAGCATAGACAGAGTGAAAAGAAGAAAGAGAAACATTACTACGCCAACTATTAGGCTTAGAGGCAAACCACACTTTTATTTTCGGCTTTGAGGTCCCATGCGAACCCAATTTTACTAAAATTAGTTAAACTCAATTTTATTATACACCTATTCTAAGGAGTACTATTTTATCTTACTTATACTATATGTTACGTATCTTTGTAAAATAAATCTAATCTACTTATCATATTTATACTGCCTACTGTGAATGCCATTGGTGATTTTGCTCAAGTCCATAATTTTCTAAGACTTTGTTACCTTACTACATTGCTGATCCTCTGGTATCTCTATTTGAAATTAAGGCTGCAAACAATTCAAAGAGCTAACATTTGTAGAAAAACTTACTTTGTTCCCAAGCTTGCGTGTAATTTTTTTTATTTTTTTCAGGTAATAAAAATTAAAGGATGACAAGTTTAAACCTTGATTATTCAGAAACAAAATCCTAATATTAGTTCTACCAAATTAAATCAGCGCAAGTGAATTAAAACCAGTCGTCCTACTTGAGTGTGGTCTTACATTTAACGTAAAATTAAAGCCTTTTTTTTTTCGTAGTGCAAGCACTCTTTAAAATATTTTAAAACTTGGTTGTGACGCAGTGATTTATTGGGGCCTGCCAAAAACTAACAAGATCTAGTTCATTATTTGGCGCTTGATCCCCCCTCCCTGCTCTTTCCTACCCCTTCAACTAGAAGCTTAAATTTTATGGTTATTAATTCATCTCTACTCTCGATCTCTAATTTATATTGGTTATAAACCAGCGCAAATGTAAAATTTCATATTAGTTTAAGTGGTATGGTGGAAAGTTGTACAAAAATTGTATATATTTGTGTATGATATATGTATAAAATATACATTTATTGTACATTGACATGTAACTTTCTCTTTCCTAAATTTTTCAATAAAATTTTAAAATATAGTAACTTTTATTACAAAATATGAACTATCAATTTAAAAAAAAAAAATTGTTTTGAAAAGTTGTTTTAATTAAGCCTACCCCATGCAAAAACCATGGGTCCACCCCTAATCTTGGGAGCACCGTTGTGTCATGTGTGAATGTGCATTATATATTCTCAAAATATTTTAATCCTACTACTTTCTAGTTTAATTTTAAGGGCTCGTTTGGTTCGAGTTTTGGGAATGAAATGGGCATGGAATGGGAATACTTCATTCCTGGAAAGTTATTTTCCTGGCATCTAGGATGCCATGCCGATGTTTGGTTCAACCGGGAATAGGAATGGAATAAAGTATCAATTACAAAAATACCCTCTTTTTTTTATAAGATGAGAAAACATCACCTACTAATTTTTCAAAAGAGACAATTACTATAATAAATTACAAAAATTACACATGCCTAGCTAATAACTATCCTACAAAAATTACAATTTTTGTAATTATAAAAAAATTACAACAGGAAAAAAGAAAGAAAAAAGTTCCAAATATTTTTTTTTTCATTTTTGTGCAACAGCGTAATTAAAAAAAAGTTCCAAACAATATTTTTATACATTGATGGAAAAGGAAGTATTTATTCATAAGGAAGAGTGTTATTTTAGTCTTAACATGAAAAAAATTAAAAAAGATGCCCATTGGTAATGGTTTATTCCTTATGATTTAAATGGGAGAACTTTGGGGGAAAAGTTTGTTCCTGGAATCATTTATTCCGGACTTGAAACTTGAACCAAACGCGGGAATCGTTTCGGAATGGAATGTAACATTCTTGGAATGGTTTAAATCTTGAACCAAACGAGCCATAAATGTTCTAAGATTCCACTTTCCTATTATCTTACTCGAAAAATCTGCATTCCTAAAGGGTAATTTGGAAAGCTCCAAATAATAGTATCTTTCGAAATACCTCCAATTAATGCTACTAATTTGAAAAAGTATATTGATCATAATTGGAATGGTTTCATAATTTGATCTCCATCATCTTTGTTGGCAAGCCTCAAAGCATACCATTTACACACTGAAGACAAATGGAGTTTGCTCCATGGATAATAAAATGGCAGGGATTGGAGCCATTATTAGAAATAATCATCGCATGTCAATTGGATCCTCTAGAGTGGCAAAGTTCACTCTACACGTAGAGTTAGAAGCACCGAGCACGTCATATGTTCACTAAATATGAATGCATGGTGTAGAATTTTACACCTCACAAGCCACTAAGATGAGGATCAGCACCACGTTGTTTAATGAAAATGGCAAAAACTACTAAACTTAACTCGGCAGTCACCGCAGGTTGAACTCTGAGGATAATTAGATGGTTTAAATTGCGAAAGAAAATTAGTCGAAGTGTGTCAAAGTTAGTCCGGATACGCTGGGTATAAATTAAAAAAAGAAAGAAAGAAAATGATAAAGGCCTTCCATTAACTCCATTAATTTGCTCTCTCGTCTTATATATATATATATATATATATTATAAAACACCATTTTTGACCAATTAATTTTTTTTCAAAAGTATTAGAATCTAATGGTCAAAAATACACATGTTATGGTGTGCATTAGTTCTATATCATTGGATGAATTTTATAAACACATCAAGATGTCACATCAAATTTAAAACACTCACACCAATAATATATACACAATAAACTCTCACATAATAATAATTTTGTCTACATTAAAAATGCCATGACTTAAAATAAAAATTTCAAAATTTAATAAAAAAAAAATTAATATTTAAAATCTACTAATCAAGATCAATTGAACAAGATCCATCATGAATATATAATTATGCAAAAAAAATTAAGAAAAATTATTGTGTAACATTTAAGGACGTACGTTATGTGTTCGTGCATTATTGGTCTATGTTACGTGGTTGGATTATAACTAAAAGACTCTTTAAAATATTAAAAACAAGTCGGTTCAATCCGGTATACTTTTAGTTTTTTCAACATGAATATATATTTGAACTTACGCTTAAGTTGATTACAACGTTAGACTAGACTAGACAATGGGCTCAAAATAAACTGATTGATTTTGTCGTTATGTGGTTAAATTGTGATTAAAATACTCTTTAAAAAATTAAAAGTAAGCCAGTCCAATTCGGTATACTTTTAGTTTTTTCAGCATGAAGATATATTGAACTTACGTTTCAGTTGTTCACAATGTTATATTAGAATAGACAATTGACTCAAAATAGGCTGATTGATTTTGTTGATTTAAATTCGTCACATGTTAATTTTTTTATCCTATCATAATTTTTTTTTATTTCTCCGTGTCGGATGGCACGGGTATACTCTACTATATATATATATATATATATATTGGCTTAGTCATTTTTCCTCTTGGTAACTGCTACAAATAAAACTAGCAAGTTGTACTACACCCAGTAAAATCTTACGTCACATGGTTATACGACATAAATCAACACGAAATTATAAGTTAATGGGTGAATCCTTACCCTGTGTTTGGATGGAATAATTCTAAAATCTATAGAAATTTTAAATGACAGAACTTAAGATTCCATCATTTATTACAATTTTTCATGTTTGGACGTTTGTACGTAGAATTTTAAAATGAATTGAATTTCAATATCACTTGTTTTAAGTCGGAATTTGAAAAATGACGCCTCATACCATGAAATTTTAAGATGAAATTTTTAAAAGGAAAAATATGGCAAATTTACCACGTGTAAAATTTTAAATTATTCGCTAATTTTACCAAACGAAGAATATTCACTTTTTCGCACTCCAAATTTTGACTTTTGCTCAAATCCCAAGCTTTTTTTTTTCTCTATCCAAACAGCTAGGAAGTTAAAAGTTAGAAGTCAGAAGTCAAAAAAATACTTAAAGAATTTTGGTGGTTATTGAGTTTACTCGATTAACACATGATGATAACGGGTCAGTTATGAATTCATCCTTAACAAATTTGGGTGACTCGTTAATTTTTTTCTTTAGCTTTTAATTCAATTAAAGTTTATTGAATCTTGTCGAGGTTTGTACCTATTTTAAGGTTTATGAATATTTATCTTTGAAAAACTCACTTTAGGTTGTGCCTTTTAGTTCAACTTTCCTAAGGAGGTCTTGAAATTCATGAATTTGATCACTCGCAGATTTATTTTCAACCATCATATAGCTATTAAAATTTGTGATCATGAATCTTTCAATAACAGCATCTACTATCCCATATTTAGCTTCGAGTGCATCTCACAACTGTTTTGCACTCTTTGTGTTTTGGTAAACATCATATAAGCGATTTGACAAGGCACTAAGCATTCTATTGTGATAGTGATATTTAATTTCGTTAGGAGTCATTCAAGTTGCAATTACAAATAATTGATTGATTTGAAACTGCATGCTTGATAAACGTGACAAAATTAGGTATCCAATGGTAGAATTGATGAATTATGAATTTAGTAAAAAGTTATGAGTGGACTTAATCTTACACCAATGTAATTTAAACCTTGCCCTAACCATGATATATATCTCTAGATATGTTCCCCCTTAATAATTATTGATTAATCATATAATTCATATTTAATTAGTAAAAGATGCTAAGATATGTTTGTTGTAAAAGAGGACCAAGAATCAATTATTATTATTTACTTTTTAACATGCTATTTGCTACAGTAAGGACTGAAAACATAAAATTCCATTGTCATATATTCATTCAGCTTGAATCCTTGATATTAAATTAATTATTTTCAAATTAGTTAGATTAAATCCACGCACATTATAATTATAGGGTTAATAGTCTCTCTTATTCTTTAGTCACGGGCCGAGTCATGTATATATACTAGTTCGCAACTCGTGCTAAAAATACTATTTACTAAAAAAATATGTTACAATTTCAACTTTATAATTTTTTAATCATGATACATTCTACGGCCGGATTTAAAAATCATTGCCCTCTATTGTATAGTTATATACTCATCTATCAACAAATTTATAATAATTGTGTGTATATTTTTATGTAATCTTATGTTTGATGCAAAATTTCATATGACTTCCATCTAACTTTTTTCCTAGAAAAATATAAGAATATAAACACAAAAGCTATTAAGATAATTGTCACACATATTCTTCCTTCCAAGATGGGAAACCTTGTGCTATATATATTATTACGTATGTAAAATATTTCTTTTGCTTCCAAAGAAAGAAATATACATCCCCCCACCCCACCCCAAGTATCTATTCTTTTGAAGGGAAAATGATCTATGTTAGCTGTTATATTCCTTTCTTCGTCCAGAAAAACAAATAAGAATGAAAAAGGAATATTTCTTTGAATTTTTATAGAGTGGTATATGAAACTACGTAAAGACGTGTTAGATTTTTAGATTTTTAATCTTACTCATACAGGATTTTAATTTATATTCACAAAAAAGATTTACATTACTTATAACTTAAATCCAAGATTATAAAGCCCTTAACAGTTACATTACTTATAATTTTTAATTCTTTTTATTGAATGACTTATATTCGAGTAGTTATGCATTGCATGTGCACAAAACGTAATTATATTAATGTTGCAAAAGTCACTTATCATAATTATGTTATATATTAAATTATGAGCCTTGCTCGTAAAGTTTATGTAAAACTAAGCATGCATATCAATTAAGTGTTAACAAATAATTGTTTGATTTGAAACTGTATGTGTTTGATAGATACCACAAAATTTATCTAACTATAAAATTGATGAATTATGAATACAATAAAAAGTTACCGGTGGATTTAATTCTATACTGGTATAATTTGAACTGTACGTGCACTAATTAAACACACCATAGATATATTACTTGAGACATTTCACCTTAATAATTAGTTTAATAATTATTGATTAATCATATGTTTCATATTTAGTAAGAAGTGCTTAGACGTGTCAACGATCAATATATGTTTCTCGTAAAAAGGGTCCAAGAATCAAGTAATTATCTTAATTTTTTTATACGTGTTAACATGCTATTTGCTACAGTAAGGACTAAAAACATAAAATTCCATTGTCATTATTCACATCTGTATCCTTTATATTAAATTAATTATTTTGAAATTAGATTTAATCCGCGGACACGTACACGACAATTGAAGGGTTAATAGTCTTTCTTACTCTTTTATTTTTTTAAAAAAAAAAACCTAGCGTGAATCAAAATTGAAACCTTATGCGCAAGTCCGGAGTGAGTTCGATCTAATTATACTAAGGTAGTCCTAGTGTTTATCTTTCTTACTCTTAAATCATAGGCCATGTATATCGTTGACGAATGGAGAGAGAAAAGAGAGAATGAATTATATTGTTATATTTATGAATGAATACAAAGGTCCTTTAAATAGTGATAGAATAAGCTCTACATTGGAAAGAAAAATAATATCACGTGATTCTAAGAATCACGTACCATATCTAAATCACATACTATATATATATACCTATCTTCTAATACTCCCCCTCAAGTTGGCACACATATATCAAATATGCCCAACTTGTTAATCAGCTTAGCAAATATTTTCCTTGTCACGGTCTTAGTGAGTATGTCAGCTAACTGATCTTCAGAGCGTATATGAGGAACATAAATAACTTTCTCTTCTAACTTCTCTTTGATGAAGAAACTGTCCACTTCAACATGCTTTGTTCTATCATGTTGAACTGGATTGTGTGCAATATCACATGCTGCCTTGTTGTTGCAATATAGCACCATGGGTTCTGTCGGAGGAAAATCGAGATTTGTCAGCAGCAGTTTTAACCACAATAACTCTTGAATAACAACTGTCATTCCTCGATATTCTGCATCCGAGCTTGATCGGGATACTACATTTTGCTTCTTACTTTTTCAAGTAACTAAGTTTCCTCCTACAAATGTAAAGTACCCTGATGTAGACCTTCTGTCATATATATTACCTGCCCAATCAGTATCAGTGTATCCTTCAACCTTCAGGATATCCTCATTTTTCTGGAATAGGATTCCATTTCCAGGAGCTGCTTTGAGATAACTGATAATTTTCATAATTGCCTGCATATGTTTCTCCCTTGGATTATGCAAAAATTGACTGACGATACTCAATGCATATGATATATCAGGCCTTATATGTGCTACATACATCAATCTTTCTACCAATCTCTAATAGCGCCCTTTATCGTCGGGTTCTTGATCTGTTTCGACCTTTAACTTCAATTATTCCTATATTGAAGTCTCTGACGGTTGACAAGTAGACATCCCGGTTTCATTCAATAAGTCTAAGGCATACTTTCTCTAAGATAGAAAAATACCTTTTGATGATCTAGACACCTCGATCCACAGAAAATACTTCAAGTTCTCAAGGTCTTTCATCTCAAACTCTTGAGATAAGAGCTTCTTCAATGCTTGTTGTTCTTGAGGATCATTTCCTGTGAGCACCATGTCATCCACATAAACAATAAGAGCCGTAATCTTCACATGATTCTTTTTCAAAAATAAAGTATGATCAGAATTACATTGGTTGTACCCAAACTTTCGCATTAATCTAGCGAATCTCCCAAACAAGTCAAGCTCAATATAGTTCATTAATCAATTATTGGATTGTAAACTTTTCTATAATTTTTCACCAAACCAAGCCTAGGCTGATGATGTACTCCTTATAATCCAGATTTTTTCAATTTGTAGACTTTATTTGTATGCTCATGTTTAACTGGGATCTAAATATATCCAGGTGTTTCAAAACTCCATATATACTTCCTTTCTAAATCCCCATGTAGGAAGGCATTTTTCACATCGAACTGTTGTAGAGGCTAGTCCAAGTTTGCAGCTAATGAGAGTAACACTCGCACTGTATTAATTTTTGCTACTGGCGCAAATGTCTCTAGACAATCAATCCCATGCGTCTGTGTGTAGCCTTTTGCAATCAGTCTCGCCTTGAATCTTTCGATTGTTCCATCTACTTTAAATTTCACAGTGTACACCTACTTGCAACCCACCTTCTTCTTTTCTACAGGTAATTCGGTCAATTCTCATGTGTCATTTTCAACAAGGACTTCATCTCCTAATCCATTGCTGATTTTCACTTAGAATCACATAAGGCTTCATGCACACTGTTAGGAATAGATACAGAAGATAATTGATTCACAAAAGATTTGTTAAATGCAGTTAACCGATCATACGACACATAATAACTCATAGGATATTTGGCTTTACTGATAAAATCTGGGTCATATGTGGGTTTAGGTACACCTCTATTTGCTCGGTCAGGAAGTTTCTTTATAGGAATTGAAGAAGATGATACTTGGGAGACCTCAGTTTCAGGGATATTTGACGTGGACGATTGGTTGTTTGAGTTAGGCAGAGACGGAGACGACACAACTCCACTCGGAAAGATTTTCGACACAACTCCACTCAGAAAGACTTATGTTGTTTCTGCTGTTTCAGTTAGCACTGTTGTTGGTGGTGTTTCGGTTGTCTTGTCTCTGCTGTTGGTGGTGAACTCGAAATCAACGTTGGAACCACCTCTATTGAGCTTGTCTCTTCCTCATTGTTATTCTCAAATGACTGAACTTCTTTATAATGCTCCCCCTAAAGGTTAGTCATGTCAAAGTACATAGTTTCTTCATGAAACATAACATCCATGGTGACGTACAATTTTTGTGTAAGAGAATGATAACACTGATATCCCTTTTGAGAAGATGCATACCCTATAAAGATGCATTTGAAAGCACGCGGTTCAAGCTTGTTTCGTTACTCCTTTAGTAAGTGGACAAATGTAACACATTCAAACACTCGGGGAGGAAGATTTGACACGGTAAGAGCTGTGACAGACTTAGCTAAAACTTTGAAAGGTGTCTAAAAATCAAGTACAGATGAAGGGATGCGGTTTACTAAATTGACAGCCTAGGAGAGAGCTTCACCCCAATACGAGGTTGGTGTGTTTGTGTCGATCGGTGTTGCCCGAACTATTTCTAACAAATGATAATTTTTTCGTTCGGCAACCCCATTCTGTTGAGGAGTATAAGGACATTTAGTCTGATGAATGATCCTTTGAAGTTTGAAGTATGCCTGTAACTCGGTACTGATATATTCTCCACCATTATCACTTTGGATTGAATAGTAGCATTATATTGTGTATTGATTTGTTTATGAAATCTCTTAAACAAACCACTAACTTCTCCTTTGGATTTCATAGGATACACCCATGTCATTCAAGTGCAATCATTAATAAACGTGACAAACCATCGTATATCACCTAAAAAAAAATGTGAGACGGTCCCCATGCATCGGAATGAATAAGCATAAATGGAACTGAACTCTTAGTCAATGAAGGTTTAAAGGAAGTACGATGACTTTTAGCCAATTCAAAAATCTCATAGTGAAAACTAGAAGAATTAACTTTATGAACTAAACGGGAAAACAGGTTCTTTAAGTAACCAAATGATGCGTATCCTAACTGACGGTACCATAATCAAAGTTCATCTATAATTTTCTTTTCAGAGGTATTAGTGTTCAAGGCTTTGTGCAGGCGATCTATACTTTTGAACTCCAGGTCCAGATAGTATAATTTTTCGTGCCTAACACCATAACCAATCGTCTTCTTCGTCTGAATATCCTTAAAAACACAATGAGAAGGCTAAAAGATAACAACACAGTGTAGGGCATTAGTTATTTGAGAAAAAAATAATAAATTATAATCTAAGGATGGTACTACTAAGACGGAGGTTAGGTTCAGAGTGTCGGATATATTGATTGATCATTTTCCCACTATAGGGACTGGGACACCATTAGCTGTGGACACAAAGGTCTGAGATGATGGGGTTAAAGGAGTAACTATTTTTGAATTGGATGTCATATGATCAGTCGCACCAGAATCAATTACCCATGTATTATTTAAAACAGAGACAAAATGTAAAGCCGTACCTGATGTAATTGTGGTGGTGAGTAATCCTGAGGCCTGTGTGTTACCCACCTGCTGTGGTCTGACACGTTCTGCGGTTGCGAGAATCCTTCTACTAATTCGGATATCTAATGATTTCATAGCAATTCTTTTTCGAGTGTCCCGTGAGTCCACAGATAGAGCATGGCGGGTATCTGAAAGTGGAATACTGAGATTCATTCAGTTGATTACCAGAACATGATCATTTATCTGAATTTCACCAATTGGAGGGGTATCTGGTTGATGATCCAGTCATGATCGTGGGGTCGAAAGTCATTTGAGAGTGTAGTACTCAATGATCGAGATTGAATATGAAAATTCTGAGACTATGGTTGTGTTCAGGACACCAAAAAATGTCAGGAACCGGTCTGGTCCAGTTAAGAACCGGTCAAGAAACGGGTGAACTGAGCCGTTGAAAAATAAAAAAAAATCGGTATAAATTAAGGGTTCTGCCAGTCAACGGTAAACGGTCAAAGTCAACGGTCAACACTGACGTGGCTAATGATGTAGCGGCTGAGTTGGCTTTATGGATGACGTGGCAGTGACGTGGCTACTGACGTGGAGGTGACTGGGTAGTGACATGGCGCTAGGGCTGACGTGGCAGTTGTCACCTCAGTGGCGGCGCGTGGACAAAGCGCGGCGATGGGCAGTTTTGTTAAATCGGTGCGTGAGGGCCTGTGTGTGAGGATATTGATCTGATTTGAACGCGGTTGTAATCGTCTCTTTGAGACGAAGACTATAGTGTATGATTTGTCGTGATTAGGTGTCGATATAGGTCGTACGAAGGAGTTAAAAATCTGGTTGTGTGTGTTTGGGCGGAACTAGGGTTTTTGTTAGAAGATAGCGGCTGCGGGAGGTGGGTTTGTGATGGAAGGTGGTATTGGTGGCTGCGTGGTGATGGCTAGGGCTAGGGTTTGTAATGGATCGTGGGTTGCTCCGATACCATGTTAACGAATGGAGAGAGAAGAAAGAATGAATTATATTGTTATATTTATGAATAAATACAAAGGTCCCTTAAATGGGGATGGAATAAGTTATACATTGGAAAGAAAAATAATATCACGTGATTCTAGGAATCACGTACCATATCTAAATCACATACCATATCTATACCTATCTTCTAATATATATATATATATATATATTTATTAGTTCACAGCTTGTGCCAAAATATTAATTATAAAAAAATTATGTTAAATTTTCAACCACACATTTTTTTAATCTTTATACGTTCTACCAATTTAATTATTGCCCGTTATTGTATAGTTTTATATTAGCCTATCAACGCATCTATAATAATTGTGCGTATATTTTTATGTAATCTCTTGTTGATGAAAAATTTCCAATGACTTCTATCTAACTTTTTTCCTAAATTTTGTATCCCACATAGGTGGTTAGGAAGGATTTTATTAATTAAAGTGTCACTATTAATTAAACGGGAATGTTCAACTTACACTAGATATAAAACAGAGAAACCATCAATAATTGTTTTTCTCAATTTTGTAAATCATCAATCTATCCGTAAAATTATATCATTATTGTATATAACATGCATGCAAAAAAATAAATTAATCAGAATTGAAAAAATCTCTCATCATAATCATGTTATATATTAAATGATGAAACTAGCTTATAAAATTTAAGTAAAACTAAGTATGTCGATTAAATAGTGATTAATTTGAAACTGTGCGTGCTTGATAAACTTGAAACCACTACAAGAAATCTTATCGCTTAAGACACTTTTAACTTATAAGTTATGTCACTTGTTAATCCTGCGACTTAAATAATTTGAGGTAGGTTTAGTTAAGTCGCTTTTATGATTAACTCACGTTTTCATCCCTTAAAAATGTAACCTAAAATTAATGAGATTTTAATAAATAAATAAACCCAGCTTGAGTGTTAATCTAAACGTGATTTATTGCTTAGAACTAAAAAAAAAATGATGTTAGGTGTTATGTTGATTCTTCATGAAGATGTAGAAGAATTTGGCAGTATACTCATCTCACTAACTTTGAGGTATGAATGTCAATATTTTCTTATTTGTTGTGTGCATTTGTTGAAGTTAATAACAATGGTGTTATTGGTTCCAGCTTTGTCTTTCAATTGCTCGACAAAATGCCTCAATCATTTGTCTCTGTAATCTCTTACCTTTCGTGGACTTGTACTTAATTTTTTTTTTAAACACTACTAGTCAGCGCCGTATCTTAGGTCTATGTTTGAACTTTGGGTGTTTTTGAAGATAGACTTGCAGTTTTAGATACTTTAGAATACTTACAAATTAATGGCTGTGGAGTTCACATTTCTTGTTATTCCTAACTTTGTACACAATTTGTTACCTAACTAAATGGATTATCTAATAGCATGATATGTCCCAGTACAATAAGTGGAGAACTTGTTGGAACGTACCAAATCCTTTCTCACGATATGTATGTATGTATGTATGAACTCCTTTTACAAACAAGACCAACAAAAGAGTAATTGTTGGGTCTGAATTTGGGCATTTTTGTGTAATTAGATATGTTCGTTTTGCGATGAATTTATAGTGGTTGGGTATGCGAGGTCGCTATGAAAGAATCCAGTAAGCTTTGGCTCGATGGAACTGGTTTCTTGTAGGATTTTATAGGGGCACACCAAGAAGGTACACTTTATTAATGTAATATTTTTTTTATAGATAAATTAGCCATAAATGCATTTATGGAGCTACAAAAAATTGTCAAAAGAGGTAATAAAGTAGCTACTGGTGTTGAAAATTGTAAAGAAACTTTAAATATACAAGATCATATGATGAGCGGTTTACATCAGTTTTTTTAGTTGGTACTAAATGACATTTATAGTGTAATATGATTGAGTAATTTTTTTATTTGTTTTAATATTCTCCATATACTTAAATTTTTGCTCAATGCCATACAAATTTTTATATTTTTCCCAACTTGTGTTATAAAAACTCGAATTTGACAAAGAGCTCCCCAATCCTTACTCAAACCTATTCCGAATTTTTAATTGAGTGCTAAATTTAACTAAAAAGATATCTAATCTTACTCAAATCTTTACTTTTATTTTGATATTCACTTGGCATAAATCACTTTGTAATCAGGAGTAAAATCCACCAACGAGAAGACTGTTTCAGAGATAACACCTGCGAGACTAGTCAACAACGAAGATCCCTGGTTACTTGTCGTGAAGTTACTGAACATCCATTAGTTTTACCCTTAAAGATGAATCTGAAGGGTTAGAGCCGAATACAAATCGTGTTGTTCTTTGGCAGGTATTAAAGCCCTACTTAATCTATCAAACACATGATTGTATGTTAATTTTGTGTTTTGGCAATTTCTACGATCTGTATGATTTCTGTCTTAATTA
Organism: Lonicera japonica; assembly: GCA_021464415.1. Taxonomy (NCBI): domain Eukaryota; kingdom Viridiplantae; phylum Streptophyta; class Magnoliopsida; order Dipsacales; family Caprifoliaceae; genus Lonicera; species Lonicera japonica. Next base: position 226,497 of record JAKCWG010000901.1, on the reverse strand, counting down.
ACGATTCCTGCCCTATTCGATCAATTCGTTGCTCTTGTGTTAAGCTGTGCACACGGAACCCTAACCTTTTTCGTCATGAGCTTAAAAATTCAACTTCTCATTCCTCTCGTGATATCCTCGATCCCCTGGCTTCACACGCTCTTCTCCCGATCAGATTCCTCCTTCCTTTTTAACTTAATTCAGTATAAACATGTTTCCTTGAAATTTGTAGGTTTTGTATTTGGTGATTACGGATTTTGATTTTTTTTTAGGATGATTCGAGGTTATGTCGACAAAAGAAGGATGCTGAGGCTAATCGAAAATCTCAGGTGAATTTCTCATTAATTGATACTGTTTTAGAAAGAAAAAAATACATTGCTTTGTTGAGATGATTGATTGATGAAATTGTGTGGTAGCTTGGTATATTATGAGCAGGTGCAAAAATTATATTTTTTTAATTAGTGTTAAGTCACTTTTAAGTGAGTGTTATGTCACTTACTTAAAAGTGACATATGTTAGTGTTAAGTCACAAAAAGTCCATAACACTCACTTAAAAGTGACTTAACACTAATTAAAAAAATATAATTTTTGCACCTGCTCATAATATACCAAGCTACCACACAATTTCATCAATCAATCATCTCAACAAAGCAATGTATTTTTTTCTTTCTAAAACAGTATCAATTAATGAGAAATTCACCTGAGATTTTCGATTAGCCTCAGAATCCTTCTTTTGTCGACATAACCTCGAATCATCCTAAAAAAAAATCAAAATCCGTAATCACCAAATACAAAACCTACAAATTTCAAGGAAACATGTTTATACTGAATTAAGTTAAAAAGGAAGGAGGAATCTGATCGGGAGAAGAGCGTGTGAAGCCAGGGGATCGAGGATATCACGAGAGGAATGAGAAGTTGAATTTTTAAGCTCATGACGAAAAAGGTTAGGGTTCCGTGTGCACAGCTTAACACAAGAGCAACGAATTGATCGAATAGGGCAGGAATCGTTAATTAAGACAGAAATCATACAGATCGTAGAAATTGCCAAAACACAAAATTAACATACAATCATGTGTTTGATAGATTAAGTAGGGCTTTAATACCTGCCAAAGAACAACACGATTTGTATTCGGCTCTAACCCTTCAGATTCATCTTTAAGGGTAAAACTAATGGATGTTCAGTAACTTCACGACAAGTAACCAGGGATCTTCGTTGTTGACTAGTCTCGCAGGTGTTATCTCTGAAACAGTCTTCTCGTTGGTGGATTTTACTCCTGATTACAAAGTGATTTATGCCAAGTGAATATCAAAATAAAAGTAAAGATTTGAGTAAGATTAGATATCTTTTTAGTTAAATTTAGCACTCAATTAAAAATTCGGAATAGGTTTGAGTAAGGATTGGGGAGCTCTTTGTCAAATTCGAGTTTTTATAACACAAGTTGGGAAAATATAAAAATTTGTATGGCATTGAGCAAAAATTTAAGTATATGGAGAATATTAAAACAAATAAAAAAATTACTCAATCATATTACACTATAAATGTCATTTAGTACCAACTAAAAAAACTGATGTAAACCGCTCATCATATGATCTTGTATATTTAAAGTTTCTTTACAATTTTCAACACCAGTAGCTACTTTATTACCTCTTTTGACAATTTTTTGTAGCTCCATAAATGCATTTATGGCTAATTTATCTATAAAAAAAATATTACATTAATAAAGTGTACCTTCTTGGTGTGCCCCTATAAAATCCTACAAGAAACCAGTTCCATCGAGCCAAAGCTTACTGGATTCTTTCATAGCGACCTCGCATACCCAACCACTATAAATTCATCGCAAAACGAACATATCTAATTACACAAAAATGCCCAAATTCAGACCCAACAATTACTCTTTTGTTGGTCTTGTTTGTAAAAGGAGTTCATACATACATACATACATATCGTGAGAAAGGATTTGGTACGTTCCAACAAGTTCTCCACTTATTGTACTGGGACATATCATGCTATTAGATAATCCATTTAGTTAGGTAACAAATTGTGTACAAAGTTAGGAATAACAAGAAATGTGAACTCCACAGCCATTAATTTGTAAGTATTCTAAAGTATCTAAAACTGCAAGTCTATCTTCAAAAACACCCAAAGTTCAAACATAGACCTAAGATACGGCGCTGACTAGTAGTGTTAAAAAAAAAATTAAGTACAAGTCCACGAAAGGTAAGAGATTACAGAGACAAACTGATTGAGGCATTTTGTCGAGCAATTGAAAGACAAAGCTGGAACCAATAACACCATTGTTATTAACTTCAACAAATGCACACAACAAATAAGAAAATATTGACATTCATACCTCAAAGTTAGTGAGATGAGTATACTGCCAAATTCTTCTACATCTTCATGAAGAATCAACATAACACCTAACATCATTTTTTTTTAGTTCTAAGCAATAAATCACGTTTAGATTAATACAAACTCCATTTTTTTTTCATAATTCACAGCACAGCACAACCAACCAAATATTATTTATAAGATATATTTTTTAAGCTGGCTCGGTTACTATTGAGCAATTAAAATCAATTTGTTCAACAACAAATCAATTAATGAAATGTGTGCGTGTGTGTGACTTTGTACTACCTGATTTGTAGAATGATTTAAAGGAAGAATTAGGAGGTTAAAGGTAATTCATTAAGGTGGTTGTTGAAGATTGAGGTGGGGGATCAGACGAGAATAATCACCTTCGCCTTCGCTTCATTGATCGTAAATTTCGCCCTTCACTTTCGACTATTGATTTGAATCGTCTACATTTGAATCGGACATGGGGATTAATCACCTCAATCGAGTGAATTGGCTAGATAGATAGGAAAAGAGAGAGAGAGATGGGGAAGAGGGGGAGGGAGATTAGGTTAGGGGAGATCGAATGAATTGGGGGAAAATATTATGCATCGCGATTTGACAAGCTGGGTTTATTTATTTATTAAAATCTCATTAATTTTAGGTTACATTTTTAAGGGATGAAAACGTGAGTTAATCATAAAAGCGACTTAACTAAACCTACCTCAAATTATTTAAGTCGCAGGATTAACAAGTGACATAACTTATAAGTTAAAAGTGTCTTAAGCGATAAGATTTCTTGTAGTGTCAGATGTTGTATAACAATATTCATATACTGTTATCAAAAGTCAGATACTATTATTAAAATTCAGATACTATTATTTCAATATTTGTAAGAAATTGCATTTTTTAATTTTAAGGTGAGTAAAACGCATCCTTTAGCTTTTTGGGTCAAGAAATCTTAAAAAATTGCCTTAATTTTTTTCGATAGTGTCAAAAGGCACGCACATGCATATCTTAATCGATATGATTTTAATGGTCACAGCAACTTTATTTGGTGGGAGAAGGAACATGTCTTGATGTTGATAACAACTTTATTCTTCTTAGGTTAAATAACCTACAAAGACAAAAAAAATATATATATATCGTTTAAACAAGTGGGTTTGTTTTCATGAATGAAAACATCAAGTGGACTAGGTGAGAAAGGTAGTCATATATCTCTCCCTCTCACCCACAAATAACGCTAGGTTCTTAACTTAGTCATTATTCAATAAAAAAAAGATTAATAGATACACAGAGCACACAAAATTTAGTAAACAAAATATATTCAATTGATTAAGAACATGGACCACTTATCGTTTCATTGGTAACCAATAAAATAATTGACGCATCATTTTATTACCAACCTTTTGTTATTTGTATATGTTGTTTGTAAATTAATGGTGTATTCTTTGTTTTCATAACTAGTAAATCCCGTGTTAAATAAATGAGGTAATTGATATTTGTTACAATTGTGACAATTTAATATATTATTCGATTCTTAGTGGGTGTTAGATGCATCATAGATAAGGTGATTGTCTTTCTTTTATAGCCACAACAATGTAAGAGATACTTGTATTTGAAGGCTCATGTGGCCCCTTAAGGCATCTTTTTATGTTATGTGGACAAAAAATAATATATATATATATATATATAAAGGAAAATTGGCAACCCATTTAACTTTTGCCGGCATAAAACATGAAAATATGTACTCTCTTTGCCTGAATTGGGCAGTATAAAAAGTTAATAGAAAAAACATATTTCAATAGAATTTTTTATATTTATTTTTATATGAGATGGAAGGAGAGTTGTATAAGGATTTGACATTGCCATTTCTAGTGACGGAAATTTCCAAAATGACATGGCATAATCTCATTTAATACTATTAAATTTATTTATATATCTTTTTAATAAATGACAAGTAAGAAGAAAATTAAAGTCAATTAGATACCAACTTTTATATGTTTTTCTACCTTTGTAAAATATTTGCCAACTATATATAAAAATTCTCTAAAAACATATTCACACATGGGATATAAATTGAAAGATAGAAATCACCATCGGAGATGACCGATGTACATAAAGTTCTCACTTTTACTTAGGTATTTTTTAAGAGAAAACTAACACAATTTGTTAGGCATGATGGTACATTGATTACAGCCCCAAAAGCGATGGGAGCAGTGTTGTGCTAAAATACCGCTAGAACAAGCCTTAGCACAAGTGTAGGACCGACCGGACAATTATGCGTACAATAATTAAAGAAACAAGCACCACTGGTATTCAAGCAATACGAAAAATAAGAGACTAAATAAGAAAACAACTAACCAAGCACGCAAGCAATTAGGTGGTGTCGGCAAAACCGCCACTAATCCATTGGGTGATAGCTATTATTGATGAGACCAATTCTGAGTACAACGCACAAAACAAACCCTAGCCACCAATTAGAGCTCTCAATATTAGCTCTCAAATATACTCTATAATCTAGGTAGTGAATAATATAACACAACTCATAAATAAACCCTATGACAAGGGGTCTATTTATGGAGTATAAATCATATGGTCTAGGATTACGCAAAGCCAAATCCTATTACAAATTAGATAATACAAATTCAATTAGTATTTGGACAATACAAAGCCAATTAAGAATTGGACAATATAAAACCTAATAGGAATAGAATTCCTATACAGAGCCAAATCTTCAATTCTCCATCTTGGCGATGTTCCACAAGACCCCAATGCACTCCACCATGATCAAATCATTGAATAAGACACTATCACCCCCGCCGGTCCCTTAGGACCACCGCCCCCCGAGGGGCATCAACACTGAAGGATATTGACCAATGTCGAGTAATGCTCAAACTTGGCCAACGGGACAACCTTTGTCAACATATCTGTCGGATTATCTTTGGTGCCTATCTTAACCAGATTTACAACACCGTTTTCAATAATTTCTCGAATAAAGTGATATCGGACATCAATATGCTTGGTTCTTCCATGATGAACTTGATTCTTCGCCAAGTGAATTGCACTTTGACTGTCACAGTGCACCACCACTTTTTTCGGCTTCAAACCAAGATCACTAACTAAACCACGGAGCCATATGGCCTCTTTGACCGCCTCCGTTACCGCAATATATTCTACCTTCGTGGTAGACAACGCTACTACACTTTGAATCATCGACCTCCAACTCAATGGATTGCTACCCAATGTAAACACATAACCCGTAGTCGATCTCCGCTTGTCTATGTCGCCGGCGTAGTCTAAATCCACAAAACCCTCAATAGTTGACGTTCCAGATTTTTCAAATACCAACCCTTTGTCCATCATACCCCGAAGATATTGTAGAATCCACTTAACTGATTGCCAATGCGGTTTTTCAGGGTTTGCCATATACCTACTAACAATGCTCACAACTTGAGCAATGTCCGGTCGAGCGCATACCAAAGCATACATCAAACTCTCAACCGCACTTGCATAAGGAACTTGAGCCATGTACTCCACCTCTTCCTTGGAGTTAGGAGCCATCGTTGCCGATAGTTTGAAGTATGGTGCTAACGGGACACTCACCGGCTTTGAGTTTTCCATCCCGAATCGAGCAACAACTTTTTCAAGGTATTGACTTTGTGTAAGACACAATCGTCCCCTCTTCCTATCTCGTACGATCTCTATCCCTAAAAATTTTCGCGCTCCACCCAAATATTTCATCTCAAACTCCTTGCTTAACTGAGCTTTCAATACGTCGATCTCCACCAAGTTCCGAGAAGCAATGAGCATATCATCAATGTATAGGAGTAAATATATGAAATTTCCAGATTCAAGCCTTTTGAAGTAAACACAATGATCAAATTCGCTCCGAGTAAACTTCTGCGCGATCATGAAGGTGTCAAACCTCTTATACCATTGACGCGGGGACTGCTTCAATCCGTACAACGACTTTCGAAGTTTGCACACACTATTTTTTTTACCAACAACTTTGAATCCCTCCGGTTGAGAGATATAAATCTCTTCCTTTAGGTCCCCATGCAAGAACGCAGTTTTGACATCGAGTTGTTCAAGTTCGAGATCAAATTGCGCCACCATAGCCAACAATGCTCGGATCGAGGTGTGCTTCACAACCGGAGAGAACACTTTATTATAATCCACCCCTTCCTTTTACGCATAACCCTTAGCTACCAACCTTGCCTTAAATCGAACATCGGACCCTAGAACCCCATCTTTCTTAGTGAAAACCCACTTGCACCCGATACGTTTATTCCCCTTCGACAAATCGCATAGTTCCCAAGTTTGATTTTTTCGAAGAGACTCCATCTCATCTTCCATAGCCGCTTTCCACTTCGCATTATCCCTAGAATCCATAGCTTCCCTATATGAAGTTGGCTCATCCCCGTAACCTACTAAAGTGTATACCACTGTGTCTTTATACCCATATCGAACCAATGCACGTCAAGCCCTAGGCTCCCTTCCACTAGCCAAAGACGGTATTGTTTGTTGTTGACCCGATTCCACTACCGGAATCTCTTAATTCTCATCGAGAGTCGTCTTTTCCTCATTAGACTCCTCTATCGAATCCGTAATCCGAGTATTAACTAGAGTAGTCACTTCTATTTTTACCGCCATCTCGCTCGCCTTGTTCTCCTTTTTAACCGGAATTGGAGAACCACCGTTTGTCGACAAGGTCGTCTTGAGCATAGACGCCTCGTCAAACGTCACATCCCTACTAATCATAATTTTGTTGCTTTGAAGACACCATAATTTGTAACCTTTAACCCCATCACAAGAACCTAAGAATATTGCCTTACGAGCCCTAGGGTCAATATCACGAACATGATAATAAGCCGGACAGCCAAAAATGTGAATGTTGTCGTAACTAGCATAAAATCCAGTCCATACTTCCATAGGTGTTTTGTATTCCACTCCCGAGCATGATAAACGATTAACCAAGAACGTAGCGTAGGATAAAGCTTTAGCCCAAAATCGCTTATCCAATTTAGCGTTAGAAAGCATACACCGCACATTTTTAAGGAGCGTACGATTCATCCTCTCCGCTATTCCATTCTGTTGAGGTGCACCCTTGACCATAAAGTGGCAAATGATACCTTCTCGTTGGAAAAAATCCTTAAAAGGATCACAAGTGTACTCACCGCCGTTGTCTGACCTGAGCACTTTAACTTTTCTACCAATCTGATTTTTAACCATTGCCTTTCACTTTAAGAACACATCAAAGACCTGATCCTTATGCGTCATGAGATAGACCCAAGTTCTCCTTGAGTAATCATCAACAAAAGTCACAAAGTAATGATTTTCACCAAAGAATTGAGTCTTTGTCGGCCCCCAGACATCTGTATGCACATAATCAAGTGCTCCTTTCGTACAATGTACCGCTGTCCCAAACTTTACCCGAGTCTGTTTTTCAAGCACACAATGCTCACAAAACTCTAGTTTGCAGCTTTTCGCACCCTCAAGTAGCCATTACTTACTCAACACCATCATAGTCTTCTCCCCAGCATGACCCAATCGCATATGCCATAACCTCGTCGAGTCACTCTCTTCAGTCATAACCGAAGCAAACCCATTCATTGTGCTTCCTTGAAGAAAATAGAGATTACCCTTATTCTTTTCTCGCATTACAACCATAGCCCCGGAGAGAACTTTCAAGTTTTCACTCTTGAGTATTACACGATACCCATTGGAATTAAGAAACCCTAAAGAGATCAAATTTTTCTTCAGATCAGGAATATACCGGATATCACCAAGAGTACGTACTATCCCGTCGTGCATCTTTAGTCGGATCGTACCAATCCCCATCGTTTTACACGCATGGTCGTTACCCATTAAAACCTTGCTTCCGTCAACCTCGGTGAAGGTATGAAATAATTCCCAATTTGGGCACATATGATACGAGCACCCACTATTCAAGATCTACTCGCTCGAAGAGCTAACCCGAGAAGTCACAACCAACATAATCTCAAAGTCCTCATCTTTTGATGTCGTTACCGCGTTCGTGTTCTCCACCGCACCTTTATTCTCTCGACCGCCATTGATTCTATTTGGACACTCCCTGTAACACCCCCGTCATAATCTACAGGATAACACCTGTGATTAAGACCTGTAGCGTTACTAACCCATCTTAGTAAGACTAAGATAGGTATATAATGAAAGGAGACAAACAAACAACAACATGCATATCAGGGTTCTAAGCAGGGGGTACATAAACATATCATAACATTCAAGCATGCATCATATATGTATACCCAAACCATATGAATTCTTAAAGTATATAACTCCTCGGGCTAGCCGTAGCTTCTCGGAAAAACATATATAAACCAAAAATGAATTGTATCAGAGCTTCAATTTCGTTCCTGATCCCATCGCTTCTCTATCCTCATGGGATTCGTGAGTTGTAAGGATTTAAAGAAAATAGGGGTGAGCTATTTTCTCAGTAGGGGTTGAAGGGCATATGTTCAAAACAGGTTTATAAATATATCTTTCAAACCACGTGTAATTCAATAATATCAACAAGAACCATGTTCATCAATTTACTATGCATGAACGTGCTAATACAATTTACCTCCCGTATCAACTGATTATTGTACAATAGAGAGCCTGAGCTGTGAGTATGTTTCAATGCCACCGAGATATCGAATCGTCAAGCTGATACCCTGGGATCAATTGTCGCGATCCCATATGAATTTAGATAGCAATAGCCATGGGATCAATCATCCCGATCCCATATAAACATCGATAACAATAAAACTATAGTGCCTTGCCAATTTGCCTAAGTTCCCGGGCTCCACACCGGTGGCTTATAAGCGGCCAAACATTACTCTTTTAGGGGTTTAGGGCTTTTCAACCCAAGGGCACTGGACCCTGCCTATTTTTTCCATCCCGACAAGTACTATTCAGTCGATACAAGATATCCATTTTCGAGGAATACAAGTTCCCCGAACCAAAATAAGAAGATATAAGCTTTTCATGGGATAGCCAATTGAATCACAAGCCACAATTGCGTTCAAGAACTTGCCGTAAAATCTCCGGCTTCCGGTTGACATACTATGGATGTGGATTATGCAAATCATGCCATTAAATATGCCGTTAAAGCAATTTATGCCAAGCACCATTCAACAAATCTCAACATATTTTCCATGATGTATATCTATCAATAACTATTTAGTTCCATCAACTCTTAATATTCACACAATCATGGAATATGTTGAATGATTTTAATATTTCATTTATCTCAAGTGTACATGGCATATATTGCTTCAAACCATACTATGTAAACTTTATTAGTTACGAAATAACAAAGGAATATCTCATATAACTCAAGCAATGCTTTATATCAAGTGTAGATGGCATATCTTTCCTCAAATCGTATATTCATAACCTCATAAATCAAAAGGCACCATAATCATACTTATAATTAAATTCTCAAATAAGTATGAATCAAACACTATTTTTTTTTTAAGAATAAAACCATAGTTAACAAGTTTTGAAATCAAGAAACCCCTACCTCGAGTTATCAACGAGAAAGAGGAAGAAAAGATGAAGATTCACGCCTTATTCGAAGAAATTCCAGCGAGAAAGACGATGAATAGTGGCCAGAAAGATGATTCGGAGGATTTGGAGTTTTTATTTCTGATTAATGTTGAAAAATGAGTAAGAACCCTTCAAATAACACCTTCTATCTCTCTCTAGAGCCGTCAAGTTGATAGGAGTGAGTTTGGGTCGAGTTTTGTATGTTATGGTGATAAATGGTGAGAAAATGAGGTTAAAACTCTAGAAAATTCGACACCTAGGGCTCCAAGATTGATCTTGGACCTCTAAAGATTGATCTTGGGAGCTCTCAGCCAAATATCATGACACACATGGCTCCAAGATCGATCTTGGGAGCTCTCAGCCAAAGCTGATTTCATAACATTGACCACTGTTGGTATTTTGGTCATAATTTCTTGCTCAGAACTCGAATTGGGGTGATCTTTATGTCCACTGAAAGGTAATTCAAAGATCTAAAACTTCCTAAAATGAAGTTTTTCCAAATTATGGATATATTATTCCCATAAATTTGTCAAAGATAGCACTCTGTCGAAGCATTACCGAATGACCAGAATTTAACGATGGGCCTACTTTGCCCTATGTTTTGACCCACAAGGAGTGCAAATTAGCTTTCGGTCGAAATACAAAAGTAGTAGAATGATACAAATACTAGATACATTCATATACGGAATTTTAATCGGATAAGTAACGAAGAAATTACGATAGCTTAAAGTTAGCCAAAATTCACAAATCGCAAAGAACCAAAACTTCCTATTTACCAACCAAAATCGATTCGGACCACCCGAATCACCAAACGGTCATTCACATGTGTATAAAGGAGCTAATATAACATAATTAATATTAATATAAATACATGATGTTACACTTCCGACGCACGTGCCCAGGTTTCTTGCACTTGTGACAAATTATATTACTCCTGTCAACCGGTCCCCGAGATTTCGACCACGACTTTCTCTGATTTTTCCACTTTTTCTCATCACTTTTCTCTCTAATAAATAGCGTATCTGAGTTGAATTTTCCTCTCTCCTTCAAGCATTTTTCATTAGCTAAGACGGCCGACGATACCAAATCGTAAGTCACCTTTTCCTTCCCATGAATAAGTGTGGTGGTTAGATGATCATAATATTCCGAGAGCGAATTAAGAAGCAAAATCGCCTTATCCTCATCATCAATCTTGACGTCTAACCCCTGAAAATCTGAGATTATTTTGTTGAACCCGTTGAGATGATCGTTCTTGGATGTACCCTTCAAAAATTCATACCTGAATAGCTTCTTCTTCAAGTACAGACGATTCTCGATATTATTCGTCATATACTTATCCTCGAGCTTTTTTCAAATTATCAAGGCAGATGTTTCACGCATCACATAGTACATCACGTTTGGAGAAAGGTGTAAACGAATTGTACTACATGCCTGCCCATCGTACTCAGCCCAATTGGCGTCGGACCACTCATCGGGCTTAGCTTTATTCCCCAACAATGCTCTCTGCAAACCTTGTTGGACAAGGATGTCGGACATCTGATATTGCCACATCACAAAATCCGTCTTCTTCTCATCAAATCTCTCTATATCAAATTTGACCGTAGCCGTCACCTTAGGAGCAGACGTCCCCTTCAAAGGTGGTGTATCTGCCGCCTTGGCACCCCCTTCTGATGTACCAACAGTAGACATCTCTAATTATGATACAATTATCCCAAGGAATAAACCTTCATCTGATACCAAATTATTGTGCTAAGATATCGCTAGAACAAGCATTAGCATAAGTGTAGGACCGACCGGACAATTATGCGTACAATAATTAAAGAAACAAGCACCACTGGTATTCAAGCAATACGAAAAATAAGAGACTAAATAAGAAAACAACTAACCAAGTACGCAAGCAATTAGGTGATGTCGGCAAAATCGCCACTAATCCACCGGGTGATAGCTATTATTAATGAGACCAATTCTAAGTACAACGCACAAAACAAACCCTAGCCACCAATTAGAGCTCTCAATATTATCTCTCAAATATACTCTTTAATCTAGCTAATAAATAATATAACACAACTCATAAATAAACCCTATGATAAGAGGTCTATTTATAAAGTATAAATCCTATGGTCTAAGATTGCACAAAGCCAAATCCTACTACAAATTGGATAATACAAATTCAATTAGGATTTGGACAATACAAAGCCAATTAATAATTGGACAATACAAAACCTAATAGGAATATAATTCCTATACAAAGCCAAATCTTCAAGCAGCAGCAACAACACTCGGAGCAGCATCAGATTGTTAAACCCTGTGTCTGACTTGGGGAACCTCGGATGGTCATGTCTCCATATTGCCTTCGCGAGGCACCTTTTTTTTCTTACTCTTCTTTAGAGGAGTAGCGAGTTTGGCGATTTCGGAAGCCAACATCGCCTTATTCTCTTTCAGCAGACAAACCTGCCTAAAATTTAAATGCTTTATTCGGGGAGGAGTCGTAGTCTCCATGACCGGAACAGAGGAAGGGAGAACATAAATCTCAACAATGCCTGTATCATGTAAACAACGGCTGGGTTTAGCACCAATTCGAATACAATATTGTCTTATCAAGCGCTCCTTAACATTGGTGGGCCACGAGAAGAAGTCCTCAAAGAAAATAACACTAGAAGTAGGAAAACAAATGGGAAAAAAAAACCTTCATTCGTTGCAATCCCTTCGTTTAGAGGAGGATTATCCGATTCAGCAACGGGATGATTAGTTGTAGTTTCCAGGCTGACTTGCCCCGTTACGGTAGTTGTGCAAGTGAGGCCCTCTAATTCGATTGAGGGAAATGTACCAGAGGGACTAGCTTGGTCAGTGAACCCAGCGTCTCCAAAGAGTCATTCGATTTCTGGATCATCCCCATCCGTGTAAATGTTAAGCTTGTCTAGACCCTCAATTGGAACAGCGACCCCTCGGTTTAGCTTCAGAAGAGAAGCTGCAGTAAGGACATGCTCCGCTACGGAAACTTGAGCTGACGCTTGGACTGATGCATCAATGGTAACGAGAGCTATCGAATCCCCATCGGCCGCTGAAACCGCTAAAATATTCACTACAGCCGATTTATAGGCTTTGCTCTTTTGGCGCTTCTTCTGCGGTTGGTCTGAAATGGCTTCTGTTGGACCTGCAGCCGCCTTGCGCGCATTTCTTTTCTCATAGGCTTGAATGTCCCGGTTGAGAACAGTTGGTACTGAGCAGGAGGCTCTAACTGATCTCCTATCCAATCGCCTGGCGATGTCCTATCAAGAAAGGATGTGCTGTCAGGGCGATAGCCCAGAAGGTTGTGAGAAGCCCTAGGATGATTCATTATAGAGCCATCACCGTTGCCGGTGCGACGAACGATGGCGTTTAGTTGTTCATAATGAACAATACCCCCAGCAGGCCTGATGAACAATCTAAGCAGGCCTGGTGAACAATCTATCATCTGTAAAAGACGAAAACAATGTTTGAGTTAGAAACCGAAAAGCAAAAAACGTTATTCAGCGCGACATGAGATTTGACGGAGACATACCAGGTTGGCCGCGTTGTCTGGGAACTGAAAATTTGACGGGATCAGGCTCCACATTCCCCTTCAGGATCACAGCATCGTTGTACATGTACTTACTGGAATCCCATAAGCCTATAATTAGCGCCGGGGCCTTCGGCCTCCCCTTCAAACTCTATCTACCCTCTGAGTTAGAGAAATTGAGAGAATAATAGTAAGCGATATCCCAGAAATCGAGTTGCATGTTGAACCTCCTGTTTACATCGGCCAGGCCCAATATGATCCTGACCGTATTAAGAGCCACCTGAATTAAATGCAGGTGAGTCCAATGAAGAAAATCGACCAACAGTGGGCAGAAAGGAATCCACAGTCCGGCTTACCCAAAATAGGCCGTGTAAACAGGATACGTGCTGGCGTCAAATGCGATCCTCTCAGCAATCGCATCCCATCACTCTCTATTTTTTCCCACTGAAACTATTCGAGAAGAAAATTGCGGTGAAATTTGTTCTTTCTTTCCTCAGTTCCTAATTGATAACGACCCATCGCTTTCTAGGGTTTTGGAAAGGTTTTTGACGAAAACAAGGACCGGATTAGTGAAAAGTAAAAACTAAAAGAAGAATGAAGCAACTGGCAACTGCTTAATGAAGCCCTAGAACGGAAGCAAAAGATGGTTACTTAAGCAGAAGTTTTTCTTCGAGAAGAGAAAATACTCAACAACAACAGTGCAACATTCAAAGGGTAGTTATACCTTTAAGAAGCGCGCAACGAGAAAAACAAGTCGCAAACCCGAAAGAAATGGGCCAGGCCTCAAATCGTTTGGCAACTAAATCGATGACCGACACGTGGAATCTGGTCGGTATGTCTGGGAAAGCTTCCGGTAGAAGATTATACTCAAGCACGTGATCCACATCTTATTTTATGAGATCGCATGCTTGAGGGGGCAATTGAGGGAGCATAAAATTTGGTTAAGAAAAATCGGGCCAGTCTAATTTATGCGAAGGCCCACTCTTTGGGCCCAGAGGACGGGCCTTGTCCAAACGGAAAGAAATAACAAAAGAGTATGCCGAAGAAGAGGCACCAAAGCATGCCGAGATAGGAAGCTGGTGCTGAGACCCCCAGGAAGAGGAGTACGTGTCACAGCACCCATGGAGTACGTGGGAGGTATGTGCAGAGGATCACACCAAATCATATGGATCTGTACAGAATCGTGCAGAACCACACTGCTCCACCACAAATGTACGAATTCAGAAGTTATTAGTAGTGGATAAGGGAATGAAAGCTGGACTGTTATCTAAGGCTTACCCTCTTTAGTCATTTTACGATCAACCCTAATGATCAAATATAACCCTAATTCTATACGTATAAATAGAAAGAGGGAGGCTCGGGAGAAAGGGTTGGTTGCTGAGTATTTGGGCAAGGAGAAAGTGAATTACTAGTTTTACTTAATATGTTTTAGAGAGAGAAAGCTTGTAACACTATTGATACTGCCTTAAAAGCTCAATACAACAACCACACACACACACACAAACGAAGGACATACGAACGGATCAGCATTAGCGCTGCCGGGGGAACCTACCGTACGCAAAAAATTCTCTTGTCACACTCCACCCGCTTTTTCCATACCTTCTGACTCATTTCTCAACTTTGTTTATCACAGTGGGTCGGATCATAAATTTTCCACCACCCACAATTTATGTTTTGGAAATTCAATGATGTTAAATCATAGATACTATTAAAATATTAAATATTATGAGTTTGTTAATTAATTCATACTCATTGAAGTTAGGTAAAATTATCAAATATTTTCTCCTTTATACAATTTTTATTTTGGACGACTTTGTTTTTATTATTTGGTTATGTGATATCAATTATTTCAAAGTTATAAAATACCCGTACATTGTATGGGTTACAAAATTAGTATGTATATATAATCCTAGAGCACACGTGACAACTGTACAATACAACTTAATCATTCTTGACAATGTGTAAAAATTGAAAAAAAAAAAAAAACTGTCATTTTATATATACTATCATAATGCACGTGCTTGCATGTGACTATGCAACAACTAAAAAATTTATAAAGTTAATTAATTAAAATATATGTTAGAAAAACAAAAATACACATGAAATTGTTTTTCAAAAAGAATTGAAAACAACTTATGATTTGAAGAAAACAGTTAAGGTACATAATGAAAAAATGTAAATAAAACAGTGAAAAATATTATTTTTTGCTACATAAGCATTGATACTACTTGTTTTCTTTCTATTTACCCCTTAGAATTTATCATTTTAATATATAAATTTAGTTAGCAAAATATTGTTGTACTTCTTTATGCGTTACATGTAACATATTGTCACAAGTGAACCAAAAACACTTTGATAAATATAATTTACCTCTAACTCTTATGATAATTTAAATGTTGTTATTTCTAGAGTTTAATTTTGCTTACCTTAAATTTATAAGATAATTCTAACGCGTGAAACCTAGAGAAAGAAACATATAACTTGTTCTTCAAAGAAAACAAAAACATCTATGGTATTTATATTTTGAATCTATTATACAATTAAAAGTTTTACTATTCATTGATATAACAACTGTCTTCATAAATCTAAAGGTTGGGAATCACTTACTAAAATCTAATAATTGAAATGAACTATAGTATAGTAATAAATATAAGCCAATATAATAGGTGTATCTTAACACCCTTACGTGATAAAGTTTATTCTCCTTCTCCTTACTCAGCACTCACCCAACTTTGGGCCTACCCTCACCTCATCTCCTAGACTCCTACGGCCACAAGCCCAGTTCTACATGGCCAAACGAAAGTGGTGAGGGTGGTTCAGTATAATTATTTTTTAAATTAAGATTGTTATTTGTTTTGAAATTATATTGATACAAGAATACATTTATAATTATATTTATAAAAGTCAAATATAGACAGTTAATTTCAAAAGAAAAAAGTATAACTAATTTCAAAGGAAAGAAGTATATTTTTTTTTATTTTAAAATTATATTGATGCAAGAACACGGATATAATTATATTTATACTTCTTTTTTGTGAGACTGTTAGGAGAAAGAGACTTGGGATTTATGGGTTTTACTCTATTGTAACGGGAGTCTATTTTTATTTTTTCTTAGCAAATTTACTTTTTTTATATAGTAAATAAAAAAAATATTATATTTTTTAAGATGTACCAAAGTTCATGATAGTAAATATATTATGTTTAAAAAAAATTCTTTCTCTCTCTTTTTTAATTATTATTTTTCAAAGTTTTTACTAAACATACATTTATACAAAAATAGAATTAATCATGACGCAATTAGGTATAGGGGCTCATTCTAATAATATAATTATAAAAGATACTTAAAAATTAGTCGTGTAAATTAAGGACACTGTACAAAAAAGACACTAATACCCCTTTCTTATAATATCGTCTCATTATGACACTAACAGCAACCAGAAGGTGCTAAATGGATTTAGCACCCGCTAGACAGCAACCAAAATGTGCTAAATGCATTTAGCACCATCTTGACTGCAACCAGATGATGCTAAATGCATTTAGCACCACAACCAAAAGGTACTAAATGCATTTAGCACCCGCTGGACAGCAACCAGAAAGTGCTAAATGCATTTAACACCATAACCAGAAGATACTAAATACATTTAGCACCCCCTGGACAGCAATCAGATGATGCTAAATGCATTAAGCACCACAACCAGAAAGTGCTAAATGCATTTTGCACCCCCTGGACAGCAACTAGAAGGTGCTAAATGCATTTTGCACCCACTGGACAACAACCAGAGGGTGCTAAATGCATTTAGCACCACAACCAAAAGGTGCTAAAAGCATTTAGCACCCGCTGGACAGCAACCAGAAGGTGCTAAATGCATTTACCAACACGACCAGAAGGTGATAAATGCGTTTAGCAACACAACCAGAAGGTGCTAAATGTGTTTAGCACCCCTTGGACAGTAACCATAGGGTGCTAAATGCAATAAGTACCAGAACCAGAAAGTGCTAAATGCATTGAGCAACAACTAGAGGGTGCTAGATAGATTTAGCACCACCTGGACAACAACCAGAAGGTGCTAAATGCATTTAGCACATTCTGAACAACAACTAGAAGGTAGTACCACTTGAACAACAAATCAGAAGGTGCTAAAATGATTTTAGCACCATTACAAAACGGAGAATAACAAAATTAATAAGATCAATATGCACTCAATTTATTTATATGTATATATAGATGGATCGAAGTAGGGTTCGTTAAAAAAAAAAAAGAGTTACGATCATATTTTTTTTCAAATCCCGCTGGGCTGTCGAAATTTGTCGATTTCGATAGCAAAACGACTTCTGATCATATTATTTTTTTGCCCAATTATAATAACTTTGTCTTCCGAACAACATATCCAAAAATCAGCCAAATCTAACAGTTCAATCAAAAGTTATATATGTTTTACGATTACAGAGCTAGAAAGAAAAAGATGATGATGAGAACAGCGCTCCTCTCTGCGATACGATCGGAGAGTCAGGTAATGGTGGTGGTGGAAATAGTGAGATTATTGGTGAGGCAATTTCTCTTTTCTCTTGTTCTCTATTTTCTCTCTCTAAACTATGTGTATTTAAGAAAGAATAATATGTCTTTTGTATAATTAGAATAAATGATATAGTAGGATATTTTTGTCCATCAATATTTATCATTTTTCTTAAAATAAATTAATATTATGAAAATTGTCCTTATTATAAAATCAAATTATAAAATTAGTACTACTTCTTTTTATTAAACACAAATTTATTCTTAAATTATAAAATATTAGAGAGCAAAATCTTATAACTCAGTATCTCATTAATCATTAGGGAGTTCCTCGATTTTTTCCTCAAATTTCCTATACAGGGAAAAAACATAACTAGTGGGACTGGGTGAGAAAAGTCGTCGTCCTCTCTCTCTCTCTTTGTACATTGCTGAACCTATAAACACAGAGAGAGAAACTTGATTTTTCTATAATCAAATTGATTCAATGGGCAAAAGGAAATTGTCTGCAATGGATCAAGGTTAGTGATACTTTCTATTTACTCATCTATATATTTCTCTAATTTATTATTTTGGATCAGAATCTATTGTTGTTTGTGTTTTGGCGTCCTTCAAGAAGTTGTTGTTGTTGTTTTTCTTTTTCTTTTTTTTTTTAATGGAAAAAATTATCATGAAAATAAAATACTTGGGTAGAGGCGTTTTTTTGCATTACATAGAAATTAGAACATTAAACTAAACTTCGAAAATTGAAAAACCTCGATTGGATTTCGGATCCTCCTTCTCGTCTTCTTGCCCCCACGCCCCAACTTCGTCTTAAGCTGGGCCCCATCGTTGAAAACTAACAGTCTTCATTTCCATTCAACTTTTAAGAAGTTGAAGAAGAATAAGATGGAGTATATATACATAGATCTAAGTTTGATTTACTTTCAAGAAGAAATCCAACATATGTTAGCTTTATATCATTTTAATTTCAACTTAGATTTGAGATTTTATATTGATTTTGATTGTGAATTAACTTTGGGTTTGATTTAAGTTTAAATATAATTGAATAACATGAAACTCCATTGTTGTTTTAGTTCAAGAAAGTAAATTTTGGATATTTCTTAAGAAGAAAGAAAGGGTAAGGGTAAAATCGTTCAAAAATATTGGATGGAAAAGAACAAGTTTCTTTGGTGTTGAGAGCAACTTTACTCTTCTTAGAAAAGCAAAAGGAGCATCTTAAACAAGTGGGTTTGGTTGTTTCGAAAAAATATCAAGTGGATTGGGTGAAAAAAGTAGTCATCTCTCTCTCACACACACACACATAACACTAGATTTTTAACTTAGTCATTATTAAGCGTCCATTTAATTGTAAAGTAGAAAATAAAAATAAATTAAGTTAATTTTAATGAAAAGATAAAAAATAAGTTGGATGATAGAGGTGATATCTTTTTAAATTTTAAGTTTTTTCATGAAATTTTTTTCTTTACTTGGTGGTGAGTAAAATTTTTTCACTAAAAATATTGAAGGATGAAAAATATATACTTATAAAATGAGTAACAACTCTCACCTTATTTTTTTATCTTTTTACACAAATTAATTAAATTTTTTTTCCATCTTTATAATCAAACGAAGCCTAAATTACAACTTTCAAGTGTCAACTATACAAGGAAATAAAGAAAAAATTGATGCTAGACACACGTAGCGCATAAATTAAAATTATTACATAAAATATATTTAATTGATTAAGAACATGAATTACTTGTCGTTTCATTGGTAACCAATAAAATAATTGACAAATTGATCATTTTATTACCACCTTTTATTATATCTATTCGTTATTTGTAATTTTATAGTGTATTCTTTATTTTTTAATTAATAAATCTTGAATTAACTAAATGAGATAATTAATATTTATTACAATTGTATCAACTTAAGATATTATTTCAATACTTGGTAAGTGCTAGAGGTACCAAGAAAAGGAATTGAAGTTTTTTTTTTTTTTCATAGCCACCACAATCTAAGAGATATTTGTGTTTGAAGGCACACGTGGCCCCTTAAGGCAATTTAGTCCCTACCCAGTAAAGAAATATTATGTGGTTGAGTATTACTTTAAAAGACCACTACAACATTTAACAACGAAAGGTAAATTTAATTTCGCACAAATCCTAATTAAACTGATTCATACTCCTATAATTAAACTAATATCAAAGCGCATAAAGATAAAGCAATCTATGTTAAATTAAAACTACATGTACCATTAATAATAAAGGAGTCTCGAAAAAAAAAAAAAGGTGTTCTACATGCCTTAAAACTAAAATGCTTTATTAGTGTAGTTGTGTGCATGGATTCACTCAGTGTAACTATGAAGTAATTTAGTGCATGAAAATTAATTCAATAGAAAGCCATATAGGAGACGGTAATACTTGTGAATTTTAGCTATGTCGTCATAAATATAGAGAATGAAAACTATAACATAGAGAGATTTACATTTAAATTCATCACAAATTCTTCATTATAATGTCTTAAAACCACTTTCTTCTTTCTTTTTTAAAACAATGTTATCTTTCGTGAAAAGGGAAAAAATTAATTGAAAAAATAAAATGGTGGTCATAAAAATAAATAATTTATTAAAATATTTTGTTACTTTCGATTTTTATGATATTTAATTTTTGGAGACTCAAGAAAACAAATTCCTTGCAAAATATTAAAATAATAGAGATTTTATCACCAAACTATTTCCTTTTCAATATTTGTTTAGGAATAATTTTAAGAATTTAAATATTGAAACAATAAAAGCACAACATACAATATATAAATTTTTATTTATTTATTTATTTATTTATGACATATTAGGCACATGTTAACACTATATTTCTTTAACTTTGACATTGGATAACTTAACATGAGTTTTATTGAGTTTTGCATGCATGCACAAATAAAAAGATTGAATAAATTAAGAAAAATATTATTGAAAACGTTATCGTGCCGGTGCAAATGGAGATAAAAGTCTAGCACTCTGTATAAAAGTGTGAGGATAATTATTATAAACTTATATTTATAAGATGTATGTAATTAAGTGAAAATAGTAGATGCTTATTTGTTGGAAAGAATGAAGTTTTTAATTAATTTTTTATATGTAAAAATTTAAGTGGGTGATAAAACAAATTAATGGCGATTTTTACAAAGTATAGAAAGCGGGGTGAGAAGAAAGGGTATTACGCTACTTTTTAGGTTAAGATTTTTGTAACTTTAATTTTTTGTTAGGTGAGAAGACGGATTATGTGAATACATTTAAAAACACCCTTTTATTTTAAAACAACTTTATTTTTCCCCTTTTTTGGGGTATGTTTTCCCATATTTAATGAAAAACACGATTGAAGAGTATATTTTTTAAAAGGGATGGCAACAACAGTGGTATTGAGCCGGAAAAGAAACAAGCTTCCACGTGTTTTTAAATCAAGAGTTTAAATATAATTGGCAACAACAGTGGTATTAAAAGAAACATACATTCATGTGTTAATATTTTTCAAAGTAATGTATTGTATGATAATAAGAAAATAGGGCCGGCAATATTTAACACGATACATTAACCTAACTTGAACACGACATGAAGTTAGCCGGTTTGTGTTAATTTTGGGTCAGATACGTTTAACCTACAAACTAAACGGTTCATATTTCGGGTTAATCCGCTAATTCGAAATTGACCCGCAATTAATACAATTATTTTTGCAACCATATTTAAAGAATATTCAATTAATATATGTAACAAAGCTTGGTGTCAAAATTAGCTTAATGTCAGTGTGCTTTACTAGACCCATTTGCTAAAATAACACCTCCATATTCATACTTTGTCAATTGCAGGGGGACATTTTCAAAATCTAGCTCTCACATATTCATATTGCATAAGATATTGTTAGCTATTCATAATATAACAAGTGTTTAATTACTCTTGCGATGAGAAAGGAGGTAAATTATTATTTTTAATACTATAGGTTATGTTTTTCACATTAAGTAAATTCAATAGTTTTGGAGCCTATGAGATGATAAAAAATATATAACAAAAATATTATCAATGCATTGTCAAACTTAATAGCAAAATCAAACACAAACACAAACACATATACTTAAGTTAATTAAAACAATTAATTAAACACTTTATATGCTCATGTATATTACATTATCATATATTTAAATAGGTCCTAAATATTCTATTTCAATACACACTTAAATATTATGACGGTGTTTTTATCACACCCTTTTTTATATATTCACCTCATATATTTCTCTAATTTATTTAAGACTCAGAATTTATTATTGTTTGTGTTTTGGCTTCCTTTAAAATACTTGGGTAGAGGCGATTTTTGCATTACATAGCAGAGAAATTAGAAAAAATTCGGCCCAACTAAGTTAGTACCATAAAAATTGATATCTATGCAATCAAACGCCACAAAAATAGAAAAATATATGAAGGGTTTTTTATTTATTTATTTATTTATATATATACTTAGATCTGTTTTTAATTCAAAATTAAACTTAAAATTCGCCCTGGTTGCAGGGACATACTCTAATGAGTATGAAAGTAGGGTAAGTCTAATGATTTAGCGTTAAGAACAAGAGCAAAGTCGAAAAAAAACCCAAATTTGGAAATATTAGCATTTACTGTACGTGAATGGAAATGCAATCAAACATACCATGTGTTCTTGCAATAAGAAGCTTCGATCCATCCATTACAATGACATTAATATAATGATTTATGGTTACAGGGTACGGCTCAACCTCGTCAACATCAAGAGGGGAGTACGAAGTTTTCTTGAGTTTCAATGGCACGGACACACGAAAGGGATTCACCGATTTCCTTTACACCTATCTTGTGGATGCCGATATTCGTACTTTTAGGGATGACAATGAACTTCGAGTCGGAGAAAAGATTGGCCCTGAGCTTCTGAAAGCAATTAAGGAATCAAAAATCTCAATCCCAATATTTTCCAAAAATTACGCCTCCAGTAAATGGTGTTTGCGTGAATTAGCACAGATAGTGGAGTGCCACACAAATAAGGGGCAAATGATTTATCCAATTTTTTACGATGTAAATCCGTATGAAGTACGACACCAAAGTGGGAGTTACGAGGATGCCTTTAGCCAGCACAAGAATAATTTTGATGAAATGACAGTACAAGGATGGAAGGAGGCTATGAGAATGGTTGGACAATTGAAGGGATTGGAATTGATAAAAGAAACTAATGGGTAGGTCCACTAAACCCACCTTCGTTTTTTTTACTTAAATAATCAAGCAATGCCATTCACAAAAAGAGTACACACAAATTTAATGCACCAGTCTCCATATAATATATATACTTTTCCCTTCATGTTTATTGTTCTTTCTAGGCAAATTAATTTTCCCTTAATATATGTTTCGTATATATATGTGTAGGCATGAAGGACAGTTAGTAAAGAAGGTTGTTCAAGATGTCTTGCTTGGATTGAAGAAGAATTACACACAATTACCTGACAACTTGGTTGGTCTAGATGATCACATTAAAGCCATGAAGGAATTGCTAAATGTCGACTCCAATGGAATAAGGGTTGTTGGAATTCATGGAATTGGTGGTCTAGGTAAGACAACTATTGCCAAAGTCATCTACAACCAACTGTGTGAGGGGTTCGAATGTTGTTGCTTCATTGAAGATGTTCGAGCAAATTCAGAAGGCCAAAATGGTATTGTTAATTTGCAAGCTCATCTTCTCTGTAAGATCCAGAAGAGAGAAATCGCTAGAATCAACAATGTTGATGAGGGAATCAAACAAATAAAAGACGCAGTTGGTATGAAAAAGGTTATCATTGTTCTAGATGACGTGGATGATATATATCAATTTGATAAGCTTGTTGGAAAGTGCAACTGGTTTGGTGCAGGAAGTAGGATCATAGTTACAACAAGAAATAAGGGGCTCCTGGATACAATAGAAGCCACTTATGAAATTGAAAATCTACATGATGTATACGGGAGTTATGAACCACATCTAATGGAATCAATTCATTCTCTTCAATTGTTTAGCAAGTATGCTTTTATGAGGGACTCTCCTCCAGAAGATTATGGTAGCCTTGCTCAGAAAGTGGTATCCAGTGCAGGAGGACTTCCTTTGGTTCTTGTGACTCTTGGGTCATTATTATTTGGAAAGAAGGACATAGCTTTATGGGAAGAGAAATTGAGGAAGTTAAAAGAAATACCACCTGAAAAAATCTTGGAAAGATTGAGAATAAGTTTCGACGCTTTAGATCATGGGCAAAGACAAATATTCCTTGATATTGCATGTTTCTTCATTGGGGAGGATTACATAAACTCTTTTTACTTCTGGGAGGCCTGTGGATTTTATCCTAGAGATGGGCTTAATGCTCTTGTCCTTAAATCTATGATAAAAATTGAAGATGATAATAAGTTAAGGATGCATGATCAGCTAAGAGATCTCGGTCGGCAAATTGTCCGTGAAGAAAACAGTGCTAAACCGGGAAAGTGTAGCAGGTTGTGGTGTAGCAAGCAAGCCTCGAAACTTTGGGAGGGACGTATGGTAAGTTAAGTGGTGTCATCAATTTTAGCCTTCCTTTTAGCATTTTATTATTTTATATGATTCATGTAAAAATGCGTAGTCATATGCTTTGCAAGCCAAAAAGATCTTTTACAGGATGATTTTACTCTGGTAATATTACTCATTTGAATAAGCTTTTTATTTATTATTATTCACAGGTGACAGGAGATGTTGAAGCCCTCAATCTTAACTTACGCAATGAATCAGTATGTCAACCCCAGTGTCTTGTGGGAAAAGATTTTAAGAAACTACGAAATTTAAGGTATCTGAGCTTGGGTTGGGCAGACCTTGATGGTGATTTTAAGCAACGTCTTTCAAATTTAAAATGGCTTGATTGGGAATGCTCTGGGAATTTTTGGCCAACCAATTGTCGTTTAAAAAATCTCGTTGTTCTCAATCTATCTGTAAAGAATATCCCAGACAACTGGAAGGGTTGGAGTGAAATTGAGGTAACATAGAGTATAGACATGTTTTGTTTTGTTTTTCTATTGTCCCATCATCGTATTCATAACCCGTTGCAAATTAAATTTATTTTGTTATTGTACAGATGGCAAAAGAGTTAAAAGTTCTAACTCTCTCTGGCTACAACTCAAATAGAGCTTCATTGATTTCAAATTTTAAAAGTTTAGAGAGTTTGAGTCTTCAATTTTGCTCCAATCTAAAAGAATTTGACCCATCAATTCGGAATCTAACAAATTTGAGAGTTCTGGACCTCTCACATTGTGAGAGCTTAAGAACCTTGGATTGCTCCTCATTTTCAGCTTTAGAAAATTTGAACTTAAGCAGCTGTATAGAGCTACGTAGGCTTGATGGTCTTGAACAGTGGAAATCATTAAGATACTTGAACTTGAATAACTGTTGGGAGCTGGAAATATTGTTGGATCTGTCGAATTTTAAGAAGCTAAAAAAGCTAGATATAGCTAGGTGCATGAAGCTAACTGGGATGCAAGGTCTAGATAGATTGGAATCGTTTGACGTTTTGGATATGTCAAGTTGCGCATCCATAAAAAGATTATGTGGCCTATCGAACTTAAGAATGCTAAAAAAACTCAATCTAAAGTATTGCAGTAACTTACAAGAGCTTGATGAAGTCGGAGTTTTGGAATCCTTAGAACATTTGGATATGTGTTATTGCAAATCCATAGAAAGATTACCTGACTTATCGAAGTTGACAAAGCTGAAGAAACTAGATCTATTTGGTTGTGAGATGTTGCGTGAGGTTAAAGGCCTTTCAGTTTTGAAATCGTTGGAGGAACTGAACTTGCGGAACTGCAAATCAATGGAAGAATTCCCAGATCTCTCAAACTTAAAAAAATTAATGGGACTTAGCATTTATGGTTGGCATGATTTAACTGAGATTAGGGGACTTGAGGAACTTAAATCCTTATTATGGCTCGAAATTACTTCCTGCAGCTCGATTGAACAGTTACCTGATTTGTCGAACCATAAAAATTTAATATACATAGATGTTTCTGACTGTGAGAAACTAACCGACATCAGGGGCATTGAGGAAGTGAAATCACTAATTTCATTGAATATATGGGGATGCAAGTCACTTAATCTACCATATCTGCCAAACACACGCATATATGGCCGTATGGATTGAAGAGGTATATTTTAATTTTCTGTTTAAATATTGTTATTATCTTTTCAAGAGGATTTTTACCCCTGATAGCTTCTTAACTCTCTCTCTCTGTTTTGGTGTTCCCCAGTGAATGAATCCCTTCGATGAGCGTCAGTCACTAGGAACATGGTAAGTCTCTCTGCTATTGTAGAGGGAGTGGTTAAATTTCTTTAAAAAAATGAGAAAAGCAATAAATTTGGTTTTATGGTTTGGCTCAAAGAAAAACTGGTTTTATCTCTACTTCTCTTAATTTACTTGTGAATTTATGTTTTAGTAATGATTAGTGCTGGTCACGTGATTTGTAGAGCCCTGTGCTCAAACTTAAAAATAATATATCGTTTTATATAAATAGATTAAATATTCTATAGGACTTTATGAAAAAAATTGTTTTATTTGAAACTTTGTTTTTGTATTATCTTTACTATTTTAGTGCTCTGTATTTTCAAGGGAGATGCATATATATGTGTGTGTATATAGTCTTGGAACACACTCGACACATATACAATATAATACTTAATAATTTTTGACAATATGTAAAGATTGGTTAAAAAAAAACATATAAATTGGTTTGAGTCCCTTTATATGCTAATGCTAGTCGTAGTGCACATGACTATGTAACTACTAAAAAAATTATAATTTAAATTAATCAAAATATATGAAAGAAAAACAATAATACAAATGAAATAGTTTTTCAAAAAAGATTTAAACTTGAATTTATAAACAATTTATGATTTAAAGTAAACAGTTCTGGGTACATAATGAAAATTTGTAAACAAAACCGTGAAAAATATTATTTTTTGCCAAAGGAGCATTGATACTACTTGTTTTCTTTCTATTTACCTCTTAGAATTTATCATTTTAACATCTAAATTTAGTTAACAAAATATTGTTGTACTTCTGATAAAGCAAATAATGTATTAGGTGATTGTATGTTATGCATTACATGTACCATATTCTTACTGGTGAACCCAAAACACTTTAATAAATAGAATTACCCTCTTAACTCTTATGATATTTTCACATATAACTTGTACCTCAAAGAAAACGAAAATGTCTATGGTATTTATATTTTAAATATATAATACAATTAGGAGTTTCACTATTAACTAATATGACAATTGTCTTCCTAAATCTAACGGTTAAGAATCAGTTGCACAAATTTAATTATTGAAATGAACTATGGTATATATAGTAGTAAATATAAGCCAATATAAAAGGTGTATTTGAACAGCCTTGTGTGAAAAAATTTCTTCTCCTTCTCCCTACTCACCCAACCCCAGGCCTACCCCCACCCCCATCTTCTGGACTCCACAGCCCCCCTTTTACATGGCCAAACCAAAGTGGTGAGGGTAGTTTAGTTGTCTTCCTAAATCCAACTGCTAGGAATCACTTGTACAAATTTTATTATTGAAATGAACTATAGTAGTAAATATAATCTAAAGTTTATTCTCTTTCTCCCCACTCACCCAACCCCAGGCCAACCCCCACCCCATCTCCTAGACTCCTACAACCACAACCCCCCTTCCACATGGCCAAACCAAAGTGGTGAGGGTGGTTTAGTTTAATTATATTTTAAATTAAGAGTCTGTTATTTGTTTTGAAATTATATTGATACAAGAACACATGTATAATTATATTTATGAAAGTCGAACATGAACACTTACGTTCAAAAGAAAAAAGTATAATTAATTTCGAAAGAAAGAAATATAATTTTTTATTTTGAAATTATATTGATATAAGAAGATAGATATAATTATGTTTATGCTTTAATTTTTATTTTATTTTTTTGTTTGTGAGAGTGGGTAAATTTCTTTAAAAATTTGAGAAGAGCAATGAAAGTGATAAAAATGAGTGAATGGATGAATTTCTAACTTTTGTAGAGGGACTTAGGAGAAAAGCAATAAAAGTGATAAAAATCAAAAGTCCCACTTTTACAAATAAACCATTTTAAACAAGGGTGGCAATATTGCCATAGCTTAAAACAAAATGCCAGAGCAAGTTTAATATTTTAAAGTTTGAATGGACTGAAAAGCCTATTTAGTCAACAACTTTTGCTACAGATTTTTTTGTACCTCAATTGCACTTTTGTTTTGTTGATTAATATATCTCCATCTCTGAGCATGCAACATAAATCTGTAACCATTTTCTCTTGTTTTCCAATACTTTCACTAACTTTTTGATCTGTTCTCCATAACTAGTCAATACCACCTTAAAGGAAGCAGAGTGAAAAAAAAAATTACAATAACATACCAAAAACAAGAATACAATAGTATTTTCATTGTTAACCCATAGTTTGTCACAATGTAAAATAATACCAAAAATACAAATTCTTCAATGGTCTTCAAACACCCAGCACTTTAATTTGAAGTCAACAAAATAATAGTAGAAGTAATTTTACCACAATTGATGCAGGCAGCAACACCATTTGTCCTGCTGTGCTGTTAGTAAGAAAAGTAAATTAAAATCAATATAAATAAATAAGGCAAAAACTATCAAATTCATTAAAATTAATTAAGGGGGAAAACTAACCACTAACAAAAAATTGCAAAATTATGTCTCGATCACCAAGTTTCTTTCCAAAACTATGGATTGAGCTCATGACCTTCTGTTCTACCTTGACAGGTACAAGTATTATGCCCAAAGCCCTTGCAAGTACTACATCGGCGATTTGTTTCAACAATTTCAAACTGTGAAGGATCGCGCCTTGTAGAGAATGATTCCTTTTGCTTCTTTGACAGACGTCCTTTATGAATTCCTATAGTTGGCTCAAGTAAAACAGGAAGTGATGTACCTACGAGTTGGGAAATTTGATCTCGGGCATTTTCTTTCTAATTGAGAGGCCATTGTAAATATTCATCTTGAAATTTACTGAGCAACCCTTTAAATTCATCATCTTTATTGCTTATCTCACCATCATTCTAAACTAATGACCTTATGTCAACCCTCCATTGTGGATGTAGAGAACTAAGAGGCAATACCATATCTTTCCAGCACATCATCTCATGGGAACAAGGTAAACCCATTGTTGCCATAAAATGACCAGTACATGTACATTGCATTTTATTAAACTTGACCATCTCAAATTGCTTAAGTAACTCTCGCATTGCAAACGACGACACACGAGTATTAAGTTTCCTAAAGAAAGGAATATTAACATTATGGGGAGTATGAAGTCTTTCACTTGAGAATTGTGTCTTTATCTCTTCAAATTCATTTTTTATGGCCAAGCATATTTTGTCTTTCACTTGGCGAAGATCACCGGTTGAGTTGTGCAAATATCTCTTAAGCTTTGAATGTGCACTTTCTGCCCTTGAAGAAACACGATTTCCAAAGTGGAGATGTTTCTCCGTCCACGCACTAATGGATCGTTCTTTAAATGGAAGCCAATTTCTTCTTATATAACTTAAAATATCTTTCTTGCTCTTATACAAATCTTCAAAAAATTTCCATGCCTCCTCAAATGATGCTTCATCAAGAGAGTATACAATCCAATTCCAAGTAGATAAGAATTTACTCCAGCCATCTTCCTCTTCAAAGTGACGCTTACAATTTGATAAAATATTTTTGTTAATATGCCACACACACAAAAGATTACAAGTGTTAGGAAAAACAATTTTGATAGCATTCATTAACGCCAATTCTCTATCAAAGACAATAACGGAAGGTTGACATCCCGGGTCCAATATCCTGCAAAAAATTTTCAAAGCCCAAATATAATCTTCTTCTTCCTCTTTATAAAAAAAGGTAAAACAAGAATATAATGAAGTATTGAGACTTGAGACCCCCACAACGTCAAGTAACGGCATTTTGTATTTGTTTGTCTTGTAAGTGCAATCCATAACAAACACGTTAGAGAAGTTTCGAGTCAGTGTGATTGACATTGGATGAGCAAAAAATAAATTTGTTAAATGCCCACTTTCATCTTGCGCAATATTGTGCATGAACCACCCTGACCAAGTTCTTCAAACAAAGTTTGAATTGAAGTACAACCACCTAAGTTCTCTTTATAAACCTTAGCCTTTATATTGTATATGGTTTGAGACACGGCTTGGAGATTAGGATTCTTTTGCCGAAGAGATGACAAAATTTGACATGGTGCAATTCCTGCCGCAGTCATTTCATGAACACTTTTCATATTTTCTTCAGATAACCGGCGACAAGTTGGGTGTCCAGACATATCATGGGAGGGTTCGTGATTATGTAAACTATTTCTGATCTCAAGTACCCAAACACTATCCACTCTTTTACCTTGAACTTTAAAGGGACAATTTATTAGGCGAGTTGATGTGTCCCTTTGGTGTTCCCTCGTGACAATACTACGTCTATCTCGATAACAACCTCCCCTATCACAACCAATAGTCACATATTTATCTTTCCTTAAGGTTTTAATTGACAACACATAACCTTGCATATGGTAAAACCTCTTTACATTGTTAAGGTTGTGTTTGGTTGGCATTTTTGAACAAGATTTTAAAATCTTTTCTCAAAACACAATTTAAAATCAACTCACTTTCACACTTCCCAAAATTTATTTCACTATACTTTCTCTCTCTAAATTTTTTTTTAAAACGCCATAACTTTAAATCCAAAAATCAAAAAATAATAAAAAATATATATTTGAAACCTACTCATCAAGATCTATAAAATAAGATCCATTGTGACTATTTTTTGAAATTTTTTATGCGTTTTTTTCATTGGTTGAAAAAAAGTCAAACAAAACTAAATTCACTTTTCAACATAAACACTCTAACTCAAAACATTCAACCAAACACCAATTTTTTAAAAACTCATCTAGAAAACTTGTCTAGAAATTGCAACCAAACACAACCTAAGCAATTCTTCACGACTTAAATAAACCCACTCAAGTTGCGGAACCAAATCATCTATAGTAGATATCTTTTTTTTTTTTTTGGATACAATTAAATAAGAGTTAATTATTGTATGTGATTATATAAAACAAATGGAAGGAGCCTGTGGAACTTCTAAAATGTGGAAAGAAAAGAACGAAAAAAACAGAAAGTCTCAAATTGTTTTTTCCTACTGCAAATCTCCAATGTTCAAAAAATAATGATCTTGCTCTTCTAAATTAAAGAAATACAAGCATATCATTACAACAAATCCACTGTTAAAAAAATATTATTTTATATATGTTTGGGAACACAAGCCATAAAAAAGATTAGTATTTTTAAGTCACTACGGCAAACATAGAAAAATTAAAATTATATACTCTTTGAAATGATTTTTTGTCTGATTTTAAGTCATTATATTTATTTCATATGAGAACAAAAAATAAGAAGCAAATAAGAAGCACATTCATCATGAAAAAAAAATCAGTTACGAACCCCAATAATATCTCACAAAAGAAAATGGTATACACACAATAAACAAGAAATAAAATAAGCAAAGACTAACCTTCAATTAAAATCCAAGGAGTTTTCTTCTTGTAGAAAAGTTTTTGATAAAGGTTGAAATTTGGACATATGTGAAACTGTGAAAGCTCTAAAGTAGTGGAAAAGAAATTGTGAGCAGAGAGTAAAGTTGGGGAAGAAAGAAATAAAATTGGCCGGAAAGGAAATAGGGAAAGTAAAGTTGGAAAGAAAGGGAAAGTGTGTGCACAAATATCAATGTGTTCCGGCAACAATGACATTATATATAAGGATAATTAAAGAATAAAAAAACTAGTAATTAACCATTGAGACATTAGTGGGTATTTTGGTCCATTCTAACTATAAGGTACTAAATTTGCTCTGGCATGGTGTTTTAAGCTCTGGCAATATTGCCACCTTTAAACAAATCTGTTGAAGGTTATTTTATTAAGCATTTGATCAATGCGCTCAAAATTTTCATCAGTTTTAAACAGCATGTAATAGATTATTGAACTTGAGTTTTACGCTTGGGTAATATTAAACCTGGGGCTGTCCCATAATATATATGTATATGTATATGTATGTACAGTCCCTCTCTAGAGTGGTTGGTCCTCTCTTTAGTAAACATGATGGTCTATTTTGAGGGGTAAATGAATGAATTTTTAAATAATTTAGTTTAAGTGGGGTTTTTTATTTGTTGAAAAGCTCACAAGGTACGTGGCAGATGTATAAAACATTGAGCAAATAATAGAGTAAATTTTACTATAAATTTAACTTGATCATTATTCAAATTATAACTTTCAAGTCTCACTTATAAAAGAAAATAAATAAAACATTGATGCTAGACACACATATATAGCACATAAAACTTAATAGATAAAATATATTTAATTGATTAAAAAAATGAATTACTTGTCATTTCATTGATAACCAATGAAATAATTGACACATCAATCATTTTATTACCAACCTTTTTTTTTTTTTTATCTCTATCCGTTAAGTGTATTATTTGTTTTCTTAATTAGTAAATCTCGTGTTAAATAAATGGGATAATTGATATTTGTTACACTTGTGACAATTAAAGATATTATTCAATAGTTGGCAAGTGCTATAGGCATCATAGCTAGATAAGGTGGTTGAGTATTGCAATTTTTATGTCCTGTGGACAAAAAATAATTTACATATATAAAGGAAAATTGGCACCCCATTTGACTGTTGCTAGCATAAAACATGAAAATATATACTCTCTTTGCCTGAGTTTGGTCAGCACTAATGATCATTTCTATCTATATAAATTTTTATAATATAAAAAAATATATATTTCCATAGAATTTTTTATATCTATTTTTATATGAGATGGGAGGTGAGTTGTACAAAGAATTTACACCACCATTTCTAGTGATAGAAATTTTCAAAATGATATGGCACAATTTCATTTGATAATATCAAATTCATTTATAATCTCTTTATAAGTAAGTCCGAGGAAATTAAAGACCATTAGATGCCAAATTTTCTATGTTTTTTTCTAAATATTTACCAACTATATATAAAAATATGATCTATATAAACATTTTGACACATGGGATAAAAATTAAAAAATAGAAATCACCACCAGAGATGGCCGGTGTAAGGGTCTCCTGTTTACCTTGGTATTTTTTAAGAGAAAACTAATTTCAACCATTAGTTATGGTTGAGAACACAACTTACTAGGCATAATGGTATATTGACTATATTATAAAAAAGAAGAAGAAATTAGACTTTATTAGAGTTTGGAGCTTTCGGCCAAAACCAATTTGTAACAGATGGAATAGCCTCTCATTATATATAGCTTTGAGATGGTCCACTTTTTTGATATTGGATTTATAGTTTAAGCACCCCATTCAGATGTGACATAATTTTAAGCTTAGCACGTGGACTAATTATATTGGGCCTGACATGTGGTTACACACACATCTGATATCATATTGAAGCATCAAACCCAAAATAAAATTAAGACATTATAGAAAGTGATGGTCCAAGATTTTTCCATTTATTACAATAAAAACAAAAAATTTCCGACCCCGATTATAACTCAAATTCGGAACCTCTATTAAATTTGGTGGGTGCCTCAAGTTGGCTAGTTGAGAAATTCCATAAAAGAATAATGCTACTAGTTGCTTAGGAGCAAGACCAATCCTTTATTTGTCCCTGAACTTAAATTTGGGGAGAAATTTTACAAAAACTCACTCCAACCCTTCTCAATCATTTCTTCATATTTGAGGAGTCCCTATAAATCTCCTTAAATTTGAGAAAATGAATATGTGTCCCAAAGTATTCTTGCAAAGTAATTATTGATGAGGGTGTTCTTAAATGCAGTCACAAAATCCGTCTTCTCACCTGAGTGTGAAAATACTTTATTCCCACATCAATAGTTTTCTGAAAAAACTTGCAATTCACCTAGCGGTGGGTAAGTTTACTGAAATAATGCAAGGACGATAAAGTTTAGTTGCTAAAAGTAAAAATATTAAATAATATTAATTTTTGCATTAAAATAATACATAATAAAGAAAATTTACATAATTCTTAATAAATTTCATTAAAAATTACGTATAAATCATAGCACCTATGAAAAAATATAAAATATTAATTGTAACAAATACATTTTTAGCGGTTATATTTCATATAAGCTATTACTATTCATTGTTTTTAAATGGTTATTATTCATATTTTAAATTTGTCTATAAATTTTATATTTGTAAAATAAGTAAATATAAATTCTAATTCACTACACCAAAAACATTAAAAGACCGCTGCAACACTTAACAACAAAAGGTAAATTTAATTCCACACAAACCTTGACTAAACTGATTCATACTCTTATAATTGAACTAACATCAAAGCGCATAAAGATAAAGCAATCTATGTTAAGCTAAAACTACATGTACCATTAATAATAAGGAATCTCGAAAAAAAAAAGGGTGCTCTACATGCCTTAAAACTAAAAAGCTTTATCGGTGTAGTTGTTGTGTGTATGGATTAATTCGACACTCAGTGTAACTATGTAGTAATTTAGTGCATGAAAATTAATTCAATAGAAAGTCATATAGGAAACAGTAATACTTGTGAATTTTAGTTATGTCGTTATAAATATAGAGAATGAAAACTATAACATAGGAAGATCTGCATTTAAATTCAATACAAATTCTTCATTATAATGTCTTAAAACCACTTTCTTCTTTCTTGTTTAACAAAATGTTATCTTTCATGAAAGGGGAAAAATGAATTGAAAAAATAAAATAGTTTTCATAAAAGTAAATAATTTATTAAAATATTTTCTTACTTTCGATTTTTATGATATTTAATTTTTGGAGACTCAAGAAAACAATTTCCTTGCAAAATATTAAAAGAATAGAGATTTTCTCACCAAACTATTTTCTTTTTTAATATTTATTTACGAGTAATTTTAAGAATTTAAATATTGAAATAATAAAAGCACAACATACAATATATAATTTTTATTTATTTATTTATGACATATTAGGCACATGTTAACACTACATTTCTTTAACTTGATTTGACATTGGATAACTTAACATGAGTTTTATTGAGCTTTGCATGCATGCACAAATAAAAAGATTGAATAAATTAAGAAAAACATTATTAAAAACGTTATCATGCCGGTGCAAGTGAAGATAAAAGTCTATCACTCTGTATAAAAGTGTGAGGATACATATTATAAACTTACATTTATGAGATGTATATAATTAATTGAAAATAGTAGATGTTTATTTGTTGGAAAAAAATTAAAATTTTTAATTAATTTTTAATTTCTGAAAATTTAAGTGGGTGAGAAAACAAATTAGTTTCGATTTTTTCAAATTATCAAAAGCGGGGTGAGAAGAAATGGTATTATGCTATGTTTTAGGTTAAGATTAACAAATTTTGACTTTTTGTGAGGTGAGAAGACGGATTATGTGAGTACATTTAAGAACACACTTTTATTTTAAAACAACTTTATTTTTCCCATATATTTTTTTTGGTTATGTTTTTCCCATATTTAATGTAAAACACGATTGAAGTGTATTTTTTTTCCAAAAGTTTTTACTAAACGTACGACAAATACAATTAAATGATTAATCATTAGAGTGCTCCTCCATTTTTTCAAAGGGGTGGCTAGTGGTGACAACAACATTTTGATCACAAACTTCCACATTTGTTTTAAAATCATGAGTTTAAATATAACTAGCAACAATAGTGGTATTGAGACATCAAAGAAATAAGTAGGGCCGGCAATATTTAACACGACACACCAACTTGACTCGAATTTAACATAAAATTAGTCGGGTCAATTTCGAGTCAGACACGCTTAACCTACAAATTAAACGGGTCATGTTTCGGGTTAATTTACTAATTCAAAATTGACCCGCAATTAACACAATTATTTTTACAACTATATGTAAAGAATATGCAATTCATATATCTAAGAAAGCTTGGTGTCAAAATTAGCTTAATGTCAGTGTGATTTACTTGACCCATTTGCTAAAATAACACCTCCATATTCAGACTTTGTCAATTGCAAGGAGACATTTTCAAAATCTAGCTCTCACATATTCCATATTGCGTAAGATATTGTTGACTGTTCATAATATGACAAGTGTTTAATTACTCTTACAATGCGAAATGAGGTAAATTATTATTTTTAATTCTATAGCTTATGTTTTTCACATTAAGTAAATCCACTAGTTTTGGAACCTATGAAATGATAGAAAATACATAACAAAAATACCATCAATGCACTGCCAAACCCAATAGCAAAATCAAACACAAACACATACACTTACACTTAAGTTAGTTGGGGCAATTAATCAAACACCCTATGTGCATTGTTTATATACTCATGTATACTACATTATCATACATTTAAATAGGTTATAAATATTATATTCTAATACACACTTAAATCTAACAGCAAAATCAAACACATATATAGCACAAAGTATTATGAATATACGACAACACGTGTATGGATATATATATATATATATATATATAATGTAAAGAAATAAAGAAAAAATTATTGTCTTACCTTAAAGTTGTGTTGAATTGACAGAAAAGAGATGCAAAAAAATGTCAATAAAACAAAGAGAAAAAAATTATGGGTTGAATTGAGATAATGGATCGCATTCAAAACACATTTTCTGATTGTATGAATTACCCTTTCTAATAAAAAAAATGTTTAGATTAAAATATAAAAATGCTTTTAGCGCACATTTTTTAAATATAGGGAAAAAAATGTAACCAGTGGGAGTGGGTGAGAAAAGTCGTCCCCCCCCCCCCCCTCTCTCTCTCTATATATGCATTGCTGAACCTACAAACACAGAGAGAAACTTGATTTTTCTATAAACAAAGGTAGCAAATTGATTCAATGGCCAAAGGGAAGTTGTCTGCGCTGGATCAAGGTTAGTGATACTTTCTATTTATTCATCTCATATATTCACCTCATATATTTCTCTAATTTATTTGAGACTCAGAATTTATTATTGTTTGTGTTTTGGTTTCCTTTACAACACTTGGCTAGAGGCGATTTTTGCATTACATAGCAGAGAAATTAGAAAAAATTCGGCCCAACTAAGTTATTACCATGAAAATTGATTTCTATGCAATCAAACGCCACAAAAATAGAAAAATATATGAAAGGTTATTTATTTATTTATATATATATATATATACTTTGATCTGTTTTTAATTCGAAATTAAACTTAAAATTTGCACTGGTTGCAGGGACATACTCTAATGAGTATGAAAGTAGGGTAAGTCTAATGATTTAGCATTAAGAACAAGAGCAAAGTCGAAAAAAACCCAAATTTGGAAATATTAGCATTTACTGTGAATGGAAATGCAATTAAACATACCCTGTGTTCTTGCAATATGAAGCTTCGATCCATCCATTATAATGACATTGATATAATGATTTATGGTTACAGGTACCGGCTCAACCTCATCAACATCAAGAGGAGAGTACGAAGTTTTCTCGAGTTTCAGAGGCCTAGACACACGAAAGGGATTCACGGATTTCCTTCACACCCATCTTGTGGATGCTGATATTCATACTTTTAGGGATGACAATGTACTTTGCATCGAAGAAGAGATCGGCCCTGAGCTCCTGAAAGCAATTAAGGAATCAAAAATCTCAATCCCAATATTTTCCAAAAATTACGCCTCCAGTAAATGGTGTTTGCGTGAACTAGAACAGATAGTGGAGTGCCACACAAATGAGGGGAAAATGATTTATCCAATTTTTTACGATGTAAATCCATATGAAGTACGACACCAAAGTGGGAGTTACGAGGATGCGTTTAGCCAGCACAAGAATAATTTCGATGAAATGATAGTACAAGGATGAAGGAGGCTATGAGAAAGGTTGGACAATTGAAGCGATTGGAATTGATAAAAGAAACTAATCGGTAGGCCCAGCTAACCCACCTTCAGTGGGTTTTTTTTTTTTTTTTTTTTCTGGGTTAAATATTCAAGCAATGCCTTTCACAAAAAGAATACGCATAAAATTAATGCACCAGTCTCCATATAAT
Organism: Lonicera japonica; assembly: GCA_021464415.1. Classification (NCBI taxonomy): domain Eukaryota; kingdom Viridiplantae; phylum Streptophyta; class Magnoliopsida; order Dipsacales; family Caprifoliaceae; genus Lonicera; species Lonicera japonica. The sequence continues at coordinate 188,444 of JAKCWG010000901.1, read as the reverse complement.
ATATATATATATACTTTTCCCCTTGATTTTTATTGTTCTTTCTAGGTAAATTAACTTTTCCCTTAATATATGTGTTGTATATGTATGTGTAGGCTTCAAGGACAGTTAGTAAAGAAGGTTGTTCAAGATGTCGTGCTTGGATTGGAGAAGAATTACACACAATTACTTGACAACTTAGTTGGCCTAGATGATCATGTAAAAGCCATGAAGGAATTGCTAAATGTCGACTCCAATGGAATAAGGGTTGTTGGAATTCATGGAATTGGTGGGAAGACAACTATTGCCAAAGTCATCTACAACCAACTGTGTGAGAGGTTCGAATGTTGTTGCCTCATTGAAGATGTTCGAGCAAATTCAAAAGGCCAAAATGGTATTGTTGATTTGTAAACCCATCTTCTCTGTAAGATCCAGATGAGAGAAATCGCTAGAATCAATAATGTTGATGAAGGAATCAAACAAATAAAAGACGCGGTTGGTATGAAAAAGGTTATCATTGTTCTAAACGACATGGATGATATATATCAATTTGATAAGCTTGTTGGAAAGTGCAAATGGTTTGGTGCAGGAAGTAGGATCATCGTTACATCAAGAAATATGGGGCTCCTGAATACAATTGAAGCCACTTATCAAATTGAAAATCTACATGAAGTATACAGGAGTTATGAACCACATCTAATGGAATCAATTCATTCTCTTGAATTGTTTAGCAGGTATGCTTTTATGAGGGACACTACTCCAGAAGATTATGGTAGCCTTGCTCAGAAAGTTGTATCCAGTTCAGGAGGACTTCCTTTGGTTCTTGTGACTATTGGGTCATTGTTATTTTGAAAGAAGGACATATATTGTTGGATCACTGTTGTGATCTGCATATATTGTTGGATCACTGTTGTGATCTGCATATATGGTCTTGAAAAGTTGAAATCGCTAAGATACTTAAATATGGATCACTGTTGTGATCTGCATATATTGTTGGATCTATCGAATTTTAAGAAGCTAAAAAAGCTAGATATAGTTGGGTTCAAGAAGCTAACTGAGATGCAAGGTCTAGATACATTGGAATTGTTTGACGTTTTGAATATGACGAGTTGCATATCCATAGAAAGATTAACTGGCCTATCAAACTTGAGAATGCTAAAAGAGCTCAATCTAGCTTCTTGCTGGAACTTACGAGAGCTTGATGAAGTCGGAGCTTTGGAATCCTTAGAATATTTGGATATGCATCATTGCAGATCCATAGAAAGATTACCTGACTTATCGAACTTGACAAAGCTGGAGGAACATGTCTCTCTGCTTGTGAGATGTTGCGCGAGGTTAAAGGCCTTACAGTTTTGGAATCGTTGAAGATCCTAGACTTGTTGTACCGCAAATCAATGGAAGAATTCCCGGATCTCTCAAACTTAAAAAATTTAGTGGAACTAAAAATTTGTGGTTAGGATGATTTAACTGCGATTAGGGGACTTAAAGGAACTTAAATCCTTAGAATGGCTAGACATTTCTTATTGCGAAAAACTAACTGAGATGAGGGGCATTGAGGAATTGAAATCACTAAGATATATGGAAATTGGGGGATGCAAGAACCCTGATCTACCATATCTGCCAAACACACGTGTAGAAATTCTTGCCCTTGAATCGAACAGGTATATTTAAATTTTCTGTTTAAATATTGTTATTATCTTTTCAAGAAAAAATTTACCACTAATCTTTCTCTCTCTTTCAATTGATTGCAGGATATGGATAGACCAGGAGAAACTGATACTACTGAAAATAATACTACTTATGATCTTCATAGGCATGGTTGGTGTGTTGAAGATTTTATGGTTTGGCTTGAAGAAAAACTTTGTTTTATTATTATTTTTATCTCTAGTTCTCTTACTTATAATTTTATTATCAATGTACGCTTAAATAATGACTAGGGCCGACCCTGTGATTCATCATCCTATGTGCTCGAACTTAAAAATAGTGCCCTTTTATATAAACTTTTATAGAAATAGATTAAATGTTCTCTATTATCTTAGAAAAAGAAAAAAAAAAAAAAAGGTTTCATTTATTTTTATTTTCTTTATATTGTCTTTACTAGGTTATAATTTTATGTGTTTTCAAGGGAGATGCATATAAATGTGTATATATAGCCTTAAATACGTGTACAATATGTTACTTAATAATTTCTAACATTACGTGAAGAATAAACAAAAGATACATAAATGGGTTTTGAGTACCTTTATATATATATATAAGGTGCATTTCAAGTGACCTTAACTTAAAGACCATATTTACGAATTGGGCTATTTGGTACGCTTCTAAATAAAAAAAAATTATAAATTTGGTGGGGATATTTTTCATCATGTGTGGACATCTCTATCAAATTTTATCAAAAAATTCAACTGAAAAGTGGTTAACTACATGATTAAAAAATATTGGTCCAAAAATATATATATATATATATGTGTGTGTGTGTGTGTTCAATATTTTTCAATCCTGTAGTTAACCGACTTCTCGGTTGAATTTTTTGATAAAATTTAGTGAAGATGTTCAACACATGATAAAGAACATCCTCACCAAATTTCATCAAATTTTTTATCGATGAGCGTGCCAAATAGCCCATTCCGTAAATAAGATCCTTAAGTTAAGATCCTTACTTGAAATTTCTCATATATATATAGCATTTCTTATAAAGACCAAATTTAAGGACTATTCCCTTTATATATAGTGTGTATGTGTATCAATCTTTTCGTCAACCAAAATTCGATTGAATTTTTGATAAAATTTGGTGAATACAATCATGTAGATCATCTTTATCAAATTTCATCAAAAAATTAACCCATAAACTTGTCCTTAGGCGAAAAGTATTCCAATAGCATTTATTGAACAAACAGTAGGATAAATTGAGCGGTGGACTGGTGGAAGAAAGGCAAAAATTGGATAAACTTCTGAAGGGCAATTTTGTGAGAGGGTTTAAGAAATCTCATAACAAGGTGGATAAATTGGGAGATCATAAGATGGATTTTTGCACATTTTAAGGAAATACCAAGGCACAGTAGAAAATTATGACATAAAAAAATTGATTTGTGTGAAGTTAGAAATTGAATCAAGTGATGTGGTGAGAAATATTTTTACTTTTTTCACATAATAAATTTTTTTTGAATGATGATAGAATCCACAAAAGATAAGAAAAAATAGAGAACATCTACTCATAAATAAATATGAGATAAGAGTATCTCACTAAATTACTCATCTTCTATCTTCTCATAAAGTAACTATTTCTCCTATTAGTTTCCAAACTTTGACATCAAACGGAGCCTAATTTCAAGATAAAGAAATGGAACTCTTAATTAATTTCAGAAGGAAAATAGTTTTGAGTGAGTCAATTATCCCAATGATAAAGACTCCCAGTGAGACCAAGTTTGAGTCTCAACAGCTGCGATTGCAGCATTAATCGCCCTCCCCAATTGTAATAGTGGAAGTTTGCTAAACTACAAAGGAAAACTATTTTGATTTTGAAAAAATTAAATAAATAAATAAAGATTTGTCAACTAAGACATCAAATGAAAATGAGAATTACTCGACAAATTACTCTCAGTTCCCACAATTCCAAAAAGATTTGTTCTAGATCTCTTGTATATACAGAATAATTTATTGTGTGCATCATAAAAAATGCACTAACAATGGTTGTGTCACAGAGCATTTGCATAAACACGACAAAACAGGGTGTGCATAGGCCTTGCAATTGGGTCAAGTCGGGTCTAATTCTAGTAGTGTCACGATTAGCCCTACTCATACCCAATTCCTTTATTGGTAACAAATGACTCATTTCTTGTCTAACGGGCAGATCTGATATATTTATCACATACAGAGAATCATCAGTTCATGTGACCCATTTTTATCATCACGTGTGGCAGATCGACCCATTTATGATCAGAATCCGTTAAGGCCTTACCCAAACTAGCTAACTTTGTGTCGCGTTAGCAGGTCGGTTTGAAAATTGTCAGACCTAATTCTGGGTCCAACCCTTGATTGATAACACGACAAAGAGTCAGATAATTGGTACATATTTAGTATCAGTGTTGAGAGTTCAAACATTACAAACAGTCAGATTTGTCAACTTTCTTCCTTTTTTACCCTGATTGACACACTACAAACAGTCAGATAATTGGTACATAAATCATGTATATATAGTCCTATCAACCAAAAACAAGTACTATTTTGTCTACAGAGAGCAATCTACACATCAAATAAATTGATTGTCCTCCACAGCACATCACATAACTGCACAAACAAATAAAATTTCAGTTTTATAGCTTAAAAAATAAAAAAGAGCAGGAATAAATTGAGATGGACTTCTGCACATTTTAAGGAAACGCCAAGGCGCCGTGGAAAATGATATCATAAACAACTGATTTGTGTGAGAAGTTGAAAAATGAATCGAGTGATGTGATGAGATGTTCTCTTCTTTCTTTAGGTAGTGATGAAGGAAAATCCACAAAAAAATAAGAAAATATGGAGAACATCAACTCATAGAAATAAGCACGAGATAGAAGTATATCATTAAATTACTCATCTTCTATCAAGTAATTGTTTATCCAATTATTTTCCAAACTTCACCACCAAATGGAGCCTAATTTCAGGATAAAGAAATGGGACTCTTAATTAATACATCCTCGGAAGGAAAATAGTTCTGAGCGAGTTGATTATCCCGATGGTAAAGGACTCCCACTGAATCCTGGAACAGTTTCGAGTCTCACCAGCTGCGATTACAGCATTAACCTTTCTCCCCACTCATAATAATAGAAGTTTGCCAAATTACAAAAGGAAACCATTTTGAATTTTTTTTGTCAACTAAGACAAATATCAAATCAAAATGGAAATGGAAATGGGATGCATTACTCTACAATTCCAAAATACATTTGTTCTAGATATCTCTTGTATATACAAAATAATTTATTGTGTGCATTATAAAAAATGCACTAACAAAAGGGTGTACCACAGAGCATTTTGTACACGAGACATGCATAGGCACGGCGAAACAGGGTTTGCATAGGCCTCACAATTGGGTTCTAGTTCTAGTAGTGTCAAGATTAGCTCAACTCATACCCAATTCATTTAATGGTAACAAATGACTGATTTCGTGTCTAACAGGCTCATTTCATAAATTTATTGCATACAGAGAATCATTGGGTTCATGTGACCCATTTTTCACACCATGTCTAGCGGATCAACCCATTTATGACGAGAATCCGTTAAGGCTTCACCCAAACCCGCTAACTTTGTCTCATGTTAGCAGGTCGGTTTTAAAAATTGTCAGCCCTAAGCCACTAACTCTGAGATCACTGGAACAATCCCTTAAGGGTCTGTTTGATAAAAAAGTGGAAGATAATTGGTAAACTATTAGATTTAATGAGAACTTTGGAAAAAAGATTGGTGCTCCGATGGCTTGTTCTCTATCTTTTTCTTCTTTTTCATGGAAAATTTACTTACCCATCCTATAAAGATTTGAATTCCATGGAAAAAATCAAAAAATTAATAAAACATATCACCATATCAATCAAGACATCTTATGATAAGTGACCAAAATAGGTCTCGAACTCTCTTTTCTTGGGATTATTAGTTTAATAATCTAAAGATTTATCTTAAAATATGTTGTTAGATAAAGTAAGGTCTGACCTTAGTCAACATTGTGGGACTGGTCATGTTCAATAAAGTCCAACGCATTTTCCTTGCTGATAACATCGACATGGCTAACCCTGTTTCTGTGAGTGACCCCATATATCTTGTCTGCAACTCTCACAAGTTCTTGCCTGAATGTTGTCGTTATAAACTGCGTATTCGCCCTATCTGCCAACCGACGAACCATATCTACCAAACAAAATGGTTAAAGAATCCCACCAGCATGAAATGAATACTTTTACACAAAGACCAAGTAGCCCAACTCTATGTACAGTATGAGAAACTACCATGTATGATTTACCACATTGTGTAACAATGCTCTCACTTATGAGTATGTTCTTTTCATTAATTTATCCCTCCTTTCACTTCGATTCGTCGCATTGCCATTAACCGCATCCAACTCTCAAAGATGAAATAAGTTGAGAACATTTTCGGTATGCAAAAATTCACCCGGTGATTTTCAACTCACGAAAAGAGGAGCAATCAATGACCACTTATTTACATATTTCTGTAGGCTTTCAAACAGGAAATAAGCTCTCTAGAAGACATACTATACCTTTAGTTTTGTATCAACATCAATAATGCAATCTGAAGGGTGAAAAGAAACAGCCATCTGATAATTTACTTGGATACCAGATTTGGGCAAAAGACGAAAGAATTCCTTATGCAACGGGTCCAAAAAGTAAAATAGAATACAATAAGGCTGTGTTTGGATAGGATTATATTATAACATCCCATGAATTTGTTGGTCAAGATGGATAGAAGGGTGTATAGTTTATCCTGATGGGGAGTAGAATCTCAGAAAACATGCGAAAAAGTTATATAATGTTTTGTTTCGGCCTCTTATATAATTTAAAGCACAAATTACAAATTAAAATCATAACTTATCGCCAAGTATTTTAATTTCAAAAAGTTTTAGAAAATTCAGGGTACTCTAAATGTGCATCCAACTCGTATCCGTACCAGATAGTATCTTATACAGATTTGTGGCCCTTTGAGAATTATCCAAGATGGGGAATAAATGGTGCCTCGTCGGCACAAGGAAGTGGAAAAGAGAGAGATACAGTTGTCGAGTGCAAAGCATGATAGTGTGGTCCACCCACCAATCCAGAAATAGTATGCATCAGAACTCCAGAATACATCTTGAGATAGAAGAATACACAAAATAAAGAATAATTCTAGATGGACATATTTATCTGACATAAAGCAGCGACTTTCCCATCTGCTGACTACTAACTGGTTACAATGGATTTTTATAAGGATGGATTTACCCCCACACACTAACCAATACATACTGGCCGTGTAGATATATCAGTTTTTTATGTCAAATATATGTCCCTCCAGAATTATTGCAAAATAAATTGTAAGAAATAGGATACTTCCAACAGCGGTTCTATACTGAGGATCGAGTGCAGCATCTATCTCGTCAAAGAGATAAAATGGAGCAGGATCACATCGCTGTATGGCGAAGATGAGTGCTAGTGCAACCACAGTTTTCTGACCTCCAGACAACTGTTTCATCGACTGTGTTTCCCCTTGCCCAGTAAAAGAAACCTGCCAGATAAAGCCCAATCAAAAGAAAGTGCTTCAACTAGAATTGCTACAGGACTAATCTAACAGGAAAAGGAATGCATGCCTTGACTTTCACTCCAATGTATTTCTCAACTCTTCCCTCCATATCAGGTGCACGAGGCTCATCATCATCAATATCATCGTCATCTTGATCACCATCCTATAAAAAAAAAAAAAAAAAAAAAAAATCCCCTAAAACAATGGACAATATTCTAAATCTGCAAACACCTTTAAAAAAAATCCATGTAAACGTAGAAATATTTTTTTGAAACTCCGGTAGAGGACAACAAAAGTTTTTGAAGTTGGTTTTTTTTTTTTTTTTTCTGGGGGTGTGGGGGGGAAGAGATGAAATAAATACCAAGAACATTAGAGATTTGGGAAAGCCTAACATGACAAGAATATAACTATATTATACATGAAGCCTCAATTAGACATTTGAGTAACATGGAAAATGATATATATATATATATATATAAAACACTTGATTTGTGTAAGTAGTAAGAAAATAACTTGAGGCATGTGATGTCTTCCATCCTCTATTGTCTTTTGTGAAAAAAATTTCTTTCTCAACCACCGAAGAAAAAAAATTCATGGAAAGAACCTATAAAGTAAGAAGACACCTCTCTACATGTCTCAACTTATTTTCCAACTTCTTGCAAAATCAACTATTTTTGTTTTCATTTTCCATGTTATTATCAAACGGACCCTGAGAGATGATCATTTTTTTGATAACCAAAAGTTTTGAGTTCAGTAAGAGACCAAGAATTCTTGGGGACTCACCCACATGTTACTAACAAATCTTACTAATAGACAAGAGTAGTACTAGTAAGACCTTCCATTAAAGAATTTTCAACTTCTAAACATCAATAGAAATAGTCCTTGAACTACCAAAAGCTATTAAAATGGTAGAGCACAATAAGAGCATTGACATTAACCACCAACCTAAGTATAGAGAAGGAAAATAAGATAGACCAGCACTGCAAACAAGAGAAGCCATGTAATTATGAACTTCAATACCAAACCAAATTTGAAACAAACCTTTTTCTTCATCATAACCAACATTCCATGGCCGCCTTGTACAAGTTCTGAAAAAACATCTCGAAAATTTTTAGCAACACCTTTGAAGGTCCGTTCTATTGATTCATCCTTGCGCTGATCCAGCACTGTTATAAGTTCTTTAATTTTCTGCAAAAGTTGATTTTAGAAAATGGACACATTTATATAATACTTGCTTCTTAATCAACTAATTAGAGTGACGAAATTATACATCATAATCCATGACTTCAAAAGATGATATCTAACTGATGGAACTAGGGAGTACCTCATCACCAGCATTTAGTTCTTCTTGCCTTTTCTGGAGCTCTTCTCGTTGTTCAGTGAAATTTGCATATTGATCAAGTGCTTTTTTGTTTACATGGCTAAACTGTTGCAGTTGCTCATTGCACTTGTGAAGCATTTTATACAGGTCTTTTACGCTCTTCCTCTTATACCTGTTATTTACATTGATTGACAAAAAGCTATGTAAATGAAAGGAAACAACTAAAAGGAGCCTATATTGCTCTTATGGCATAATCATCTGCAAAATATCATGTCAACAACAGTGAACTCCACTTATAGATACTGTCAATTAAGTGAACTAGCAGATGAAAGGTGATTTATAATTGTATATAAGGAATTTCACAATTGAAGTTTCTGCCTTATTATCCATTATTGTTCCTATAAACGTCTACATGTATATACGGCATTCCACTATCTTTTACGGTAATTAAAGTTCACTAACAATCTTTTTTAATATGATTCCCCACCTCCCTCCAAAAGAAAAATAAACTCAAGATCTTAGCATTTTCTCCAATATCCATTACCAGTCCATACATATATACCATCAACAGTAAAAGATGGAATCCTATTACTCACCAGACAGTTACAGAATTATGTTGATTATTACTGCTAGTTATGATTCCATAACAGGCCATAAAATTACATGATTTAACATGTATGTGAAGAATCTTGTTAGTGTGATCCCAGAAAGAGGAATATTTAGAAATAACTACAAGTCTACAAGGAGAAAGAATCTTGTCAAGAACATTACTAATCTTTGTTTGATTCACAAATGAACACCAGAAAACCCCACATTTTACCCTCTCCACCTACTGTAATGCAAGAACTAGGTAAAGGCAGCTACGAATAATTGAAAAAAGCCTCGCATTTTCAACTCTTTTGTTACCAATATTTGAATTTTTCAAACAAAAGAATTAGCAACACTCTTCTCCTCTGTTCTGCACACCATCAGTGTATTTCCTCTCTTGCAATAGTATTAAAAAGTGGAAGGAGCTGACAGGTTGAAGCTTTATTTTGTTATTCATCAGGCAACAAAAATAAAATAGACCAGAAGGTTCAGTTAATTCATCTAATGGGATACCTAGTCACAATTAACGAGAGAAGTGTATTACATGTCAAAGGCATCGGAAGACAATGGACCTAATTCCCTGATTTTCTTTGAGTACTCTTCTTGTTTGGCAACGAGAATATTTCTTTTACTTAATAGTTGTTCAAAGTCTTTTGCTTCATCCTGAAGGGCCCTTTGATAGTCATCTTCTATGGTCTGTATTCAGAACAAATTGCATTAGCATCAGTGATGCACTAAAAAAATTGAACTTTAAGAGTCCATTTGATAAAAGATTTAGAAAATAATTGTAAATTTTATGAGAAGTTGGAAAAAGAGATGAATTATTTAGTGACAAGATGTCCACATTTTTCTCTTTTTTTCATGGAAAAAGTTTCCTACCCATCCCCCAAAGAATTGGATTCCATGAAAAAACATATGAAGTAACACAGCATGTCACCAAATCATTCAACTCTTTGTCCAACTCCATATAATAATAGTATTGCTTTCAATCATTTTCCAACTTTTTCAACCCCCCCCCCCAACAAAAAAAAAAAGTATAACTACCTTCAACTTGTTTTTTTCATCTTTGATCTTTTTAAGCTTCCTGGTTCGTTCTTCAATACTATCAGAAACTCCTGTGCCAGATAATTTGTCAAACAACGGCATTAGAGACTATATATATAGTTGAGATAGGAAAATTCAGCAGATGCTTCTGAAGGGCTCACTTTTCAGTTGCTGTGTCACATCTTCAACTCTTAACTTTGCATCCCTTAGTTCCTGCCGTTTCTGTTCTGCTTCACTGTGAAACATGTCGGGCTCTGCAGACAATTTTTCTGCCTCCAATTCTTGTTTCCGCCTAACAAGGTTTGTTGACAGATTGGTCTCAAGCTCTGCCTTTCTCGTTTCAGTCTAAATTGAGGGTGTACACAAATGAGAATAGATACACTCAAGAAGTCCAATACCTAAAATTTTTGGTTTGATAAAAAGTTTAAAAATAATTGAAAACACTACTAATTTTTGTGAAAAGTTGGGAAAACAAAAATTGAGTGATTTCTCAATATGTGCTCGATCTATTCCTTATTTCCATGGAAATTTTTTTTGTTATATCGAATGAATTTTATTCCATGGAAATCCAAAAAAACTATTGAACATGTCAAGAAATCACTCCTCTCTTTTTCCAACTTCCAATGAAAATTACAGTAGTTTCAATAATTTTTATCAAAAACACCCTTACAATACGCATTAGCAAACCTCTATGCGATTAGTCCTGCAGGAAATAAGCTTCTCTTTCAACTCTGTAATTTCAGGGTTCAATCGAGACAAGGAGTCTTTTTCCTCTGGCGATAAGTGATCAACAAGATCAGTCCCCATCTCATCTCTTTTCATATCAATACTTGAATTAAGTTGACGAATTTGAGCCTTTACGTTTTCAAGTAACTTCCCCTGCAAAGATTATAATAATTTTCTTGGAATTAGAACAATAAAAATTAATGCAGAAAGGTATATTAAACATTCTTACAACCTTCTTCTCAAGGACCACGGAAATAGATTGCTTCTGCTTATTAGCATTAGCACAATCTTGTTTAAGCTGATCCAACTCTGATTTGTCATGTGCCAGCTTGGCATCATTTTTCTGCTGCTCAGCAACAAGTTCATTAATTCTCTGGTCTATCTGTGTGAACAATTAAGTGAAAACTAGATAGAAAAATGCTTCTTAAAAAACAGGAAATTACAATCAGCAGAGAGGCTTTTTAACAACAGACCGCACAATAGAATTAACATGGTTATAGAAACCAAGTAATATTATGAGGCAACATGGAGTATTTAAGGTATAGACCTAACCACCATTTTGCTTTTAAGTGGTATGAAGTACCATGTAGTATGAGTGGGGTTCTTTCTAGATTATTATGAAGGTTGGTTCAAGAAAGCACTACAGTAATATTTAGTAAACTCTACTCAAGGGTGGATGCACTGTAAACCCAAATATTTTTTAACAATTGTCTGTACCGTGAAGATAACAAGGCTCCCAACACACTTCCTCTTCCATTGCATAGCTAGTATATGTCACAACTTTATCATATTTTTCATTGGATAGGTGTGTATATATACATATATATATATATATACTTTACACCGTTTCATAACTTTTTTTATTATTTCATGTTATATATATATATTTATAAATGCTAAGATAATCTGTAAAAGCTGTCAAAGGTGATGAAATCCAAGCATACACAATGTAAAACGGACAAAACCCCCAAAACTGGATCACAGAAAAAGCAATACTCTATTCACAAGAGACTAAAAATAGTACTCCATGAATGCATATTTTCCAGAAAATAAAAAATGGGAAAAAAAGAGGTGATATAATATTTGGGAAAGATTTGTGCAGCCATAACTAGAAAAGTTAGCCTCGTTCCAGCTCTCTCCAATTGGTTCTTTTCCTATTTCTAGGAAGAATGTAAGATCCTATCAATAACATAGGAACATTTTTCCCAATTCTGAATCAAAAACAGTTTATGATTATTAAATATATCATAAAAAGGAAATGAACAAGTAAATGGCTAAACTAAAACCAGACAACTAAGCAAGAGGAACACCAAGAAAAACAACAAGTAAATAAACAATAGTACATTTTCTAAACCTGTAAAATTAACCGATTCAAGCCATTTAGAAGCAATATGAAATTATGAAAATGGAGGGAATATTAAAACATTTGTAAAAGACAAGGATTGTTATGAGGATAAAGAAATTTCTTTTTCTTGACTGAGGTAATTAATCTCTTAGTTCTCCCAACAGCAGAGACTAACTAGGGTTCTTCCATTCTGTTGACACCTAGCATTCCCATTTCCATCATTGCAGTTGGCAAACTAACTTGCTGCATGAGAAATTCCGTATTATAAACTCATTAAGTAGATTAATCAATGCAACAGCAGATGCAACGTGGGTTGCTACTTCACTAACATTGGTTATAAATATGAATAACAATCAAAATCATAAAAGCTTATAAAATAGATGGTAAAACGATATGGAACTTATATATACTAGAAAGGAACAAATATTAGGATATCTTGCAGACTTGATCTAATTTTCTCCAATTCATATTCCTTCTCATTAATGGACTTTGTATGCTGTTTAATAATGCTCATAAACTTCAATTTTGATCTCCTATAATCATAAAATCCTCCTGTCATACCACCTTTCTTGCTCACTTGGTCACCTGTAACAAAAGGGTGAACTTATCAAGGCAATGATGGTACAAACCCCTGCAGCCAATAATCAAACGATGCAGAAATTCTAGGGCAACCTTCCAAAGTTATGCAATCCAGCCCATCAGTGCGCGCAACCCTAGTAGCCACATCCAGATCTCGACAAATTACTGTTCTCGCAAACACCTATATGCATGGCAATCATTCAAAAACTATCTAGTGGTGAGGGAACAAAATTACAGCAAAAAAAGAGAATATTTTCACAACTCAATGCTAGAAAAAGTAAATAAAATGAAAACTCAAAAAAAAAAAAAAAAACATATAAAACTAGAAAACAAAGATAAATGAAAAAGGCGCCAAATTATGTTATTAAGTCTTGAATTCCGTTAGTAATGGGATTTGATCACATTTGACAGATGTTGACGTGGATGATTTTACCCACCCTTGATTGCATTTTGATTTTACAGATATGAGGTACTTTTCTGGGCATGCACATTTACAAGCACAAATGGTCAGAGACGGAGGGAGCATAGGCTCAGCCCCCACTCAAATTTTCCAATTTATTTTCATATTTACAGTATTAAATTAATATTTGGGGCGTAAAATGTAGAAGTATAAAGTTAAAAATGGCATTTAAAACAGTAACTTTAATATTTAAGTGAAACCTCTTAGGAGCAAGTGAGTTGTCACAAAGGCAATGGACCATCATATGAGCCTTCGAAATTTGAGTCTCACCATAGTATAATAGCCAAGGGGCACGCTCTAAGCGTGTGCAATAGGATTCTTTATAATTCTTCACATTATAAATTTATAATGATATTCGATCCATTGGTAATTGAATGCACTCTTCATGCTTCAGGTCATGAGTTCAAATTATTTTTTCAGCGTTATTTTATAGTAATTTTCGGCATGAGAGGGATATCTTAGTAATTTTGTGAATATACCAAACTACCTCGATGCGTTGAATATCGAGTATATATGTTTATGAAAAATTTAAAAAAATAAATAAATAAATTCTATGCTTGTTTCTCTCAACTTTGCAGGCACAAGATCATTCTCCCTCTTTAAATCCAATCTGTCATATGCCACAAATTAAGCCATTTATACAACACTACTATATGAATCCAATCATCATTCAGTAGTTTCTAATGATATAATCTTTCTTTTTAATATATCATTTTCTTAATTCCTTTTAGCTTTTTATAGATCCTAAAGCATATTTCTCAATATTTCACCTTTTTCCCATAATTAATATCATGTATTTTCATAGATCGACATGTATTTTCACTTGCAACTCTGTTTCAAACTTTCAACAACGGATGAATGACAATATGGTTGTGTATATAGAAACAGAAGTATTCAATAACATTGATAATGACTATCAAGAAACGCTTTTAGAATATATATATATATATGAAAAATTGTCTGGGGCAATTGTAAATTTACTAATGGTAACACTGTGAATTAAATATCTAAGTTTACATTCTTGTTATTAATTTTCTGTCTATTGTTTATCGCCCCCACTCAGTGTATTGTTACAGGTGTATGTATGTAACACAAGCTGCAGCAACGGCTCGAAATATGTCTGTAACACAACCAAAAACGACCAACAACCAAATCAGGAACACTGCTCACGACCCTGCGGCATATTGTTCACAGAATGAATGTTCACAACATTGCTCACAGATTACTGTTCACCAATGTTAAATAGCATGATATACATTATTGGTCCACTACCTAACAACTTAAACTTTTGGGAAAGATGGTTCCTAACATGATATAAGAACTCAGGCTCTGCAAGATCTCGGGTTCGAATCCTCCCGCTTGCATTTGTTTCCCCCTTTGTGTTTGTGCAGTATGCACGTTGTTGTTTGTGCACAAAGTGCACCTTTGATTTGGTTTGTCTCTAAATCTAAAAGATCCCTTATAATTATGTGATGTTCAAAAGATGCGTAATATAACTAATAACCAAATAATAAAATGTAATTATGATTTCCAACAACCACACTATCTGCGTATTACTGCTCACGAACACTATTCATCACACTGTTTCACCTAGATAGAAGATGAAACTGTAAATATAATTATAAATGAGTCCTGTCCAGCAAACGACAAGGTGTGTCACCCGCAGGAAGAGGAGGATCTTTTTGAGAAACCTTTGATACCAAGTTCAATTGTATACGAGAAAGACTTCAGAAATAAAATACCTATTTATGGTATGTTTTAACCAAGACAAATAAACCATACCGTAACTATTATAAATTCCATAAATAAAATATACTCCAGCAAATAATAATATCTTGATTTCCAATAGATACGAAAAATATACAAAAAGTAAATTGGTAGACTTGCCAAAACCGCTTCAATCAAAGTTAGTCTACCTCCTTTCGACAAGCAACCTCCCTTCCATCCATCTAGTTTTTTCTTTAACTTTTCCAACACCGGATTCCAAAATTCCCAAGAGTTTGGATTACCTTGGAGACGCAACCCTAAATACTTCAATGGCCATTTCTCAATCTCACATCCACCTCTAGAAGTGAAATCTAATAACTTCTCTTCTACCACGTTAATACCTGTAAGTTTACTCTTTGACAAATTCAACTTCAAGCCCGATAATGAGCAAAAAACAGATAATAACTTCATCACCCAATAAGATGAAAATTGCATCATCCAAAAACTATATGACACCTCCACCCTATCATTCCCAATCCCGAAACCCTCAATCACACCTTCTACTCTAGCGATCTCTACAAGACCTGCCAACAGGTCGTGTAGTGAGCCGAGTTCCTGTCAGGTCTTAACGGGTGAAAGTAAAAATAAGGCAAACATGAACGCAATTCGTTAAGCTTCACGGGTGTTTTTTTGGCATTCTCATACAATTCGTTATACTAACGGGTGACATGAACACAAATCATTTAACCCGACACCAGTTCTTAATCCAACCCAAAAAAAAAAAAAGAAGAAGAAAAGCAAGAGCAATAAAGGACAGATGAAGATGGAGACATTGAACGTGATGACGAACTCCACATTTCAAGAGAAAGATGGAGATAGAAGTGTGGCAGACCGTAGACGATAGATCTGTGAGAAATAAAGAGATGGTGGTGGTCTAACGGTTTTGGTGGTCCTATTCAGGTGGCGGACTAATGGTCGGTGCTCCTGTTGAGGAGGCGGTGGAGTAAGGAATGGTGGATTCATGAGAAGGAAATGGAATGAAGCCATGGAGATGGAGATTGGGGGTTTGGAAGGAGAGAGAGTGGGGGGAAGGGATGGTGGCTTATGAAATGGGGGAAAAAGTGAGATATTAATGTTAGGGACTGCCTCAAAGAGGTAAAAATAACAGAGGCATAGGGGCAATTACACCACAAATCACCAATAAATCGCCCAATAATAAAATAGCAGCAAAAAGAAAGGGAGTGTAGAGCAGCTATGAAGAGATCTGCCCTAGCAGTAAAATGATGGTGAATCAAGGAGAAGAAGAGAGATGCTCCAAAGAAGATGAGCACAAATAGTGGGTGGTAAATCGCTGGTTTTTGGGGAAAAATTCTAAGAAGACCAAAAGTATTTGGCGTTTTTTGGTGTTAGCATTGGCTTGGCAGATTTGGTTGGAGAGAAATAAACGCGTTTTTGAAGACAAAGAAAGCTCAGTTGGGGAAGTTTGGGATATTGTTATATGCAAAGTAAATTTGCGGGCGAGAGCGGGGAAAATATTTGATAAAACTGAGTCTTTTGTTTGATCTAGATTGTATAAGCTGGAGCGATGTTTTCCTGTTTTCTTAGCCTTGGATAACTCATCCACGGCGTTTCAAATTTCTCTGTACTTTTTTTAAAGTTTTAATGGAATTGTTTGTTTCTTATCAAAAAAAATATTGAAGCAGAAACTGAAACAATCTAACTAGAAATAATATTTAATTTTCAATTCATTCAATTCTGATTTGAGAAGAGATATTACATCATATTTATACTGGGAATAAAACCCAAGTTCTACTGCTAACATAAGACCTATCAAATTCAACTTCCACTGCCACCACCAAAATACTTATTAGAACCCCAATGATAATAGTAATCCCAATTTCCTAAATTACATCGATTACTACCCAAAACCTACAAAATACAATTCATAAAAAATTCCTAAATTAACAACTTTTCTCTGCTCACTCTCCTCATTAGGGAGCAGTGGCTCAGCCTCAGATGTAGAAGAATAGGCCTAAGATGTAGAATCCACTGCAACTTGGTTGGAGTTGGCCTGAAATTTGGTGAGAATAGAAGGCCACCAAACAATCCAGTTCCAGTGACCCAAAAAAAGGAAAAATATAATTGGGCAATACTACTAGAAGAAATTAAAAGAAAAATGGCAGAATTTTTTTATTTTTTTTGATTGGACGGGCGGCGAAAAGCCAGCCTCCAGAAACGGCAGCAAATAGAAGAAAACCCTATGTGAGAATCTTATCCCTCTTATACGAGGAAGAATTTTGTAATGGCTTACACAACAATGAGAGCCAGGATCTTTAGTTATACACAACGAGGGCTACAGAATGATTAAATTCTTGATGTGGCCCAAATTAATCAGTTTAAGACCACTTTCAATTTGAGAGAGGAGGGAGGGAGGGAAAGAAGGGGGGGGGGGGGGGGTTCACAAACAATATTTTTTTTTTTATAAGAAACAATCAATTCCAATAAAACTTAAATAAAGAGTACAAAGAAATTGATACAGCCCTGGATGAGTTATCCAAGACTAAGAAAACAGGAAAACATCGCTCCAGCTTGTACAATCTAAATCAAACAAAAGAGACTCAGTTTTATCAAATAATTTTGCCGCCCTCGCCCACAAATTAATTTTGCATATAATAATATCCCAAACTTCCCTGACTGAGCTTTCTTTATCTTCAAAGATGCGTTTATTTCTCTCCAACCAAATCTGCCATGCCAATGCTAACACCAAAAAACGCCAAATACTTTTGCTCTTCTTAGAATTTTTCCCCAAAAACCAGCGATTAACCACCCACTCAGCCCATGTTTTGTTTGTAGCCCCAATAATACGAAACAATGCTCTTAACTTCTGCCAAAGAGAACCAGCAAAAGGGCAATGGAGCAGTGGGTGATCATTTGATTCGCTGTCCTTTTTGCACATGACACATATTGATGGGGATAGCGACCAAAAAGGCCTACACCTTTGACGTACATCAAATGTGCTCAGCTTGCCTAAAGATGCGAGCCATGCAAAGACCCTAATTTTTGTCGGTACACCGCTGCTCCAAATCAACTTATACTGCTGAAAATCTGGTTCATCGTTTTCATTGAATAAAATTTCAAAGAAAGATTTGCAAGAGAAAATTTCAGACTTCTCCCCCTCCCATACCCGTTTATCCTCTCTACCACGAACTGGACTGTGATCTGTAATTAAACCCATTAACTCCACGTACATGTCTACTTCCCAGTCGTTTAAATTTCTTTGGAACTGTAAATTCCAAATGACTGTTCTATTCTCACTCCATTCCACAAATTCACTAACCGTACCCCCCTTTTTTTCTAGCAATTCTGAACAATCCATCAAAGCATTCTTTTAGAGGGACTTGACCAACCCATACATCTTCCCAAAATCGAGCTCATTCACCATTGCCCACACTTAGCATGAATTACTTGAGAATTTGTACCAGCCTTGCATAATGGCCCTCCATGGGGCCCTAAAAGTGCTGTTAACATTGCATGAAGGGTCCCAGCCATTGCTATGGAAGCCATGCTTGCGATTACCCAGCACCAAAGTGAGTCTCATTGGAGCAAAAAATGCCACATTCATTTCCCCAATAGTCATGAGTTTTTCTCCCATATCGGGACTTTAATATTTGTGTAACCCTCATTCTGTGTAGAAATAAAAATACTGGCTCTCACTATTGTGTAAGCCGTTACAAAATTCTTCTGAATTCAAGGGCAAAATTTAGTTTGTTTTGGGTGATATGACATAGTCTCTTCTCTACCCCCTTCTCTCCGACTCTGTAATTTGCATCTTTACTGCCCTAGGCCATATTTGGTCATTCTTCACCTTACATAACTTACCTTTTTTTTTATCCGAAACCAAATGCTTTGTTAAAATAAAATAATGAAAGCATTACAAAGATGAGAACAATCTTGGTGAACCAGCAGTCCACCAAACCCCTAATAACCTCAAGCTAACTGAGGGAAAACAAGAAGGAAAAAAACAGCAAAACAGCCCCAAGCACATCTCCATCACTAGATAGCTGCACCCGAATTCGAACAAATAACAGAAATAGAAAGGTTGACAAATAAACTAGAAGAGCTAGCCCAAATTTCAGCGGCCTCATTGGATTTGTCTTCAAAAACCCTCGTGTTTCTCTCTTGCCAAATGCACCATGCTAATGCTAGACAACAACATCTCCACATTAGTTTGGACTTCTTTTTTCCCTACAAACTGCCATTCCATGCTCAAGAAATCACGCCAAGAACTAGGTTTCGCACCAATTGAACCAAATACCTCGCCCACCTTGTTCCATATATATCCAGTGAAATTACAGTGTAAAAGAATGTGATCAATGCTCTCTCCTTTCTGTTTGCACAGAATACACCAAGAAGGGGAAATCGCTAAATAAGGCCGCCTTATTTGGAGAATGTCACATGTGTTTACTCTCTTCCAAGAGGCCAACCAAGCAAAAATTTTCACTTTCGGAGGTATACCAGTTTTCCATATAAAATTATGGGGCAGAAAGATGGGATCCTGTGGTGAATTGATGAGCAGATGGAAAAAGGATTTGCAAGAGAATATTCCCGATTTTTCCCCCACCCAATATCTAGAATCTCGTTCTGATCTAGACACCTTGGAATGATAAATCAAACCCAACAATTCCGAGAATTCCCCAATTTCCCTCTCATATAGATTTCTGCGAAATTCTAGATCCCATGAGAAAGAATTCTGATGATGCCAACGAATAACTGATGCAATTGACTTATTTATATTTCGAGAAATGCTGTACAACCGAGGATAGAGAGAGGCAAGAGAAGAATCCCGACCCAAATGTCTTCCCAAAATCTTATGGAATTACCCATTCCCACCTTAAGTCGAATGAAAGATTTAAATTTTTCAATACCGGAAGAGATAGCTTTCCAAGGGTTTCTATGAGTGCTTCTAGTAACCAAATTTGTATCCCATCCATTAACGTGAATGCCATACTTGCTCTTGATAATTAAGCACCAAAACGAATTTTGTTCATTGGGAAATCTCCAAAGCCATTTCCCTAACAAAGCCGCATTCTTAAATGCAATGTTACCAATACCCAACCCACCCTTTTCCTTACTCTTGGAAACATTGTCCCATCTTACTAAATGATCACCAACACTCTCACCGTACCCTTCCCCAAAAAAAAATTCCTCATCATTTTTTCAATGGTGTTGCACACCGAAATCGGCATTTTAAAGAAAGAAAGATAATAAATGGGGATGCTTTCTAACACAGATTGAATTAAAGTTAACCGCCCTCCCTTCAACAAGCACCCTTTTAGCCAACCCTCTAATCTTTTGGAAATCTTTTCAATAACCGGATTCCAAAATCCTACTCGAGTAGGATTATTTCCTAACGGCATCCCAAGGTAGGACATAACTTACTTGCTTCATAGCATGTGTATTATTAGCAGTAAATATAGGGAGATA
This sequence comes from Lonicera japonica, assembly GCA_021464415.1. NCBI lineage: Eukaryota > Viridiplantae > Streptophyta > Magnoliopsida > Dipsacales > Caprifoliaceae > Lonicera > Lonicera japonica. Next base: position 167,960 of record JAKCWG010000901.1, on the reverse strand, counting down.
TAAAAAAAGGACATAAACATCTGGCATGTTCATGTGTACGCATAGCATTGGTTGGAATGTGAGTGGTTGACTTTGTTGGAAGTCATAATTATCTTTTATTATTTTGGTTATTAAATTATATTAGGTATCTTTGTGCATCCCATAACTATAAGGGATCTTTTAGATTTAGATTAAAATTAGGGTTGACTGTGTCCTTTTTTGTCTTTTTTATTTATTTTGCTCCAGCTTTGTAACCCTAATTTATATCTATAAATATAAGTCATGAACTCCAGTTGGAGTACACCAAAACCTAATTATGTTTCCAACTTGGTATCAGGAGTATGATTCTCCCTGGGGTTTCATCAACATCTTCCGCCTTTCCGGCCGGTGAAAGATTTATTGTTTTCTATTGCTACTGTCTTTTTATTGTCATTTCTCTGGATGATTCTGCTCACATATGTCCGATGCAGTACACTGCATATTCGGTCCTCTGTTTTTTGTCTGCTGCTACTATATTACTCTACTTCATATTTATTGGTGTTTTGTGGTGAATTGTTCCGTATGCCTCTTTTTCTTTGATGCGGCCGATATTTTTCTGGCAACCCATGTTAGACATTATATTTGGTGGATATTGGTCCCACCTTTGCAAATGTTGCAGTGGATGTGTTTTCCAATTTTGCGCATGTTGCAATTGACTTTTGAGGTATGTTTATGGACGTATGCCCATTTCAAGCACAAAAGAAGCATATTTATTTGAAGACTTCGAGAGAGCAGTTTCTTCATCAAAGCATCTGCATACTAAGGCAAATTGATTTCAGTTTTACACCTCCAGTAGAAGCACACCAAAACCCAATTACGTTTTTCAACTGACTTCAACCTCGCATGGGCTCTACAAATTTACAAATCAGTTTGGCTGGTCATGTTAACAGACCTATTTATTATGTCACTTCAGAAAGAAAAAAGCTCATCTCTAACCTGCGCAAATGCTGGAGTATAATTGCGAGAGAATTTCAGTTTCTTCAGAAGAGGTATCACATCAGAACTCTGTGGATAATTAACGTGTGGGGCCTTCACCCTATTCAATGGAATAAATGTTACTCGTCCCCCCTTCTCTGCATTAAGGCGTCTAATTATCAGAGTTGAAATTTCGTCATTCTCAACCACCACATGAAATAAGCTGCAAGAAACAGATGAATTGCAGAACATTATTTCAAGCATAAAATAAATCAAGAATTGAGGGTTGACTTTACAAACTTAACCAGCTGGCTGGTCCCTCCCTCCAAAATCAAGAGTCACTTGGGACATCCCAAATTAAGAGTCAAGTTACTAAAATCCATGTTCAAATCTCGCCATAATCAAATAAGTTTAATTATTGACTATAGATTACGATGAAATTAGTATTTCTTAAACTATGTGGGCAGCCCATAATGATTATTTTTGTCAGAAACCCAAATAATTTTCATTAAATCTGCAAGAAGACACAACATATGTTAGGGACAAGGAAGACCCTGTAAGAAACAGATGAATTACAGAACATTATTTCAAGCATTAAATAAATCGAGAATAAATGGTTTACACTATACAAACTTAACCAGCTGGTTGGTCCATCCCTCCAAAATCAAGAGTCACTTGGGACATCCCAAATCGCGCCATAATCAAATAGTCTTATTATTGAATATAGATCACGTTGAAATTAGTATTTCTTAAAATATGTGGGCATTCCATAATGACTTTTTGTCAGAAACACAAATAATTTTCATTAAATCTGCAAGAGACAACATATGTTAGGGACGAGCCCTGCAATACAGAGAGAGAGAGAGAGAGAGAGAGAAATTTACACCAAAACTACAAACAACTACCCAGGATTCTATACAAGGCCAAAACACCAGTCTTGACTTTCCAATGCAGCATCATAATGTGCACATCAAAGCAGAGACTCTTAATTTGGGACAACGTGAGTACATAACGGAGCTTTGACTTTTCAGACGCAAAACCAATTGAAGACATTTCACTTACCTATTTCCAGCAGTAACTTCAACAGCAGTGAAAAACTTCTCATCACAATCCAGCAACTCAAAAATCGGGCCACATACTCCAGAAATTTCAGACTGTCTGCATATCCTCCTAACAGAATTCAGTCCTCTCCTAATATCCTGACAAATACGAGTAAAATCAGTCAGATAAATTACATGTGAGCCGCCAGTTGGGAACATAAACAAAATCCCTTCTGCTATACTCATATGAATAGTTATCCTCTCTTCGTTAAGGCAGTGACCCTCGAGGTCCTCATGTTTTAGTAACTCAGTCTTTGGGGCACATTGGCCACAATTGCACATTCCAAACTGATAAGGAAAGCAATTACTCACACCAGGAGTCGCATGATCTAGGCTTTTCTCTGCCTTTATAACTTCTTGTTTAAGCTGGTCAATTTCAGAAGAGAGTTCACTTTCTTTCGCCCACAAGGACCTGTCAAATAAGCACACTTCATATAATGCGTACTTGATGTTTATGTTCATCAAACTCTAACAAACATGTAAAACTATCATACTTCCTCTCATCATGCAGCTTGTCTCTTTGCAACTTATACTGATTGAAACCATCACGATACCCAGATATAAGGGATCCCAAAGCTGCTATATCAGTTTCCCGGCCCTTAATGTATGCATCCTTCTCTTCCAGATCAGCTTGTAACTGATCAATTTCATCCATGAGTTTTTTCTCCTGAAATCAGAGAAAATAAAATATTTAAAAAGAACTACTTTTATTATGTAGAAGATAAGATCACACACACTGACAAGCTGCTCACCAAAAAAAGGACATAAAACAGATATAAAGAAACCACTAATTCTTCAAAGTACAACACTCGTCCAACTAAAAAGAATGCATGAGAAAGGAACAAGTTTAAAATGCTCACATGACTGAGTACCAAAAAGAACTCATACAACAACAACAACAAGCCTTTATCCCACTAGGTGGGGTTGGCTACATGGATCAAACGACGCCATAGTGGCCTGTCATGAATCATATCTATAGTGAAACCATTTGCCTCTAAATCCTTCTTAATAGTTTCACCTATAGTTTTTCTCGGTCTTCCTCTACCTCTAACAACTAGGCTTCCCTCCATATGATCAGCTCTCCTAACCATGGCATCCACCGGTCTCCTCCATAGGTATATTTTAAAAGATTCAAACCCCAAAAAATATGTGCTCATGGTTTATCATTATTCAAGAATATAAAACTCAATAACAAGTTTTATAAACATTTGGGAGAACACTGCAAAAACACCATCAAAATATTTTGGAAATTATATCTTCACAAGGGAAGCACGTTTGGAAACGGTCATTGCAGTTAGGGTTTAATCATGATTCATAGTTAGTGGAGATCTTAGGGGCCTAGGTTAGCACAGTCAAATCATCTTATTAGGTATATTTTACTTTAGTTATCTAGTACTATAATTAAGTTTTGTAAATAAATATATATATATGTGTGTGTGTGTATATAAATAAGGTAGTCATTATTGTGTAACCGTATCATCTTCCAAAAAATAAGTATTCCTTATCGTGTTTTGCAACGTATCGTAAGATACACTATGATTTGAGATATATAAATAAATTTATATTTATACATACACAATATGCATATGCGCATGTCTATACATTAAATCAAACACACTTTGACATATAATCGATCTATGACTATATAAGTCTTAATGTGAAAAAAAAAATATTCCAAAAGAACATCATAGAAACAAAAGAACAAAATATTTTTGTTTTGTCATCAAAATAAAAAATATTTATATTATACATTAAAATAATCTCATATAAAAATATGCAAATGATGCCAGTTGTAGTAAATTACAGCAACTACAATAACAAAAAGAATTATATAATAGAAATATTACATTAAAAAAAAAGAACTGAAAAACAAACAAGACAAGAAGTTTCTAGGTTGCTCCTGCTAAAAATAAAAAAATAAAAAAGATAGACATACCACCATGTATCTCTATAGAGAACAAATTCGTACAAGAAAAAATCTCAAAAAAGGAGTCCTAGGAGAGATAAAATTGTAGAATAATTGATTATAGACTGAGAGACCAACATGTTTGCTCAGGGATTATTAAGCCTCATTTTGTTCTGTCCTCAGATCAGTCTGCTGATATCTTTACCAAAGCTGTACCATCATTGATCCATTCTTCAATTCCAAACTGGGCCTGACTAATATATTCGCTCCAACTTGAGGGGAGTGTTGAAATATTTATTTAGTTTATTTATTGTTTTCCCCCTTCCTTAGGTCTATTATATTTTTACCTTTGGGCCCGATTTCGGCCCATTCTCTATTATTATAACCCAAAATTTTGTATATAAATATACATCAAGTTTGAGTAAGCCAAACCAATTACGTTCTCCAACTGTACCCCCCCCCAACCATAGTATATCTAGCCATTGATACATAAATTTAGAGTTAAAGAGACAGTAAAGTTTTTAGTACAAAACAACATTGACAACTACCTGCATTAGATTTGAAGACAAAACCCGTTCGTACTCATCAATTTCCTTTTGAAGCCATTTGTCACGAGCAGCTTTACTTGCAAACTGGGTAGCACGACCTTGCTTTTGATAAAGAATGCTAAGCTGCTTTTCACGCTCCATTATTCTACACATCATAGAAAAAGTTTCTTTTTATGAAAAAAAAGCATTCGGCTAATTCATAAAAAGAAAAAAGAACAAGCATTCTGAAAGCATGGGCAAAATTCAGTCTTCAATATTCACAGAGAAATATTTACAAAATTGGTGGGTTAGGGGTAAAGAGTGCCAGCTAAAACTAGGTTCATCTGCAGTGGCTAGCTTAAGTCAACTTAGCTGGTTCGCATGATAGGATTTTAAAATTTAAAGGCAGTAAAAAAGTTTATCATTGATGGGAGGAGGAATAACTTCTGTACACTATTCAAAAAATTTGAAAGATAATACTACTTTACGTGGAAAAAAAAAATTCTCCAAGTGTTGAAATCATATAGCCATACCCTCTTGTAATATCCTCTTCCTCTCTGACTTGCTTGTTGTACAATGGCTTGATTTGATTAAGCTCCTCTTTAGATTCCTGAATTTCTCTCTGTACAAGCTCAAGCTGTTTCATTGCATCTTCCTAAACCATTAAACAACAAAATCATCAAATTTTGTCTTTCTAGCCATCTGTTGTCCTCAGTTATACACACACATAATTAGTCGTTCTGTAAATGACATTTGTGATACCTTGGCTTTAATATTCCCAAAGATCTTCTCTTGAAGATCTTTGTCATCAAGCTCAAGCTGTGTACGCATTTTAATAGCTTCAGTCCGTTGCTTCTCTATTGTTTCTTTCTCTCTACTTAAACTTTGAATTTCTTTTGTCAGATCCTTAGTTAACTTGTCCAACTCCTTCGACTTTTCATGGGCATCCAACACATTGTTGTACCTCTCGGTCGATTTTTCAGACACCTTGCTTCGAGTATCTTCCACCTACATTTAATGAGAAATGTTTACATTCAGGCATTGAAACTTTAGCAGTAAAATAACATAAAAATTGGATAGATAGGTAGGCCACCCATAATTCAAGTAAAAGTTGATGCTTATAACTGCTAAGAACAACAATAACAGCAATCCAGTATTTTGCATGGATGCATTTCAGCCTCAAAACGTTAAATTTATAAACACGGAATCTGTGAATTATGATCTGGTGAAGGTAAAGACCATGGCCCCAAATAAGTATGACACTTGAATTTATTTATTTTTCTCTGTTCACTTTTTTTATGAGTACAGAAAGTATCAATCCTAAAGAAAATACTACAACATGTCCTTAGTACAAAAAATTATACGTAAAGTAAAAGGATTGATACAAAATTTACAATGGTAAACCCCCATCTAATTGCTCTTAATATTGTCCGGACCATATACCCAACCCAAACTCCCCCTCAAAACCCTTGTTTCTGAACTCCTAAATTGAAATCCATTTTTTCTGAACTCCTAAATTGTCTTATTTGGGCCCCAACCAAGGAATATCTCTTGGATTGCATTCAAATGTTTTTGGACCATTTACCTTTCTAAAAGCTAGTCCACTCCAAATTTAAGTTATTATTATTGTTCTCATCAAGTGGAGCTTCTTGCAGAATTGTAAGAAGTATAAAACACTCTGGAGGTTTGCTTCGCTAGCGATGGCATGGCTGCTATGGAAAGAAAGAAATCAGAGGATTTTCGAAGGAAAGAGTGCCAGTATTGATGATATATGGGAGCAGCATGTTCATTTTCTGTGTGGTCTGTGGACCACATCCTCCAAAGTTCTGGATAGTTCAGAATTGATGCAATATCAGAGGATGTAGAAATGCTGGTTTGTTGATGGCGTAGGAAGTTTACTGTGTGTAGTTCTTTCTGTTGGCTCATTATTTGGCTTTTCTAGTTTTTGATATAAGGATGTAATATCAGAGGATGCCTTATCCTGTGTTATTTTAGCATCATTTGCCTTGTATCTTTATGATTATTGTTCTCATTATATATTGAAATTTTATTTATGGAAGAACAAACAGAGGGTAAGCCTTGGGGGTTGCATTTTTACAGGCTTGCTTGGTACTAACTTTTATTCAAACTTTTCCATTTTTTCATTGATAGGTGTTGAAACGCATGATATACATTGTTGGCCCACTACCTAACAGCTTAAGCTTTTGGGTGAGATGGTTACTAACATGGTATCAGAGGTCAGGTTCTGCAAGGTCTCGGGTTCGAATCCTCCCACTTGCATTTGTTTCCCCCTTCGTGTTTGTGCACAAAATGCACAGTTGGTTTGGCCGGTTGGCCTTTGGTTTCGTTTGTCTATCCACGTGCGAGTGGCTCGCACGTGAGGGGGAGTGTTGAAACGCATGATATACATTGTTGGCCCACTACCTAACAGCTTAAGCTTTTGGGTGAGATGGTTACTAACAATAGGAAATTTTGTTTTTTGTTGTTGCGTCTGTTTTTATAGGCTCGCTTGATATCAACTTTGGCTGCAAGCCCGCAGAACAACATCATTTCCTCACCAAAGACATGGTAAGCTTTAGCCCACACGTGTATATGTGTAAACATAAAGGGGAGAAGGAATAAAGAACTCAACTTCATCTCGTCAGATGGCTAGTCAAAAGCAAACATAAACGTTTGACCAACTCAAGATCATTGTTTAAATCCAATAAAGGGCACAACATAATAATGAGCACTAAGAGCACAAATTGTTTCACAAGCTTCTAACGTAACTGACCTCCGCTAATTTCTGTCGTGCATCGTGAAGTTCTTTGTCATATATGGTGTATTCAAGTGATTTCCTCTGCTTGTCAAGCTGCTGATATTTTTTCAGCTCCGCTTTCTCTTCATCCAGCTCTCTCAATCTCTCATCCAAGTATTGAACAACTTGAATTATCTGGTTTCTCTTATTACCTAATTAATATAAGAAAAAATGTAAGATAGCATACACAATATCAGAGAAGCTACTAATTTCATAATGCCTTACCAGTTTCTTGCATAATTTTCAAACTTTCACGCCGTCTCTCTTCATATACTCGTGTCCCACCAATTTCCTTCAGTAGATCTAGACGCTCTTGATCTTTCATTGCTGTCAATTGTGTTATCTAGAACAGTTCACAGTTATGAGAAAGATCTTAGGGACACATTTGGCTCGGGTTGTAATATTTTTCACCTAGGTGAAAAATAAAATGGTAAGAAGTAGTTTCACCTATTTAGCATTATTATAATATGTGCAAACTACTCATAATTTATATTTTATACGAACAAGAAATTTACCAAATAGGTGGAAATAGTTTTCACCCTTTCGTTATTAACCTAGGTGAGAAATATTTTGGCCCAAACCAAACAGGTCATTTATAAATCAATTGAAAAACCATACAAGTAGAAGCACCATACTTTTCCCTGCTGCACAACATAGTAAGGATTGGAGCGAGAGAATCCAGCACTTTCCAGTAAATTCATTACTTCAGTTTTGCTGCAATTTTTTATTCACTTCACTTATTAAACTAATTACTGCCAACACACTAGCTGACTAGCAATGAGGAAGGAAAAGCTTGAGGAAGACAGCAAATTTTTATCTAGGGTATAACATCAGTACTCACGTGATATGCTTTCCATCCAAGAAATACTCATCCTTTTTAAGACCAATTGTTCTCCGCAAGCGCACTTCCTCCTTGTCAACCTATCAAGAATATGGAAGAATGTCAAAAAAATCGAACGGAAATGACAGCTTGCTACATGTAATTGGTGAGTGCAAGACAGAGAAACCCAGCAGCAGTAGGAGAACGCAACAAGGAAAGAGTTTCTTACACACATCTTCAAATAGTTGTTAGAAAAATAATATTGATCACAAAATTTTGTATACTCCAAGCATATGACCCAGGCCATAGGATGAAAACGAATATAAGAACTGAGGCTTAAGTAAAGAAAGGAATGTTTTGAACTAAAACTACCCCTTCTGTTCGCAGCACATTTTTTCCAGTACTATAATTGTAAGTGAAAGCCATAATGTCAATTGACTGATTGGAGTAAGGTTAATCAGTTAACACCCAATCAAAGCCCTGTTAAGGCCACAGAGGATAGGGAATGAACTACGGTGGTTATATACTATGACAAGAACATGCGACTTCTTGGCGATTAATGAGAACCATCCATACAGATGATAGCATTTGTTTGAGGATGTAATTTTGAAAGCCATCCAACCGAATTATCCACCATTCATGTATTGTAATAATGTCAAACATTAAATTTTTCAATGACCCATATTAGATGAAAAACTAAAATATCATAATAGGTTTGGTAGTCAATTTTGAATCCTCGTATATGACAGGTTTGGGGTTATCATGTATTGACGATTCATTCAAGTAAACAAAAGGGCCTGGTGAAGCAGGAATGTAAAGTTTTACTAGATCGTGAGTAAGAAAATAATGTAAAATAAATTGTAGTAGATTTAATGCCACAGTTCCTCTCTTTATTAGACTTTCGGCCACTCAATTAATTTGGACAAATCATATACCTTCAAAAATTGAAGTGAATACTTTTAATGTGTTCGCAGAGGATAGAACCCATCATTTGCTTATCGCCTAGTTGATTATTCACAAGGTAGTTCCTTCCGTTCAGAATCTTGACATTAAGAATCAAAATCCACAAATTGCTAGAAATAAAAGTTACAAGTCCAGTGCCTACTGATCCCTAAATATTACTGCCTGGACATGACTAAGCTGACTCAGTATTCAACAGAACTGTTAACATGGAAAAGAGCCTTGAGGTGGAGTAAATGGGTTCAGGGATTCCCTGTCTGCCACAACAATAATAAAAAGATATATCAATCGTTTGCTATGGATGTAAACAGGTTGTGTTAAAGGGGAGAAGTGTTCAAAATAAATCGTTGTCGAAGATCTTCCGGGTCCTAAGGGGTCTCAAATAATCATAATTCCATATTTCTTCATGAGAATGTGAACTAAATGAAATTGTAAGGTCAAAATTATAGTGACTAGTTGTGTTTGGCCCTATTCTAATGACGAATGTCAGTTTTACTTGAGTCACTAGTTTTGCATTGAAGACATTCCAGGAAAGCTCAACGTGTGAGCAAGCTTCACTCAAATCATCAAGTGCAACATCAATTCACATTTAAGGAAAAAGTTAACGTAAGATTGATCTTTAGTGTTTTCGAGTTCAAACCTTAGTGGCCGGATGTTAGTCGGATTTAAATATATTAATACTCTAAATTGGATTGGTGTCGCGTTTTTCCTACGCATAATTTTGGTTTGCCTAAATATATACGTTGGGACATGCCTATACACGCAATGCATGTGCTACTCGCATGCACAAAGTTTCAGAAGGATTTAATAAGTGAAATATGACCTAGTAGCTAACCATGAGTGTAGATCCCCTAAGGGGGGGTTCAATTCTTGATTTCTAGTTGTAAGCAATTTATGAAAAATAAATCACAAGGGTAAAATAGGCATTTCAAAAATATAACACAGCTTCACTAGCAGCTGAAATGCCTCTTCTTTATAATATAGTGTTGATACATGTTAGAAGAGAGTTAAATTGTGTACAAACTTTTCGGATTAAAAGAATGCCAAGGCAGCATTTTCCCTTCTTCAAAGGGAATCGATCAGCTCAAGCATAGGACCTGTTCTGTCATGTATGCTTCCCAGCTCAGTTCTCTTTATTGCTGTTTGGACCACTCCAAAATCATTTAGAATATTTGTATTGATCCAACATCTAGCATGAATTGATCCAAGAATCCAAGTTCCAATAAAGCGCCCAGTCATTTTTAAAGCCCATTCAGGTTAAATTTTCACATCTTATAAAAACCGAAGTATAAGGTACGGAATTTAAAAACTTTAGCATATTTTTTGAGAGCTAAAAAAGCGTTTGTGTGAGATTTTACAAAAACAAAAGAACAAATCAACCGAGCTAGGATTTCAAACAAACGCTTAAGTTCATTCTTCAAGAACACTTTTCTCAAATCTCAAGGAAATAATGTTCATGAGCAAGGCACAAATTTCAAGTGGTAAAAACATCAGTAGATACCAAGACGTGCAAGACATTAACTGGTTGAGCAATTCAATGGGGAGTTGTCATCGAGGAGCTGGAGATTGCAATGATCGCATGGCTTGATAGAGCTGATGAGTCAAGAATAAGTCGGTCTGATGTATTTAAGTCTTCTCTTGATTATGGTTGAATTACCAGTTCGTCCCGTGGACCAGTGACTGACAAGAGTGGATACCATGCAAGTCCTAGTGTTGTGTGATTGGTTTACTACTACTATTGTTCAGCTCAGTTGTGTGCTATGAGTGACCTAATTAATGAATTAAACTACATGCAAGAAACACTATTGTTTTAACCAGCAAAATAATCTTTCGCTATTTGCGTTATACACCCAGATTAAATCTGACCCTACAACTTTTTCAGAAATTTCATGCTTTTTCTTTGTTAACACATTTTTAAAGCATTTTATTGCCTCCCAATCATTAACAGTCCATAGACCCAAGCCTCCATAATAAGAGGACAATAGTTAATACTCCCAAAATTTCCAGAATCATGGCAGAGTGTTCTTTCGATCAGTTGGTATATCAAGGGAAACCGAAAGAAGACTAAAATCTTATGGAGATGTTGTTGTTTGGCAGTTATGTGGTGCATTTGGAAGGAAAGAAATTCTAGAATTTTCGAGGACAAGGTAGCAACTGAAGATGAGCTGTGGAGTAGAGTTAAGGCTTTAGCATCATTATGGGCCTTTTCATCCAATGCCTTTGGAACGTACTCAATTGCAGATATTTCAAGGGAGTGGGTGGCGGTTTTGGGATAGTTTTTGTTGCGGGATAGATCCTTTTGTCATAGGGAGCTTAGAATTAGTAGTGTGTTGTGCGGATTGTTATTTTGTTGTTTTTTTGTATTTTTGTTTGGCTTTCTTTAGTGGTCGCCTCGACCCCTTTTGCCTGTTTTTCCTTTTCTTGTATTGATTTTTTCTCAATATAAGTTCTAGTTTCTGATCAAAAAAAAAAAAAAGGGGAATATCAACGCATCAGGGAAAAAAGGATTAATCTCTACCAATAGACCTGCGAAAGACCCAAACCATAAGACAGGTAGGGGTGAGTTAAACAGAGAATTCGGATATAGCGAAAGAGAATTATTTTGACAGCAACGATGTATTAACCACCGACTAAATCTATGACCAAAGAATGTATGTGCTCACCAATAACTGGAAGAATAGAAACATTAAAAGTGAAAAAATACAGTTAGCACCTGCAGAATTTGATATGAAATTGTCTATGATATTGCATGTGCATAAACTTACGCCCTTTTCCTGTAAGAAGGCTTGATCCTCACATTTACTATTTTTTGTTTTCATCAATGAATTTGAAATTTATAAGATACCCTTCAGAGCAAATTATCTAGCGTGCTACTGAAAACGGAAGTAGGATCAGTCTTTCTGAACAATAGACTGAAATTTAATATTTTATGCAGCAGATGCTACAAACAGCAGACATATTCACATGAAATACAAAATAAATATTTACCAAGACAGATATTCTGGTTACTAAATATTACCGGGATGCGATTGTCAGAGTTGTCAAACACAATCTCCACAAAAGCAGATAACACTTGGTGGCCCGCACCTTCCTGTACAATATGCAGCAATCCATAATGAAAAACATTAAAACATTATATTAAAAGAAAATTTAAAAGAACTTTCAGGAAAGATACTTCAAAAACTAATATCTTGCAAAACATACATGTAGGCATTGATGCCTATCTTCAGTGCGCAGGTGTTGGAAGAGGTCGCTTATCACGAAACGGATGGCTACAAATCATCAATTAAAAAAAAAAAAAAAAAAAAAATCAAAAAGAAGATAGAAACATGAAAGAAAATGCATATCAATTAGTCCCCACGGCGGCTACCGGTGAATAAGAAAAATCAATAATATACATAGACTCACTCACCGTGGAAAAAGTTTGATTTACCAGATCCATTAGCACCAACTGCAGCATAAATAACAGCAGGACGTATTATAAAATAAGCAATTTTTTTTTTTTTAATCAGAAACAAAGCTTATATTGATTATCAAAATCAGATACAAGCAAAGGGGCTGGAAGTGGATGAGGAATTCACAACCAAGCACACCAGAAAACAAAAAACAACCACAACAGCACAAGCACAAAACAGACAGAAAGCCCTACTACAATTCAAAACTGACCCCATGCCCAAAAAACAAGCCCTAGCCCCAAAATAAGCAATATAGAATATGATACATAAATATTATGTTCATTGAAATCTTCTACAAACTAAATACTAGTTGAAGGTAGAAAAAGACTACAACTTTGTTCCTCCATATAGCATCATCAAATTCCTTAGCAACTAAAATCTACATCATCCGAATGAAAAATTGACACGACGGAATGGTCCTTCAGCCAAGATTCAACTATGATTTATTGCTGGTGCAACCCAGGGAATTTGAAAATATGCTCACTAAGTAAATCCCGTACTTCGTGCAGGAACTAACTAATCATATTATAAGCTTCCTAGTGCTCACTTGGGTTTCAGTTTTTGGCAATTTTAAGAGGGGATGTGTTTCCTTAAAGATAACATTTTTTATATTTTCATAAACTTTTCCTGCATAGCTCTAAACAATCTAGTATACCATAGAACAAAAGAGCCCAACGTGGACCAATACATGTGCCTTGTATAAATTTCAATTTCCAGATCATTTATCTTTCCCTTTGAAAGACACCGGCGAATCAAAAGAGAAATTGAAGCTAACAGCTAGGATGAAGCATCCTGACCCAGCCTTGCACACAATAAACCAAAGGTACAGCTGTACAGGGTTGTCATTTTTCACTTCTTCGCCTAAGAGGGAGGGGGGCCTTCATGAGCCGACAAAGGGGTGGAAAGTTAAGTAAACAAAACCATTTGAAAACCCAACAAACAAATGTCATGAATAAAAGAGACTGAAAATGGGGAAATGCCGTGTCCCTTTTTCCTTTGTAGTTGTGCTTGATTGATTCTATTTAGAATGAAAACTCTTTCCAGTCTGGTTTCTTCAAGTTGCAGAAAGAGAAAAGCATCACATGGCTAGAAAAAGCAATGTTTACACAGAAAATCTAGCACTAAAACTACAGGCTCCAAAGCACTCACAAAAAATTTTGGCCCGAGTCATATCCTAGTAGTTACTTGAGTCTTCTAATGTCTTGATTCTTCAATTAATAAGTGGAATAAGTGGATAATACGCATGCTTTATTTAAGAGTGAAGGGTATGTTGATCCTCTTAGCTTGGTTTTGAGAGTGAAAGGTATTTCATCCTTTACATATTGCTGGACATGAGCTACAGGCTTACAGAGTCAGGAATGGTCAAGGATTTGAAACTGGTAGTTCTTGTGCAATGTCTTAATTTATATGCAGTGTTCATTGTGAGTTGTGACATTACCTTGGTTCCTAAATTCTTACATAAGTAAACGACTCATTCCAATCATAATAACCCTACTTCAGCAAAAGATGCATTTCGCATGTTGTAGTACAAGTTTGAAACAAAAAGAAATTTTATTTATCACTTTTACTTCTTCATATTGGTCATTTACTGTGGTTATTTGTGCTCCGAACTTTAGTATAACAAGTATGTTGATACTTCTCAATGAGCACATATTATCAATGGCTAGGCTTAACAGATTAAACAATTAAATACGCCTTTGCTCTTTTTGGTTATTAATGAACGTCCACATCTTAGAAATGTTAATGACATCAGGCAACCCTTTTTTTCTCTATTTTGGTTTTTCAAGCAAACCAAAGCAAAGCGGCACTCAGATTATAATACACAAAACAGAAACTACTCAGTTATTTCCATCTCAAACTAAGAGTTTCACTTTCCTTTTTGGTATGTCTCAAGTTAAGAGTCCTACTTCATTTGGAACATAAACAACGTATCATATCTAACCCTAGCAATAATAAGTTTCATTATTCACCATTGATTAGGTTGAAATTACTGTTTTCCTTAAAATGTGAACAAGTCAAAATGCGACTCTTAATTGAGTAAGAGGGAGTATACTAATCAAAAACAAGGCAGTGTACATCCAAAATCAAATTGTATTTAACGCAGATAAGGGCGAACAGAGCATAAACACGCGATAAGTTAAGCATTAAGTTGAAGAAGAACATAATTACCAACACAGTTAACTTTTGGACTGAAAGGTTCAGTAGCAACTTGTTCCTTGTAGCTCTTAAACCCTTCAATCACAACCTACAACCACAATCCCACAAACAACAATTAAAAACAAAACGAAGTGAGAGTAAAAGGAAACAAAATTCAACCTAAGCATTAAGAATTCAATTACCTGTTTTATATACATGTTGAAAACCCAAGATTGCCCTAATCTGTGCTGTCAAACAATTACAAAAAAAAAATAGCATCATGAGAGGAAATAGTAGGAGTAGCAAGTTTAGAAACAAAACAAAATTAGCACGAACTGACACAAGAATTTGTGTTCATCTCATTTTCATTTCTAGAGCTTTTAACACGTGTAGTGTTGTGTTCATATTCGTGTCCAGATTTTGGAACAAAACTAACACGAAATTAGAGTCATGTATTGTTAATCGTCTCTAAATGAGCGAAAAAAATGTTTATACTTAGGATGCAATCATTGTAATCATGTATGTCGGGTCGTCTCGTGTTTAAGTGTGTCGTGTTCGTGTTAAGTAAAAACAACACAACCTCGTGCCGTGTTAGTGTCATTATGTGTCAGGCAAAAACACCAGCCCTAGAAAACAATATGGAAAAAAACTCAGCTAAAAGTAGCTCAAAATAAGGTACCAAAAAAAGCCCTAAAAAATGTGATACCGAACTAACGAGTACACTTGTATATCATAAAATGAAGTATACAAAACTGATTTGCAGCTCAATTAGAAGAAATTTCAGCTAGGTAAGCTAGTATAGGGTTTACGTTACCTTGACGGAGCTAAAATTGGCTACAATTCGGCAGCTCTGCGCTCTAACTCCATGAACTGAATCGACGAACGAAGAGAGAGAGAATTTGTAGTAGAAATGAGAAAATCTAGTGATGGAATATGTATACGAAGAAAGGAAAGTAGAGAAGAGGGAAAGTTTTTCGGAATAAAAGAGTACTGAGGAAGGCTTGTGTGTGATGGGAATTTTGACTTCGATTGTTTCGGGGGTTTACTCCCGTCTGAGTTTAACCTTATTTTATTTTTTCGTTTCTACATTTTCTTTACGCAAAAAGTAAACAGCTTAAAAGATAATTAAATTTTTGGGATATTAAAAAATAGGTTTCTATGAAGAAAACAAATTGTAAAAAAAATTAAAGAGTAATATTTTTTAAAATTAATAATCTATATTTGACTAAATTTAAAAAAGATTGCAAAGTTAATTTTGTATTAAATTTTTAAATTGTATTTTTGTATGAAATCATGCAAAATCAAGTTTGTATTACATGTTTTTTAGCATGTTATTATAAATAAGTGCTTAATTGATAATACTTTAGAATAATTTTAACAAATTACATATTCAAAACCTATTTATTAATAAAATGCACATAATAGTTTTTTCGGAGTTATGCAAAGTTAAGTTTGCATATTTTATTTTCTAAAATATGATTATGTATTTGTATTTATTTGACGTTATTTTAAAGTTTTATAAATGAAATATAATAATATATTTGTTAAAAATATAAACACATCGCGCAAAACAAATTTGCACTAAATATTTTTAATTGTAAAGTTAAGTTTGCACAAAACACAATTTTGTGCAAAGTTAAGTTTGCGTTCAACACAATTTAGTACAAAGTAAAATTTGCACTCGGTCAAAATCCTTATTTTAAAACACAATTGATAAAAAAGTCCTTATCTTATAATGATAATGATATCTAGGTACTTATTTCTAAAAAATATTATTTGTTAGTTTTTTTTGCAAAAAACATTATCAAACAAGCCCTTTTATCTTATTTCTAGTTTAATTTTCGATCTAATAGTACTTTAGTCATTAAATTTTAAAACGAATTACTTTTGCCATTCAACTTTAGAGCGTATATCACTTTGGTAATTTCTTTTAATTTAACTGTTAAATTGAACGGAATAAAATCATGTGTAAGACACATGACTTTATTTAAGTGTATTCGAATCAATTTAGTTCTAAAATAGCTTAAGTTACGCTGTTTGTTGAAAATATTACTATGTTTTATATATTATATGTGTTTTATTTTGGTGAGAATTGTCAAAGAAAAAGGTCATTTTGTTGCGATATGTCCAAATTGACCTTACACTAAGTCATGTGCAATGCAAATGCATTGAATTTAATAGCCAAATTGGATGAAATCGTCAAAGTGGTACTTCAAAATTGGATAACCAAAGAATTAGATGAAATGTTCAAAGTGGTACTCACTTCAAAGTTGGATGACCAAAATAGTTTGTTTTGAAATTTGATGGTTAAAGTAGCACTAGATCAAAAGTTTTGTGGGCATGTGTGTTGTTTACTCTTATATAAAATCATACATATGACTCGAGTGCAAGTCAATAAAAAAATCGTATTTGATTCACTCAGTTTAAAAATCGTATTTGATTCACTCGCTATGTTATTAGGGATGGCAAAAATAGTTACATGTCTAAACCCACGAAACCCCAACTCGTTGGAGGCAAAAATAGTTACATGTACTTACTATGTTTTGTTACTTTATTTGTCATTTACTTATATTATGATTCATGACTCTTCTTTCCCAAGCTAATATGTTTTTCTCTCACTAATATCACCCTGAATTATCTCCCATTTCTTTGTAGTGATACCAGTTTCATATTAGGATGAAGCTACCATTAAAAAGATAAAAACCATTTCGAGATTCTGAAAAGGTAATACACTCCCCATCATTCCTTTTTAATCTCTTTAAATTATCTTCTTTAATGTTCATTTAACCTTGAACTTTACACAGTCCCTTTTGTATGATCAATATATAAATATATATACATTTCGCATATTAAGCTTTGAATTATTTTTTCTAACAAATTACATATGTGAATTAAAGCTAATGACAATATCTAATTCTATTAAAAACTACTATGGAGAGGCAATAGATCATTGGCCCGAATCAACATAGTTTGGAGTATAGAGAATGGGTCAAATATTTTATTAATTTTGCTAGTCATAATGTGAATGAGAGGAATGGGATTCAATGTCCTTGCAGAAAATGTTATAACAAATATATGCATTCACTTGATGTTGTTCATGTCCATTTGTTAAATTGCGTGGTTGACGTGACTTATACATGATGGATACATCATGGAGAGCAAATCGATTAAGTAAGTGAATATGCTTCGAGATCATTGAACAATAAGGTAACCAATGATCCTAATGCGAACAAAAATGATTGAAGATATATTCAATAGAGTAAGTGGTGATGATAAACAAATGACGGTGGACCCAAATACATTTATGGAGGAAAATATAATATGAGGTAAGGATTCGTCAAATTCCTATAGAGTAGATATTGCACATTATAAGAAATTATTGCATAAAGCTTAGAAAGAATTAGGCTTTGGCTGCTCCAAGTACATATTTTTGATTTATGTTATGAAGTTAATACATTGCAAAGTTGACAACCACTAGACTAATAAGTCAGTTGATACAGCTCTAGGAATCATGAAGAAGATGTGCCTTAAAACCCCGAATCATATTATGAGTACAAGAAGTTGTTGAAAGGTCTTGGCTTGAGTTATGAAAATATCCACACATGTTACTATCACTGTGCATTGTTCTATAAGGAACACGAAAAAAAAAAAGCCCAGTATATAATGAGTTAATGTATAAGGATGATGAACGTGGGCATGACAAGAATGTTCCTAGAAAAGTGCTTCGATATTTTTCACTCAAACCAAAGTTACAAAGATTGTTTATGTTAAGACATACATCGAAAGATATGAGGTGGCAAAAAGATAAACGAGTTAATGATGAAGGTGTGATGAGGCATCCAACTGATTCTGCTGCTTGGAGAGAGTTTGACAAAATATACTATGACTTTGCTCAAAACCCAAGAAATGTCAAATTAGGCCTTGCAACTGACAAGTTCAATCCATTTGGGAACATACATACTTCTTATGCATGTAGCTTTAATGTGGACAATCAATGATTTCCCAGCTTATAGGAATATCTTAGGTTGGAGCACTTACGATAAATTGGCATGTCCAATATATAATAAAGATGGATCATACACTAAGCTAAGGGGTAAATATTGTTTTATTGAGCATCAGCGCTATTGACCTAATAATCACTCATAGTGAAAGAATGCTCAAGACTTTAATGGTCGGCGAAAGATGAAAGATCCCCCAAGGAATTCTCAAATGATGATGTAGTCGAACAATTTGATTATCTCTTTCCTTGTACACCTAGTAAACATCCTAGTAATAAGGATAAGAAAAGGACCCGAAATGTTGAAGAATTATATTAGGCAAAGAAAAATGTTTTGTTCGAGTTGGAGTATTAGCATAAGTTAAAAATTAGGCATAATTTAGATGTTATGCACATTAAGAATAATATATGTGATAGCATTATCGGGACATTATTGAATATGAGCAATTCAAAAGATACACTAAAAGCGAGGATGGATTTGAAAGATATGAATATTAGGAAAACTTTTCAGCTAAATTTGTGTTCCCACTACTTGCATGTAGGGTTTTCTTATAATGGTTGAAATCAGTTAAATTTTCAGAAAGGTATGCCATTAATATATCGTGGAATGTGAATGTAGAGGAATGAAAATTATTGGGTCTAAAGAGTCATGATTGTCATGTATGGATGCAACAGCTTCTTCTTGTGGGAGTTCGAAAATATTTGAAAAGACAAATATATACTCCGTTGGTTAAGCTAGCAAGTTTTCTTCAACAAATATGTGTGAAGTCATTGAGTGTTTCTAACTTAGATAAGTTGGAAGAAAATGTCATTGTAGTGTTGTGCAAGCTAAAAAAAATCTTAATTTCCACCGGCATTTTTTGATGTCATGGTTCACTTGGCTATGCACTTACCACAGGAGGCAAAATTGGCAAGACTAGTTGGATATATCTAATAGAAAGGTAAACACGGCATTGTAATTTTATTATTTTTTTATTTGACTCCATTTTCTTTCAATAAGTTAACTAATTTTGTTAATTAGGTTGGTGGGCACCTATAAGAAATATGTACGTAGTAAAGCTTGACCTGAAGGCTTAATTGCGGAGGCATATGGAACGTATAAATCTTTAACATTTTGCTCAATGTATGTATGTAATGTCGAGACGAAATTCACTCAAACTGAAAGAAACAATGATGGGGGTGAATTTAATGTGAAACTTTCAATTTTCTCTTAAAAAGTGCATTCATTCAGGGTGCAACTGATGGTTGAATTTTCAAGGGAAGAAATGAGTTACTTAGTGCTATATTATTGACAATTGTACAAAAATTAAAGCATTCAGAGATTACGTATTTATTCTTATATTTCATTCATAATTTAGTAACTTCTATAATCCTTAACATTTTCCTCTTTTTTCCCATGTAGTGAGCATAATCGTTTATAAGAAAATTAAAGCTTTGACAATGTATAACAAGGACATAGACAATTATTTCTTGATTGGTTTATATGTTGTTCCTTGGAATTATATTATAAGGAACCTAAATTGATAAGTGAAGAGTTATTCACCTTAACCACAAGTCTAAATTTGTGTACAATCCAACATACAAGGTGCATTGTGGCTGGTATTTGATATCTAGTTAATCATGTTGATATAAATCGTACGACACAAAATAGCGAGGTTATGACGCCAGGGTCACACAATGGTGAACCTTGTAACTTTTACAAAACTTTAGTTAATGCCATTAAAGTACAATTTCCAATAGATTTCAAGGCATTTATTTTTAAGTTTCTTTGGTACAATACAAATGTCAAGGGTAAGAAAGCTACTCAAGATTACCATCTCATATATATTAATGTAAATAGTCGTTGGTGTGATAGTGATCCATATGCGCTTGCTACAAAAGCACATCAAATGTTTTATATTGATGACTAAAGCTAGGTCATCCTTGGAGAATTATTTAGAAGATTCAACATAGACACATTTGGGATGTTCCTACAAAAATGGATGATGATGATGATGATGATAATGATGATCGTGACAGTGATGAACAAAATAACGAAGATAATGATGATTTTGATTCTGATGATAGCACTACAAGATCAGTTGAAAGTAGAGATGATGAAACTAGTATATCATTATTTAACGATGTCATTGTCCTGATTCATGAATATTTTGACATAAACGATAATACTGTCAGAAACTTAATTAATGATGAGAATGATGATTTCGTTAATGATATTTTTGAGAATGATAAAGTAACAGGCGAATATGAAGAGTGTAGATAGTGACACATACAATGATTATAATTGATGATCTTGGTGAGACTTACTAAATGTTAATTTTTATACTTGATAATTATTTATTTTGTATGAATTAATTTAGAATTTCATGGTTATAAAGTTTGTTTTAATTTCTTTTATATAATATTATAGATGGCAGTTCTTGGACAACGAAGGAAGAAGCTAGAGAAATTAAAAGCTCAAATGCCTCCTCCGGTTCGGCAACCACCACCTTTAGCTCGAAAGTCCCGCAATTGATACATTGACATCATCGCCACCATCACCTCTACCTCGACAATCACCACCGAAGCGCTTGTTATTGGTACATTGATGTCACCGCCTCCACCACCATCTTTACCTCGACAGTCATGTCCATTGCCATCGCCACATTAGGAGCTAGCATTTAGTAGTCTCGGTATTAAAAGAAAAAATTATGTAACTTTATTTTCATAAAATTTTATTAATATTATATTAATAATCACGTTAATTTTATTGATTTGTAGTGACTTATGATTTTTATGAAAAAAAAGGAATAGTGAAAAATCATGTGGGAAAGACTTTAACAATATAGTGGAAGCTAATGGAGGGAGTATGATGCCCATTATTTTTTACTTGAGATTTCAAGTTCTTAATGATGACAAAATGGCTGCTCGATTCATTTCGGAGATGAGGAACATTATTCGAGCTTCTACACCCATTTACTATTTATGATGGAGCAAAGTCCCGTTGGATGAGAAGAGGAAGATGCCGGAGTCATCACTAGTGAGTTCAATTTCATTTGAATCATTTATTTATTATAATTTAATATTTTTTAATACTAACTTAATATTTTGTGTTTATTTGATATATATTAGGTTCTATTTGATGTAGACTTATCCAATGCAAAAATTCTTGAGTATGTGGATAGGAAGATGCAAAAGTTGTTTTTCCAATTTAAGTACAAGTTGCACCAACACTATTTAAGGTACAAAACACTTGAGGAAGGACGAGTCAATATCCCAAAGTATGATTTATAGAATGGGAGACTGGAAAGTCATTGGCATTTGTTGTGTGATGAAGTTTATATAGCTGCAGACTTTACGTTCGTATTATAAACTTTCTTAGTTAATTTTACGTTCCAATAATATAATATAGTATATTTTATCTTATTTTTATTGTTAATTTTTTTTATAGTAAATTATAAGTTTCTAACTTCGTTTATAGGAAATTTCTAAGATCAATGTTGCAATCAGAAGAAGCATAAATATCACTACAAAGGAGGGGCAAGGACATTTATCCAAAATGTAAAGAATGCCCACGGTGTAAATATAAATAAGTTCAAAGCTCATTAGTTTATTTAAAATTTCTAACTTCAGCTATTGCTCATTATTTTGTTATTTTTTTATGAAAATACTAAAAATTTCTATGATAGATAATTGGGAGAAACTTCAAAAAAATGGGAAAATTGGATCAGTGATGTTGGTAGAAAGAAACATGTAAGTCCTAGTGCTTACCACAATTTATAGTTTATTTTTATGTTGATACTCATGATATGTTTGGGACCCGTGTTGACGGGCTAATTGGTAGTTTATTTTATACATTCACCCTCTTATCTTATACATGTTCGAGACCCATGTTGAAGAACTAGTTAGTAGTTTAGTTTTTTATGTTGATGCTGTAACGCTCCATTTTTTTTGTGTTTCGCTTGTTAATCCCATCGTATTGACCTAATTTTTCACAATTCTTGCTTTGGGTAGTGAATTTAAGATCAAGGTTGACTCTTATGATTTGAACACTTCTAGTATGTTTCAATAGTATATTTACACTTGCGTGCATGGTCACAACATAGCTCGGATGGCTCGAATGAGTTTTGGTCATTCAAACTCACTTTTGCTTTTTTACCGACAAGAAAATTATGTTAGATAGTCATTCTTACTTTAAGGGGTGTTCTAATCAATTAAACACATTTTACAAGTCATATTAGTGATTTTGCATATACGTTTATGGTTGAAATGTATTTCGAATATCCATAATTGAATTCGATAAGTTGATGGTGAAAAATCAAGTTCCGACGAAATGAGTTTTTGTTCAACTTTGGAAGACTATAATTTCTCCATCCGAGCTCTAAATGACTCACCTTTTGAAACATTAGGAAGATATCTAATCCCATTTCAACTTTCATCTTTGAAGGTAAGTCCAAATTAAGCTCTAAGAAGGTCAAAAATAATCGTAAAGTTGTTAATAACACCAGCCTAGTGCACAGTGGTACTTTGTTGTTTTTGGCAGACCTGTAACTTTCTCGAATTTCTAGCATTTATATATTACAAATTTGGAAAAAACTTTAGAGACAAAAGTTGTAAAGCTTTCAGTTATTTTTAATTAAGCAAAAAATGGTGCATCAATCGGAGTCTCGAGTAAAAAGTTATGCCCAATATAAGAACACTGCAACAAAAACTTTAGAAAATCAGGTTTGACCTGACTCATCTCATTTTGACCCAATTTTCCCCTAAATTAAACCCCCAAGCACCACAAACATGTCATACCTTCCCCAAAACAGATAAGAAGTCTTAGAGAAAGGATGAATGTGTGATTTGATAGGGTTTTCAAGGATCATTCACTTTAAATTGAAGATTCAAGCTAGGATTGCACTTTTTTCTCCATCTTCACTCATTCCTTTACTTTAGGGACTTAAAGGGTTGAAACTTTGGGAATGTTTAGCCATCAACTCACTTTTTCAACAGTTTAATCTCGAAAATCTAACAATGTTAATATGGGAACTCCCCTTTCTTTCTTCAGTTCCTTGATTTAAATGGCTGATTGAGTAGTAATTCTAAACTTTCAGTACTAAATTCGTATTTTCCTTTGCATGTTTGTGGTTCAAGCTTGTTAAGTTTGATCTGAGCTTATAAATGGTTATTATATGTGTTGTAGTTGATGAATAAAAAGGCTGATCATAATGCATGTTGCTATTCAAGTGTTACTTTTGGATTTTGGTATCGAAATGGCTTGATACACCAATGTCTAATAAATGGGATTTCTGCATAAATTACCTTATTCCCTGAGTATATATCATATTAAAATCATATTTAAGCTCGTGGTTAAACATGCATGAGGTGTTTGATAATATTACTAATGGGTCTAGTATTACTCCTCTTACTAATTTTCACTAAATGTTTGAAATTAAGAAATTTGGCTAGTACAAGTGCAAATGCATGGTGAAAAATAAAAAAAAGACTATCCTTATTGTTCTCGAAATTCTAAAACACATGGTTTGTATAAGAATGACTTAAACCCACACTTTTGTAAGTTATGGATATATGTATACGTATAAATATATAAATGGTGACAATGGTGGGTTTATCTTGAGAGTTTGGTATTAAAACTTATAAAATGATATTTTTTTGATATTTGTTATATATATATATATATTTCACGGTAGTATTATTGTTAGCGATACCGTGGAAATTGTTAACTTGCCACTTTCGGTAAGTATGGGACTTTACTACTGTTTTGATATTTGATGAAATTTATATACCTATGGAATGTTGTTTATATATCTCATATGTTTGGGATTTCTTATACGATTTTGAGCAATTATATATGGTTTGGCTATGATCAGGCACTATAGTTATACTAGTTGGACATAATACATTAATTGCTTAGATGTGATTATTATTATACATTAGCCTAAGGCAGACTTGACACTAAGTATCCTATAGGAGGACTTGGCTATGGGAGCCATACTGTGCATAATAAACTATTATACTTAGTTGACCTATTACGTCCTATGGGAGGACTTGGTTAATGCAGCCATATTAATATTGTTTATGTGGATGGAACGTAACTGGGATATGTCCAAACTATCGGTTACATTTTGTTCCCGTGGATGGAACGTAGTCGGGACATATTCGAGTTACCAGTTACACATATCCTGGTGGATGGACAGAGCGTCACGTATCATACGGTAGTATAAGATTATTGCCTTTCATGTTATACGTATACTATGGTTGTACTATATTTTTCTTACTTGATTAATATAACTATTTCATTTGTATATTGGTGATACTTATTTATTGTCAATTATTTTATTTATTTATTCCATTGCATTGCACTTCTCCTTTACCCATTGGTTCCCATCGGGACAGTTTGGCTCATTCCTTCATTTATCGTTGCCGGTACATTCCAGATTTTAGTCGGGTTCAGGGAAATGATGTGAGTACTTCTTAGACCTCTGACACCACGAGTCTCATATTGTATTTCGCAGATGTCATATAATTGTGTATTTGTAACATATTAAATAATTGGAGTTGTATCGAATTTGATTTGTAATAATAATACTTACATTTGGAGTTTGTATAGTTAATTGTTGTTATTGTTATTATTGTTGTTGTTTTCTAAACAGGTTTTGATTTTAAGTAGTTATGAAGACTTCATATGGAATTTTATTTAGAATTTCATGATTTTCACTTAAATTGCATTTTCTTTCCTTTATATATTTAGATGTTATTAGGGACAATATCCCCTAGCACCTGCTTTTAAAAGCAGGTCGTTATTGATGCTATTATGATATGTTTGGGACCTGTATTGATAGGATAATTCCTTTCCATTTTTCTGCACTCTTTTGCTAAATTTGAATGTTTATTATACTAGTAACTGTCTATTTTTATGCCCCCAGGAATAAAGTGGAAAGGTAGGAATTGCAAGAAAGTTGTAAATCATCTATTGTTTTACCATTGTTTACGTCATTTCTTTACCCACACCTTTCATTTTAATTATTTTTTATTTCATCAAAAACATAAGTTTTTATTGATTCCGATGATTTATCTTTCAAATACAC
Organism: Lonicera japonica; assembly: GCA_021464415.1. Classification (NCBI taxonomy): domain Eukaryota; kingdom Viridiplantae; phylum Streptophyta; class Magnoliopsida; order Dipsacales; family Caprifoliaceae; genus Lonicera; species Lonicera japonica. The sequence continues at coordinate 142,256 of JAKCWG010000901.1, read as the reverse complement.
TTTTATTTCATTTCTAAAATCATATTTCAAGTTGGCAAACAAGCGCCGACAATGCCTTAATTAAAACAACATTAATAGTGCAAGCAAATTAACACTACACCAAAAAGGTAGATTTGTGACTTTTGTTCTTGCTGGATTTATGACTGTCGATGGCAGTCACATGTTTATGATTGCCAATGATAGTCACAAAGCTCAGATAGTCACAAAATCAAATATTTGTGACTGCCATAAGCAGTCACAAATAATATAGCAGCCAACTGTTCCCTCTTGTGACTGTCATGGTTAGTCACAAAAAATGTTAGAATTAATAACTTAAATATATGACTATTCATCTTGTTATATTTGTGACTGCCATTAACAGTCATAATATTTGACTGTCTATGGCAGTAACAAATGTCAAATAGTCATATATCTAAATAGTTGTGATAGTTGATCTTGTTACATTTGTGACTGCCAATGGTACTCATAAGGCTTATGACTACCAAAAATAGTCACAAAAGTGAAATAATTATAAACTGATTTTTGTGAATACTAATGGCAATCACCAAGATTAATGTTACTTGATTGAACCCTTAAATTATCCCACTCAAACCATAAAATTAATAATCCTGGTTATCCAAATTTTTAGATATCCCAAGCCGTTCATTTCATTTTTCACATATACTAATTATCTCTTTCACTATTCTCACAAATCATTTATTTTATTGATTGAAACTTTATCAATATTTAAATAAGAATACAAACAAATTTATCATAATTATTTACCAAAGAACCAAGTTCGTTCCTAAACAATACGAATATATATATATATATATATAACTATCATTATATTATAAACTTATTAGATTTAAATAATTTAAGAAAAATAATATTTTGTCATTCTCAATTTAATTAAGAATCCACTTTTTATTTTTGAATGTTCTAAATTAAAAGTTCATTTTCTTTTATAAGACATAAATCGGTGTACAATATGTCATGATACCAAGCAAATTATGTTATATACCATCGATTAATTTAAAATTAATGCATTCCTTAAAAATATAGAAATGTCATATATAGCTGACATTAAGGATGTCACTCGGTACATTTTTAACAAAATTTGTTTAAACATTACTTCAATTCTAATAATGGTCAATCTAAAACTCTGGTATCCAATTTAGTAACCAAATATATATACACATACATTTTTGTAATAATAATACTAATTCAGAAAACTGAGACAAACAAAAAATATATATATAAAAAAATAAATTAATTTTATTGAACATACCAAAATACACTGAAATATAGAACAATTTGGTATCAATTTTAAAATTATATTACTAACTGATAATTAGTAAAAATAGATAAGGATCGAAGATGTCGAACTGAACAAACTTTTATATATTAAACTAAAATATTATACAAACTCTGTACCAACGGTTACACAAAGAAAGACAAAATTAAAAGAGAAACATTAGGAAGAGAGAGAGAGAGAACAAAAAAACACACATAGCCCCTTGCAATGAAGCGAAACACTTATATTTAAAGACAGGAAAAGGAAAAAACAACAGTAAATTACAATGATTATAAATCCTAAAACATCATCCTATGCGTGTGCTAAATAGTGGTTCAGCGTCCCACTGTGCAGGCGTTTGAAGAGATGCGTTTCAAAACTTTAATAAAGTAAATCATTATGTCTTTGAACTTACTCCACCTGATTTTTTCCTTTGTCTTCTTTCTTGGCAGGAGGGTTAGTTTTGTCTTCATACAAACGCATTAGCCATCGCCCATATGCGTGGTTATATCTTCATTTGGTTGAGCAAAATCTTCTTCTTCTTCTTCTTCTTCGTCCAAATCGAAGAAAGTATTATTAGTTTCTGATTTAGCTTCGGATTTTGAATCCTGATAAATAGACATTACATCTTCATCCATATCTAATTTTGCTGCTAGGGCCTGGATGATTTTAGCTTTAAGCTCTTTTACTAGGGTGTTTGAAAATTTCTCTTTAAAAGAAGCAAAAGAGGGAGTTTTAAACTATGTTTTTTCAATATCCTGTTTTCTTACAAACTCTTCACCTTTATCGACTTGTTTATTAAACTCAATATAATTGAGATTATCTTTTTTGATATCAACTATAAGCTGATCGATTTCAAACTTTGGCCACCACTTATAATAATAGTCTCTGACCAAAAGAAATAAACCATTATTCCTTGTAGTGGTATTATAATTCCACTAAAAAATCCAAGGGATATGATAATGAGTAAAAAACATTAATAAAGAAAATTTTTGGATAAGATATTGCTCCTTAATAAGAAGCTTCGGATGATTAGAGCATAAAGATTTATAAAGTTCTAAAAGAATAGGGAGAAGGATGTTTTCCTCAGGTCCATTGAGAATGAATCATTGAAAAAACCAATGTGGAAGGGTTTTCAGATTAATATCTAAACCTTTAAGATTATCAATTCTGAAAAACCATGGTTCAGAATTGATAATCTTAAAGGTTTAGATATTAATCTGAAAACCCTTCCATATTGGTTCTTTCAATGATTCATTCTCAGTGGACCTGAGGAAAACATCCTTCCCCCTATTCTTTTAGAACTTTATAAATCTTTATGCTCTAATCATCCGAAGCTTCTTATTAAGGAGCAATATCTTATCCAAAAATTTCCTTTATTAATGTTTTTTACTCATTATCATATCCCTTGGATTTTTTAGTGGAATTATAATACCACTACAAGGAATAATGGTTTATTTCTTTTGGTCAGAGACTATTATTATAAGTGGTGGCCAAAGTTTGAAATCGATCAGCTTATAGTTGATATCAAAAAAAATAATCTCAATTATATTGAGTTTAATAAACAAGTCGATAAAGGTGAAGAGTTTGTAAGAAAAGAGCATATTGAAAAAACATAGTTTAAAACTCCCTCTTCTCTTCTCTTAAAGAGAAATTTTCAAACACCCCAGTAAAAGAGCTTAAAGCTAAAATCATCCAGGCCCTAGCAGCAAAATTAGATATGGATGAAGATGTAATGTCTATTTCTCAGGATTCAAAATCCGAAGCTAAATAAAAAACTAATAATGCTTTCTTCGATTTGGACAAAAAAGAAGAAGAAGATTTTGTTCAACCAAATGAAGATATGACCACGCATATGAGGCGATGGCTAATGCGTTTGTATGAAGACGAAACTAACCCTCATGCCAAGAAAGAAGACAAAGGAAAAAATCAGGTGGAGTAAGTTCAAAGACATAATGATTTACTTTATTAAAGTAAAGTAAAATTTTTATTAAAGTTTTGAAATGCATCTCTTCGAACACCTACACCAGTGGGACCCTGAACCACTTTCAGCACACACATAGGATGACGTTTTAGGAGTTATAATCATTGTAATTTACTATTGTTTTTACCTTTTTCCTACCTTTAAATAGAAGTGTTTCACTTCATTGCAAGAGGCTGTGTTTTTTTTTGTTTTCCCCCTCTCCCTCTCTCTCTCTCTAATGTTTCTCTTTTAATTTTGTCTTTCTTTGTGTAACCGTTGGTACGAAGTTTGTATAATATTTTAGTTCAATAAATAAAAGTTTTTTCAATTCGACATCTTCGAAATAAAAAATATATAAAAAAAACTAATTTTATTGAACATACCAAAATACACAGAAATATAGAACAATTTGGTATCAATTTTAAAATTCTAATACTAATTGATAAATTAGTAAAAATTGATATTGAACTTCTTATTTATTGATATAGGTTTAAACGATTAACCGTCTGATTTACTGAAATGAGACCTTTATTTTAGCAAAAAAATAATCATAAATAATTATATTATACAAAAAAAAAGTAAAGAATAAAAATATGTGGGAGGATAATTTTTGACATGGGTTTCTGTAGAGGCCCAACTCTGCTACTCGAGCAATGGGCCAGTTCGTGGACACGGTCCGCACAGTTGTTGGAGCGCCTTCTGGCCGACCAATATTCGACATCATCTTGATCGGATTAAAGACGTGAAGGCAGCTGAGCTAGATGATAAGTTGTGGGAAATAACCACTTCAGTTAATGTGAATAAGGTTTAGGACACCTGTAATTTTGGAGCTTTGTTCAAGTCATACCTGTTGACCTAAAGGTCTTAATCTTATTTTGATAATAACAATAAATCAATCATGTGTAATTTAACATGTTCTTGATTTAAGTTTATAGCTTTCTCATTTGAAAAATCAAGAATAGCATGATTGCTCAAAGGAAGTTTGACAAAGATCATTCAATCAATATCCGATCAAGTCAACAAAGCAACGGACTAGCAAGAGATCACTCTTATCACACACATGCTAACAATGCATTTCATGAAGCACAAAAGATCAAGGATCATATGTCAAAGCTTCAAGGGAAAAGCTTCAAGTAAAGAATCAATATGAAGAAACAAATTGAAGCATTCGAAGACTTACATATTTGGTAATTGTGTGTTTGCTTAGGATTAATGTAAAGTTTCTTATTTGATTGATTATATAGCTCAAACATGAACATGCATCATTCTTAGATTGATCAAAATTAAGTTTGAATCAAAATCATTTCAAAACATCATTCTTATAAAAACCGGTTTTGAAATAAATTCTTCATAAATTCATATGAATGATTTTTGATACAAAAACTAATTTTGGAGTCTTAGAAACTTATTTGGAATACTCCCCAAGCATTATAATCAATTTTGTAGTCAAAATACAAAAGTTAAAAAATTGCACAAAATTTCCACAAACCAGAGCAATGTAGTCGACTACATTACTGTTGGGGGAGTCGACTCCATGGGGACCAGGGGAGTCGACTTCATTGAGAAAATATAGCCGTTGGAGATTTCTTGCAAGCCTAGTTTTGGCCTCTAACCACCCCTAACTGCCCCAAACGGCCATATTGCTTCTTGGACTATTTATATGACTTCTGAGACTCATTTGGAACACCTTGAGTCATTCATATACTCTATTCTTTATCTATCATCATCATTCAAAGATTCAAGAATTATTTTGATTAATCACTAATTGTTTGAGCTATAACATCTTGACCAAATATGATAACTCTAGTGTGAGCTTCAAATTTTAGTTTTTACACACTTGAGAGAGTTATTGTAAATTGGTATGAATCACCAAATAATTAGAATTCATTGAGAGAGGTAAATCTCATAGGAAAAATAAGAAGGTGAATTTTTGTTTAGTTTTTGTGAGAGGTAAATTTCACAAGGTTAGCAAGAAAGAGATTCTTGTGTGAATATTGTGGTCAAGCAATATTTGTAAAGAGTGTGTGAGAGGATACACTTGTAGTGGTTTGATCTTTACCCAGAAGGAGATTGATTTTAGTGAAAATTCTCAGGGACCTAACCGAGCGCAGACTATGGTTTCGTAAACCAAAACCGTGAGGACAAAAAGTCTTGAGCTTCAAATCGGTTCAATATTTCTAACTCAATCTCTTTATTTACTTGCTATATTTATTGATTGAAGTTGCATTATATTGTTGCTTGTTCTTGGGATTGATTGTTTTTCTTGATAAACTTGTTTAGTTAAATTGTTTTACTTAAACATTTTGAAAAAGTTTTTGATTCCGCATTAAGTTTAAAAACCCTATTCACCCCCCTTTAGGGTTGTTTTCCGACCAACAATACCTTTTATAGTCGTTTTACTATAGATCTAGTGAGCACGTTACCTTAATTATAATAGAAGGGGATGATGGAGACATAAATAAATGATCGTTTGTTATTGTTTATAGATTGAATAAAATACTTTACTAAAATCCTATAATAATAATAAAGGGATTTCACCTTTGTGGATCTTGTAGAGGATCCATATGAGAAGACTAGGGTTTGAAAGCATTATATTGCAATTTGGTCAGATTTTTTAATTCCCAATGGGTTAGGAAAATCGATTGTTTTAACAATCGAAATGATTTCTAATCGTCCTGATTTTTCGTGCAATAATAGTAACTTTACGTTTCAAATAACATATCCAAAAATCAGTCCGATCCAACGGTGCGAGCAAAAGTTATGATTGATTTACGACTGGAATCCCGAAAATCTAAAAATCTTCTATCGTATTCCTTCCGCCATCAAATCTTGCATCGAATGTGGGTTACAATATCACCAAGATCTCCTCCCCTCTCAATGGAACAAATCTTAACTCATGAGAATTATTGTTATGATGAGAAGAGACAAAGTCGGCGTATATATAAGGCTAAGATAGGGACCTTAAGGAGAAATAAGTATTTGGGCTTCCTATGGAAAGTTAAAATCCTAATTCCACTATGAATTAGTTCATTTCATAAATTATAATTCGCACCACTAAAGAATTATAATTGCACTCCCGTCCTTATCTTAAAATTATATTTTGAGTTTCTTATTATTAAATACTTATTATTCTCCTCATGTTAAGATTACAGATAACTGTCATTTAAATTAAATTACTGACAATTATATTTAAATGACTTCTTAATCCTTGAGCCTACCACTTAACTTATTTGACATGTCAAATTAACATAATCCACCTGCAGGGTTTGACATGATTAAAACTTATAAGCTTCTCAAGGGGCTATCATCAATCCCTATACCGAAACGTGGATTCCGTCAATAATTAATGTTCATCATACATATAGCGTCGTCATCCAATTCAAAAAGAATATTGATCCATAAATGAATCTCACTCTTAATGAGTCAAAACAACAAACACTACATATATATGTCTATTAATTATTTCAAGATTAAGAGCATAAGTAATCATAATAACCATGAGATTTTAAATTGTTTTATACAGTTAGTATAAAAATAATTAATTTAAACTGGTCCTATTCAGTACACACAAAGTGTACTAGCACAACGAGTTAAAACTATACTGTTTTCTGTAGTCAGGATAAACTATTAAAACTTGTACTACAATCCTACCGATGGGTGTCCAATTCCATCTAAGACTGTGAACCATTAAACTTATATTCCATAAGAACCGATGATATGATACTCTGTGTGTAAGCTATACTCTACACACCAAATCATCTACTATATGGAATAAAAAACACACATGCATAATATTTAAATAAATAATAGAATGCAACAATTGCCCATAATAATTCTTATTAAAATAGCAAAACTAAGTTTATAATATATCCAAACCAATAAGAAAATTATGGCTTTTAGTATATCACTCTATCAATCTCCCACTTAGACTCAAAGCCATGCAGCTATGCATCTCACTCTCATTCCCTCAACGTGAACACTCTATGTGTTTTCCCTTCTTATGAATCCTCGGCTCTTTCGAGTTTGCAACCGTTTCATTATTATCAAAATAAAATGAAATAACCAATAACACTGAAGGTGCCACATCTAGATTCATATGGAAGTTCCTAAGCCAAACCTCTGCCTTAGTTGCTTCTAAAGCAACCATATATTCAGCTTTCATGGTGAAGTCAGCAATGCATGATTGCTTGATACTTCTTTAACCAGTGACTCCATTTCTTAGAGTAAACACATAACCTGAAGTTGACTTTCTAGAATCCTAACATTTGACTAAAAATTTTGGTCTGTGTATCCAACAGGTTCGACTATTTGCCTGGTAAACCAACATAAAATCTCGAGTCCTTTTAAGGTACTTAAGTATATATTTTACCGCAGTTCAGTGTTCTTTCCTTGAATTAGACTAATATCTGCTAATCATATCAATGGTAAAGCAGATGTCTGGTCTAGTACACAATATAGCATACATGAAGCTTCCTAGTGCCAAAGCCTAAGGAACTGCCCTCATCATCTTTATCTCATCATATGTCTTATGAAACTGATCTTAGATAGAGTGATTCCATGCCTAAAAGGGAGAAACCCTTTTTTAGAATCATGTATACTAAATCTGGCAAGAATTGTATCGATATAAGTACCTTGCGATAAGCCCAACATCCTATTTTTTCGATCTCTCATAAGCTTAATACTAAGGATGTAACTGACTTTTCCCAAGTCCTTCGTATTGAGCTGACTTGATAACCATACCCTCGTTGAAGATAATATTCACAGATTGCTTCCAATAAGTAAGATATTATGCACAAACAATACCTGGAATACCAACGCGCTTCCGTTGCCCCTTTTGTACACACAAGACTCATCTGAACATTGATCAAAACCAAAAGATTTGATTGCATGGTCAAAACAGATGTTCTAAGATCTAGACACTTGCTTAAGCCCATAAATGGGCTTCTTGAGCTTGCACAACATGTGCTCTTAGCCCTTTGCTATGAATCCTTCTGGTTGCATCATATAGATGCTTTTATCAAGACTTACATTAAGAAAACCTGTCTTGACATCCACTTGCCAAATCTTGTAATCAATATGAGCAACAATGGATAAGAGAATCTGAATAGACTTTGGCCTGGTTACCGGCAAAAAAGTTTCATCATAATCGATCCCCTTCTTTCTGAGTGAACTCTTTTATCAACAAGCCTTGATTTAAGCCCGTTTAATCTACTCTATCTCTTATATACCCACTTGAGTCCGATAGGTTTTATCCATTTGGATGATTTTACAAGATCCCAGACTTTGTTAGAGTATGTGGACTCAATTTCAAATTTCATAACCCTTTGCCATTTTTTTGTATCTTTATCTTGAAGTACTTCATTGTAGTTAAATTTTTTTCGTTTCTTGTTCATCAGGGACATTGTCATAAGACACTCCCTATAACGTAAAACGACCAGGTTGACGAACAACCCTCCTACTATGACAAGTCACTACTTGTGTTTGTGTACATTGTGCAAATATTGAACTTACTAACTCACTATCCACACGTTGTGCTGGTTCAAGAACTTACGTATTAGTGGTTTGTTGAAGATGTGCACAAGTATTGGCAATCCTCCCACTACGACAAGGTAATAGAATGTCAATATCCATTTACTGTGGTATTTCCTCTTGTACTAAAGGTATAGACGAATTGTGCCATGTTTGTCTTTCCTATCATTTCCACTACAACAATACTACTCCTAGGCTTATGATCCATGATATACTCCTTTTCTAAGAATCTGGCATTTATAACAATAACCTTACATTCTCAAGGATTATAAAATAAACCACCATAGTTCCTTTTGGATACACAACAAAGAAACACACTTCTGTTCTTAATTCCAACTAATCTGCATTACCTTTTAGCAGGTGTGCTGGACTACCTCATACCCGAATATGCCGCAAACTAGGCTTATGTCCAGTCTACAATTCTATAAGTGTAGTAGGTACTGACTTTGATGGTACACAAGTTCAGAATATATCAAGTTATTTTTAAAGCATATCCCCAAAAAGAATCAGGTAGGTTTGAATAACTCATCATAGATCTTACCATTTTTATAAGAGTCATATTCCTTCTTTCTACTTTCGTCATGCTGTGGCATCCCCGGTGTAGACAACTAGGATGTAATCACATTCTCTAATAAGTATTCCTTGAACTCTCCTAAGAGGTATTCACCACCACGATCTGATCGTAATGATTTAATACATTTTCCTGAACGCTTCTCCGTTTATGCTTTGAATTCTTTGAATTTTTCAAAGACTTCAGACTTATGGCGCATTAAGCAAATGTATCTATACTTTAAATAATCATCTACAAATGTGATGAAATACTCAAAGCCTCTTCTAAACTGGACATTCATGTGACCATACAAATAAGAGTGAACCAGTTTTAACTGTTCTTTAGCGCTATAGCCTTTTGTCGAGAATGATTTCTTAGACATTTTACCTTCTAAACAGAATTCACAAACTGGAAGTGCCTCCACTTCCAATGAACCTAATTGTCCATTTTCAACCAGTTTTTAAATTCTTTTTAGATTAATATGACCAAGCTGTAAGTGCTAAAAATACATTTGGTTCATTTTGAAGGTTCCTTTCTCTTAATTGGTAAACTATTAATGCTATTCAATTTACTCAGTTGTATTACTGACAAGTCATGATTAATAATGTAAAGATCAATCACTAATGTACCAGAACAAACAAACTATTTATTTTTTCTAATGATAACTGATTTATCATTAAAATAAATAAAATATTTGTCCTCAACCAATCTAGAAATATAAATCAAATTCCTTCTAATGGAAGATACATATAGATATTCCTTAATCATTAATACCATATTCTGACTGGACTAAAGATAAATATTTTATACTGTAACTGTTGCCACATTCGTAGCTGCCCATACGTAAATTTTCTTTATTTTTAAGTTGTCTGGTTTCTTGGAACCCCTGCAAAGTATTGCAGACATGATTAGTGGCTCCCGAATCTACACACCAGGTACTGGTAGATCGGACCACTAAATAAGATACAATAACAAATAAATAAAATTTAAATATGTTGTCCTGACGGTTTAGGAAATGGGGACAATCTTTCTTCAAATGCACTTTCTACCGACAGTGAAAACACTGGCCAATAGGCTTTTTCGCTCTTCCCAGAGGTTCAACGACTGTTGCGTGCACTGCTTCTTGTGGGACTACAACTTATGCATTCTTCTTCTTCTTTTCTTGCTTTTCGGCATAGAAGTTGAAGTTTTCTCATTCACTAGAGTACTAGCCATCTTACCAAGGAGTCCCTCAGTTGCTTGGAATTCTTGAAGAAGTTCTAACAATGAATAAAGCTTATTCATGTTATATTTCTGTCGGAATCCCTTAAATAAGTTCAGCAGCAATTGGAGAAAAATATCGACCTGAGTTTCCTCATCGATTTCAGCTCCAAAGATCTCTTAGTTCATTCAAAAGACCAATCATCTTCAAAACAAGATCTCTAACTCGGATTCCTTCAGCAATAGTTGTGTTCATGAGGCATTTCATCGAAACCTGCCTTGCGACATGATCCTGATCCCCAAAAATATCTTTGAGGTTCAGCATTATGTCGTAGGTGGTAGCAAAAGACTAATGCTAATGTTGTAACACATTTGACAAAAATGCCAAAATATAAAACCACGCCATCTCATCAGCCTTTTTCCACCTCTGGCAAGCTTGGATTTCCTCATTGGTCACCCCTTACCAGGTTTTGCTGGACAAGATTCAATGAGCACATACTTGTACTCTTTGGCAGTAAGCACAATGTTCAAGTTCCTTTTTTTTAATCAATATAATTAGGTCCAGTCAATTTGTGGATCAAAAGAGTTTGCTATTTTAAAACTTGAGAATCACATACAAATTATGATGGATAATAATAACTTTGAACACATATTTTAAATATGGTACCCTTTATCATTTCAAAAAGCGTTCGCCAGCAGCCTAAGATTTTGAATAACATGCCCCGTTAATGAGGTCGTCTATTATTCATAATTTCTTAGACAGATGTAAACCTATTAAATTTTAGTATCTAGACAACCATTTATCGTCAAGCAATACATACTATCTAGACAATCTTTTATTGTCAAGTAAAATATACTATCTAGACAATGCTTTATTGTCAAGTAAAATTTAAATAGACGACTTCCTTTGGTCCTACAAATAATAATAAAGACTCAGTTGGAGAGCATACTATTATTTATACGTAAGTGTATACCATCATTTAATTTAGTCCAATAATTCTGTAATTTATTATTTTCGATATGGAGTTGAGCACTAAAACTCACACGAAAAATAAATCACATCATTTAAAATTATCAGTAATTGAAAATTTGTACAATGATTAAGCAATCTATTATTTTCGATATGGAGGTAAGTACTATAACACACACGAAGAATAAATTATATCATCTACAAATTAATGATGGAGACCGTGGGATTTTTATGTGAAAAAATTCATCACCCACTTAGTATTTAAAACATTATTTTCTGAGGGTTAAAATTTTTTTATATTAAATTCTAGTCAACTAAAATACAAGGGTATAAAATATAAAAGACATGTGCAATAAAATTATTTTGTTGCTTTTTTATAAAAAAACTTATATTTTTCAATTACGTAAAATTTATATTTATATACCCTTTTGTTAATTTGACAAGAACTAAACATAAAATAAAAGGTGATTTAGGTATGGTCATGTATCCATATTGTCCAAAATATAAGAAAACCTAATGATGTGATCTAGCTTAGCCCTCTTTAGCCAATAAATTAGCCTTATGTTCTTGCGTGTACTCACGATCGGCTGGATGAAGAATTTAATTAGTTTTAATTATTTATTTTATATTTCTTAAAGCCCAAGAATTATTTATATTTAGAGTTATTGTCATGTTAGGAATGTATTGTGCTTATTTTAGAGTATTTGTTAGTTTCTTTTTTTGAATTATGATTTTAGCTTTGTTTTTCCTATTTAAAGGAGTTTTTTCATTGTATTAGATAAGAGTTTTGATGATTAATAATATTGAGAGTTCTTTCTTTGTGTTCTCTAAGAACATGTTGAACATGTTGAATTGATTAATTCAATTGGTCTTGACTTATAATCAATTTTCCACCAATTGATTGTGGCATCATTCATTATACCGGGTTCGCACTTCTTTAAGCGTTGGATTGAGGTTTTCGCCTTCCATCTTTCGACGTATTCTAAGGTTCTTATTACGTTCGTAATTCAAGGGTTGAGGATCCATTAACCTGGCTAAGAAAAATTCGTCCTCAAATCTGGCCTACCTATTCCTCGATTCAGCCAGTCTTTAACCACTTCGACAATTAGACGTTGCTTTGGAACTTGGAATTTCCTATGCCAATAGAATAAGTATTTTGAATACGTCTCATTCCTCTGTCGGAACTTAACATGAGATAATTCTGTTCTTCCTTCCCATGAAAATAAATATTTCGAATATTTTCGACGTTTGATTCTCCTTGCAAAGCAAAACTCCTCGAAATTCAAACCATATTGCAATGCGATCCTCCGTAACTTGTTAAAGAAGTCGACTAACTTATAATTCAGATGAATATAAAAATTGTCCACATCAATAAAATCAATATGCTCTATATCGTCAATCTTCAACTCAACTCGAACATCATCTTCTTCCTCAGTAGAAATATTATCCAAATCAGCAACGTTAGTTGAAGTCTTTTGCTCATTGACTCGCCCCTCAATTAAAATCAATTGGCCTTCTTCGATGCAGTTCTCACCCATATCCACACCTATGGCTGGAAGTGCTTGCACTTGTGGTTCTTTAACTTGCACTAGAATTTCTTCACCTTCCTCTTCTTGCAAGCTTGAAATTACACCTTCAACCCACAACTCGCCTTCTTCAGCCGTTACTTCAATTTCTTTAATCTCATCGGTTTCCAACTTATTCTCCGATAGTGGTGTAGATATGGTTGTTGTTTTATCCTCTTTACAATAATTTGATTTGTAAGAGGATGCATTCGGACTTGGCTCTTTGCTGCCCCTCATATGAAATTCAAGATAAGCCTCCATCATCTTCCCCAATTTGTGCTATTCTTCGGGATTATTCAAAGGAGTCTTCTTCTTAACACTATCCATATTGTTGTCTCGAATCCGAATTTCTCTAACATCACCACCATGTCTTCTATTACTAACACCCGGATCCCATTCATCTTCAAATTTAACTTTACGAGGTTGACTTTTTAATTTATGTTTAAAAGCCTTATTCAACCGCATACGCCGTTCAATCTCTAATTGCATTAATCGTGCACTATCGCGTTTAATCTCCTTTTGAAGCCACCTTTCTCCATGTTCAAAGTTTAGACAACATATACTTGCTACAAAACAAGGATTAGTGTACTAAAGATAATCCTCATCACACTCCCTTTCGTATTTCGCTCAAAGATATGTCACTCTAATTTTACCCCTCGTGTTTGTCACTCAAAAATATTGATATACTCACAATTTTCTCTTTGGAACTTATCAATCAAGTTGAACAAATTCTAATCTTTCCATAATATTCTCTAATAAAACCAATCAAGAATCAACCAATCAATTATGAAATGGAATATTAACCAAGGGTTACACTCAAGAACAACCAAGAACGAATCAAGAACGATCAAGAATGGTTGAGATGACTAAGAACAACTTTAAGATATATTGATTTGATTATCTACTTGATAGGTCAACAAATCTAACAATCAATAATAATCAAGAATGTTCAAGAACGGGTCAATTTGAATAATTGAAGCTATGCAAAGGAGTTCAACAATCTAACAATTCTAGAATGATCAAGAACAATTCAAGATAATCTAAATCAATGAAATCAAACTCTAATGATGAATTAACAATTTATAGGGTTTTAACAATGGGCTCAACTAAAGATCACAACTCTAGCAAGAATGTATTCAAATCGAATACTAGGATACTAGAATTTATCAATCAAAAAATAAAATAAAAAAATCCTAACAATGAATTTAACAAGCTTTCTAGGGTTCTTCCAACAAAGAAAATATAATTGTTTTTTTCAAAAAATACTATTCATGCGTACTATTCATCGACAATGTTCACGATTATTATTCATATATACTGTTCACACACACTGTTTACGGTTACTTTCCATAGTACTATTCAAGGCACTGTTTATGCGTTTTTTTTTCTTTCAGAATCAATAAAACCCAAACACAGATTTTTGGAATAAAATTCACAAAGGTAAAGATCTAGGGTTTTAAGAATCTATTACGAAATTGAAATCACAAGAAACTAAAGATAGAAAACTTGGATAGAAAAGTTCCTCTGATACCAATGACGCAATCTCGGATTGTCTTTCCTAGCCAGGTTAATGGATCCTCAACCCTTGAACTACGAACGTAGCAAGAACCTTGGAATACGTCGAAAGATGGAAGGCAAAAATCTCAACCCAACGCTTAAAAAAGCGTGAACCTCAGTATAATGAATGACGCCACAATCAATTGGTGGAGAATTGATTGATAAGTCAAAACCAATTGAATTAATCAATTCAACATGTTCTTAGAGAATACAAAGAGAGAACTCTCAAATATTATTAATCATCAAAACTCTTATCTAATACAATGAAAAGAACTCCTTTAAATAGGAGAAACCAAGCTAGAATCCTAATTCAAAAAGGAAACTAACAAACACTCTAAAATAAGCCCAATACATTCCTAACATGACAATAACTCTAAATAATAATAATCCTTGGGCTTTAAGAAATATAAAATAAATAAGTAAAACTAATTAAATTCTTCACCCAGCCGGTCGTGAGAACACGCAAGAACATAAGGCTAATTTATTGGCTAAAGAGGGCTAAGCTGGATCACATCACCTAATAATTAAACACATATGACCAACACACAATCACACAAAGCATTAAACCATTCAATAATAAGAATAATTAAATCCATACTATTATGGTCCAAGCTTCATCATCCCTAGTTCGTTGGAAACCTGTCACGACCTATGTCACCACTTCATTGATTATGTCGGGAATCAACCTTGGTGGAAATGCCTTTTTCAACGTTCTTCGTTAAAAAAACTGCAATCTTAAATACAAAGGTTTTATGCCTCCATTTAAAGAGTTCACATATAAACTATTATATCTAAACTGTAAATAAAATTACATAAATCCTATGACTCCTTTTAAGGAGTTCATAAATCTAATCTAAATTTAATTTACAACCATGAATAAAACTCAGATCATCATGCACATTAAAATTAACCACGAATAAAAACATCGTGGGATCCAATCACATAAAACATAATTACGTGACTATAATAGCAGGACAAGAACACTGTAAAACAAAGGTTAGCGAGTTCTACATTCTATCCAACAACAACATGCATGAATCGATTTAACTGGATAACATGGCTAGTTCAATTCGTACGCAATATCAAAGGAAACCAATCCTTCTAATACCAATTGATAGAGACATAAATACATGATCGTTTGATATTGCGTATAGATTGAATAAAATACTTTACTAAAACCCTATAAGAATAAAGAGATTTCACTTTTGTGGATCATGTAAAGGATCCATATGAGGAGACTAGGATTTGAAAGCATTATATTGCGATCTGGTCATATTTTTAATTCTCGCTAGGGTACGAAAATTGACCGTTTTCACTATTGAAACGACTTCTGATCATCATGATTTTTTATGAAATTAAAGTAACTTTGCGTTCCGAATGACATATCCAAAAATCAGCCCGATCTAACGGTGAATCAAAAGTTACGATTAATTAACGAGTGGAGTACCGAAAACTTAAAGATCTTCTATCGTATTCCTTCCGCCATCAAATCTTGCACCGAGTGTGGGCTACAGTATCACCAAGATCTCCTCATCTCTCAATGGAACAAATCTTAACTCATGAGAATTATTGTTATGATGAGAAGAGACAAGGCCGGTGTATATATAAGGCTACGATAGGGACCTTAAGGAGAAATAAGTGTTTGTGCTTTCTATGGAAAGTTAGAATCCTAATTCCACTATGAATTAGTTCCTTCCATAAATTATAATTCGCATCACTAAAGAATTATAATTGCACTCCCGTCCTTATCTCAAAATTATATTTCGAGCTCCTTATTATTAAATACTTATTATTCTCTCCACGTTAAGATTACAGGTAACCGTCATTTATATTAAATTACTGACAATTATATTTAAATGACTTCTTAATCCTTAATTATATCACTTAACTTATTTGACATGTCGGATTAACATAATCCACCTGCAGGGTTTGACATGATCAAAACTTATAAGCTTCTCAAGGGGCTATCATCAATCCTATACCGAGACGTAGATTCCGTCAATAATTAATATTCATCATACATATAGTGTCGTCATCCAATTCATAAAGACTATTGATCCATAAATGAATCTCACTCTTAATGAGTTAAAATAACGAACACTACATATATATGTCTATTAATTATTTCAAGATTAAGAGCACAAGTAATCATAATAACCATGTGATTTTAAATTGTTTTATATAGTCAGTATAAATACAATTAACTCAAACTGGTCCTATTCAATACACACAAAGTGTACTAGCACAACGAGTTAAAACTATACCTTTTTTTGTAGTCAAGATAAACTACTAAAACTTGTACTATAATCCTACCGATGGGTGTTCAATTCTATCTAAGACTGTAAACCATTAAACTTATATTACACAAGAACTGATGATATGATCTTTTGTGTGTAAGCTATATTCTACAGACCAAATCATCTACTATATGGAATAAAAAACACAAATGCATAATATTTAAATAAATAATATAATGCAACCATTGACCATAAAGATTCTCATTAAAATAGCAAAACCAAATTTATAACATATCCAAACCAATAAGAAAATTATGGCTTTTAGTATATCACTATAACAGGGGATATCTCATTTAGAGGGGGGAATCTTATTTTCTCAAGATAATGACATAGCACTCACTCCCACACACTCTCTCTAAAAACCTAACCACCATTATTGTAAACCTTCATATTCAAGCCATTTGAGCTTAGTGAAGAACACAATCACACGCTCAAGGAGGACATACTATTAGATTGGGGATAAAAGCCACCGGAGGAACCTACCCACAAACAAAAATTCCCTTCTCCATTATTGCGAATTTACTGTTCATTATTATCACTTTTGCTGACTATGATTATCAACTTTATCGATTTGGGCATATTCCATATTTATTGGGTCTGTTTATATTTCTGCCACCCACAAAATCTATAAATAATTATATTATCTATATAATAAGAGGCAATGGTTTTAAATCTAAAAAATGTATAACAGATATTTTTTTTTTTGTAATTGAGATTGAAGATGTTTTTTGAATGGTTAATATTGTTTTTGACACGGGTTATGACATAGTCAATATAATAAGAGATAATTATTTTTGAAAATATATAATGGTTAAAATAATGTGACTAGAATATTTTTTTTAAGGGTAATGATATTAACACTTTGATCACATTATTACTCCAGCATTCCAAAATCATGTTCATTTTATATAGATGTTTTGGGACACTTTTTAAATATTAAAGACACTTTTGGAGTGCTAGAGTACTCATGTAGATTGATAATATCAATAATTTTAGTAATAACAGTAATGATATTAACACTCCACAAAGATATTCTAGAACTCCAAAATCATCTTTAATGACACTTTATATGAATCTTTTGAAACACTTTTTACTTACTAAAGATGATTTTAAAATGTTAAAAGTAGTTTTTGTACGGTGCTAATATTATTACCTTTAAATAATTAATATTATTTTTCTCATGGATTACAATTTACTAAAATAGAAGAAAATGAAAAGGTTAAAAAAGTGCGCGCTTGACCCAAAATTTCGCTTTCCTCGTCTTTTCCCCCTTTTGGTTTTGGTTCCCGCTTGCTCTTCCAATCTTACTTTTGTAACCCTACAATCCACTCTCATTTTACCTTCAATCAAAACAATACGAAAACCCATTATCTCTCCGGCGCTCGCCATCTTCGACACACCTCCATCAAAGCTTTGATATAAAAGCACTTTCACCTTACTTTTGTAGCTATGAATAATCTCTCTATCGACCTCCATTGCGCTTAACCTCGAGTTCTGCTTAAAATTGCGCAACCATAAGGTACATTTCTACCCTAGCTTAATATATATTTCATATTTTTAATTGATCTTGTTTTGTATGGTTTGATAGAATTTTTTTTTGTGCAATTTGGGGATTTTTGAACCCTAGCTAGTTTTACTTTTTCTTCACACACAACAATCAACACATTACTCTTTGTCTCCTTATTGCATTATGCTTTTTCGGGTGTGACTTTGGGAATTTGTTTAGTGTTTTTTGTTGTCTTAATGTTTTATTGCAGTTCATCATTTTATTGCTTTAGACTATAAGTTGTGCTTCGTTATTTTGTTTCTCATTATTTATTTACTTTTGCATTTATTTGAAGTCCTCTCAAACATTGGTTTCAATTGTTCTGGTGTATAGGTATAGCATCGGGAAACGGGAAGTATCCTAGAGTAACCACTCCACAAATGCAATCAATAGAACCCCACTATGTCATCATCATCAGAGCCTCACACACCCTAAGTAGCTTAGGTATATGTATTTATTGGTAGAATTTGATGTAAGTTTGATCCTTTGGACTTGCGCTTGAGAAAATTGTTGCTTGAATTTATGTAAAGCATGTGGATTATCTTGAAAATTTATTTAAATCATGTGGATTATCTTGGTGCAGTAAGTTTCATATTTTTGTTTGATCTTGGTGCTTTGGTTCTTGTTTTTTTCTCTTCTCTAATGTTGTGGATGTTCCTTGACTTTTGTTCAAATTTAATTGTTTCATTTTTAATTTTGTTTTCTAGAGCATTTAATTTTTCACCGACCATTGACTTTTTGGTTCATTTAGAATTTTTCACAACCAAAAAAAATGGTGGGTTCCATTATAGCTGATCAAACCATGTTATTTGAGCTCTATTTTGAGGTAGACTATATAAGTATTTTAGTAGCTGAGAATTTTTTTTAGTTTTTCTTTTACTTTGAATGCTCTATTTCATTTTTATGTCAAAAATTAAAACTCTTAAGTTAGGAAATCCCAAAATGTATACTGTTTTTTTAATTTGGCATGAAAGAAGTATTGAATTGGAATATGAAAAAAAAATATATACTCATTTTGTCTCAAATTGATAGTCTTATTTAATTTTTGGGACATAATCAACGTGCCAAATCTCACATTAAAAAATAAATTGTATTCTTGACCGTCAATCACGTTAGAATTAGTATTATTCCACTGTTCATTGACCTTTTGGTTTAGTAAGTCTCCACAATTTTGAATGATTTCTAGACGAATATTATATGCAAATTTCTTTTATTCTTTTCTTATTATATCTTGGCTAAGGTGATAAGATACATAATTAAAGATATTGTTTGATGTTAATTCATTCATTTAACGCGTGCTGATATTTCAGGGTTTTTACCTTTTCTTTTTGATACATAAAGGTTTTTACTTTGTTTTGTTTGCTTCATTATATTATATATTGAGGTGGATCTTGGAAAACTATTTCTTTTTTACTTCGATAGTCTCTTAGTGGCATGAATGCTTAAGATATGGTATTGAAGAATAGGCTAGACTAAGCTTGAGTGGCTATCAGTTCCCTACTATACTAAGTGCTCCCAGATTTCTAAGAGTAAGTTTATGTTTAAATTACCTTCATGCCCATTTTTCTCGAGTGCGGAATAGTCTGCTAATTATACATTGTTTATTGGTTTTAGAGGAGGGGTTTCCATGAGAAATCAGTGAAAGATAGAATCTGTGCATTTGAGTTGCTGGTAGTTGTCGCCGACAAGTTGTTACAATAGGCGAGAGTTTTATTTCTAGCAATGCAACAGAAGGAACAAAACTTATTAACGATGATATTAAACAGGAATAAGATGATATAATGTGTTCTTTTGTTTTATTTGTATTCCTCATTTTCACAACGTATGGTGAATATATTGTATGGTGAATATTGATTGGATTGCGTTATGAATATTGATTGGATTGTAGAGTGAATACATTGTGAAAATTGATGGTATTGCAGGTTAAAAACAAAAAAATGGTTTTCTAATATTTTAAAATTATTTTTTTAAAAACAAAAAATGGTTTTCTAATATTTTAAAATTATTTTTAAAAAATAATTTAGACATTTGTGATTGTCTATAACAGTCACAATCACTTGCATCTTTGTGATTAATTTATGACTACCATAGTGACTTTATTATGACGGTTAGAAATAGTGACATATAATGTTTACGACTGCCACAAGTGATAGCCGTGACTCCATTGTGACTATTGAAATAGTCACATGTAGAACGCTTGTGATTACAATAAACAGTCACTAGTGATAGTAATCCTCACTTTCTTGTGACTGTTGTGGACAATTACGTGTTATAACGTGTCATTTGTGACAGACAAGAATAGTCAAAAATTCAAAATTTGTGACAGCTGCAAACAGTCCCAAATCGTTTTTGTGACTGCCATGAAAAGTGGCCTCGAAAAGTCATATAAAAGATATTTGTGACTGTTTTTGACAGACACAATTTTATGTGGCAATCATTTTTGTGATAGTCATTTGTGACTGTTTTTGGCAGATCACTGATTCTAGTGTAATAAATGCAGTTCAATATAGAAAAAATAGTGCAGTTCAGTGCAATAATATTCAGTTAAGTATATGAAATTTAGTGTAAGAAAATTCAGTGTAGAAAATAGTTTAGTGCAGAGCAGGAAAATTCAGTTCATGAAATTTAATTGCAGAAAATTATGTTCGATGCAGAAAATATTGTAGTGCATGAAAATTCAGTACATAAAATAGTTTAGTGTAGTGCATAAAAATTCAATGCATGAAATTTAGTACATAAAATATTATACTATATAAAAGTACAAATTGGATTTGGTTAATTCAGTGTAGTTTACAATTAACTTTATGCATCTTAAAATTTGGTTAGTTCGATAAATTGAATCAATATATTCTACACCTATTTTGTTTTGTAAGAAGAGATGAAACAAATGAGAAATACGATTCGGGACAAGTTGCTCCAAAAAGCATCGATGGTACTTTACCAGATTCTATTGTGGTGGACATAGATGCTGAATTTTGAATACTAAATGAGAAGCTTTGGAGGAAAGGAAAGTTAATTCGTGGTGTTGGTGTTTTTCCATGTACGGAGGCTTTTAACTCATATGTTTCATCGTTTATGGCTACTACTTCTAAGTTGAATGAGATGCAAGGTTAACTAAAGCAACTATCAACACATGTTCTTACTTTACAAAAGGAAAATGAAGAATTAAAAGAGTAAATGAAGGCCTTCATGGCTACATTTTTTGGACGACAAACCTAGGGTATATGCATGAGTTAGGGATTTGTTCAATCTTGTAATTTATGGTTTAAATAGCATAATTATAAATTAAATTTTATGATCCAACCATTTATTATACATGCATGTGGTTACTTTGTTGATTTCTACAAATACCCACTTGGACGTAATTTATCATTGATAACTTTTAATATACGACTTGATACTAATTGTTACTGGTCCAAATAATGGTTTTTTTTAATAAAATGCATAAATATCATAAAGTACACTTGTTGGAATTGTTTTTCTTACGAGATTTCTCGTGTTGGCTAAATCTTAGTTTTAGTATACGACAGTTGATACACTATTATTTGGCACACTAGTACATCTAATGAGTTATTTAATTGAGTATAAAGATATGTTAGTGCTAGTCCATGTTAGGTCCCAGGTGTTGGTATCATATGACAGGCCCGGGAACATAATCTCTTGGGTGAAAGGTCCGAAACCATGCACGGAAACTATTGTGAGGCCTTACTATCACATGGGTGAACATGCACGAAATGAAGACCTAGTGTATGCTTGGATATTCGTAGAATTATTGTGGCATTTGTCTTGGATGTTTAACTCTTTCATGATACAATTATTATTCTATTTAGCCAACGGAATTGAACTAGTATACGGGTTAGGAAGCACATTGTATGACTACACGAAAATTATTCCTTCTGCATCATTTGAAAGTTATTTTTTATATGACACACACGTGTTGATTCCTATTTGTATTTCCTTATAAAATAATTGTACAGTTCCCAATGAGCTGGTTGGCTCATTTTATTAATTTTCTTATATAGGTGCCTTCGCATGTGTACATGAAAAAGGGAAATGAATTGACGCTAATCCTTAGACAGACTTGATTCCCATTGTTTATTTAGGAGTTCTTTTTGATGAAAGGGCCAATGTGCTTAAATTTTGTTATATTTGGATATTATGGACATGCATGTATTCATATTTCTTTGGAAACTTATGTAGATGTGTAAACCTTATGACTTATGTACTTGGGTGGTCCTCTTTAGGATCTCGTTGATGCATTAATGAACTACTTTATTGATGCCATGGAAAAAATGTTATTAAACATGTGTTATGTTGAGCTTAATTATATTTATTTAGTCATGTTAATTATGAATTAGATTTCATACATATATTGTTAAATGTCATAATCACTTGCTGTCAGCGCACGACACTTGTGATTGATTCGTCCTAGAAGTGTTTATCCTCCTAATGGGGTTCGAGGTGTCACAATAAGATGACTTTGGTACTACTCGAGTCAACACATTGTTTGAAGAATCGGTAAGAGGACTAAGACAAATTTGTGTTTGTAACTAATTTTTTTTTTATGACCGAATTTATGTGGCTTGTTTGTGAAAGCAGAATAAATTAATAGCTGAAGCAAAATATATCTCTGATGGTAGTTGTTATGCTAAGTTATTATGGATTAAACAAATGCTATATGATTATAAGGTTAAAAAAGATATTATGATATTGTTCTGTGATAACACGAATGCTACAAGTATTTTCAAAAATCTGGTTCAGCATTTTAAAACTAAACATATTGATATTCAAAAACACTTTATTTAAGAATTGGTTGAACAAGGGATGATAAAGATAGAGCATGTTATTATAAAATAACAATAATCGGATTTGTTTACAAAGTGCCAAATAAAGACAAATTCTAAGACCTTCGAAAGGCCATTGGGATTTGTACTTTAGATTAGTATTTTTGTCCTTTTGTCCGTTTGAGACAAAAAGGGGGATAAACACTAATAAAAATAACTATTCAATACACTAACTAGAAGTTTTTCTTGCCGGTACTTGATCAAAGGGGGGTAATTTTGAAGATATTATAGTATGTATATGTATATAGATCAAGTCTTGTAAATTTTAAATTTTTGGGAATATAAAATGTTAGGTAGATAGTAATGCTTTGTATTGATAGGTTATGACTGGTTTGATGGAATTACCCGTGGTAATTCTGGTGTGTTGGTTTTTGCCTCGAAATGTCCATGGGGGAGATTGAAAGTGCCACATTCCGGCTTTTAAAAGTTTGGACATATTCAAGTCATATCGTTTGTGTTTAGAAGTACATGTCAATGCATTGTTAGAATGAACAAATAAAATTTTTAGAGGCAGAGCAAATAGAATACGCTCATGTATAATTTCTCATTTATTTTAGATTTATTTAAGTTTTAGAGAAATAAAGGTTTTGATGAAAAAAGAAAAAGAAAAAGTAAAGGAAAAGGGAAAAGGTAAAAGGAAAAGGAAAAGGAAAAGAAAAAGAAGAGAGAAATCTTCATATATGCATTTTATTTATTGAACTTACTTGAGTATATTATGTGTATTATATTGTTTGGGCTAATAAGCCATGTGGCTTAATATTCAGTTGTGCTTAAATAGTGTGGTGGGCTTTGTTTTAATTGAATTTTGTATGCCCATTATCTTACCTTTAATATGTAGAACCCATGTATATATATTAGTTTAACCCGAGGCTTTATATTCTTTCACTGAAGGTGTATTCGATATTACTTGGCTTCCTGTATTGTAATGGCCCATTTTTGGTTAGCTTGTTAGTTTCACAATATTATCCTAATTTTTCTCAACTCTCGTTTTGCGTAGTGAATTTTGGATCAGGGATGACTTTTATGGTATGAACATTTCTAACATGTCTCAATAGCATAATTACACTTGAGTGCATGTTTGAATCACAATTTGGATGGTCCAGATAAAATTTGAAGCGTTGACGGCTACATTTAGATTTCTCATAAAAAGGAATTTTGGTTGACTTTGAAAAGTCGTAACTCTATCTCTTATCCAAATGATACATCGTTTGAGCCCTTAGTTATGTGTCATATCCCTCTACAAGTTTTTGTTTCGGTCGGAATGGAATTCCGTGGAATGCCCCTCCCCGAATCATATGTTGACTAATTCCTTTACTTGGTAGGATTTTAAGGATCATTCACCTTAAATTGGAGATTTAAGCTGGGATTAAATTGGAGATTTAAGCTGGGATTGCATTTTCTTCTCCGTCATCGCTCATTCCTTTGCTTGGGGCTTAGAAGGTTAAAACTTTGGGAGTGTCTAGCCATTAACACACTTTTTCAACACTTCAATCTTAGAAATCTAGCACTCTTAATTAAGGTGGGAACATTAGTACTCTAACCATTTTTTAACCTATTATGTGTTATATGTTGACTCATACTACAGATTAGGGGTCTTTGCATTCAACTATTAATTGTGCACATGCATGGGGCTTTGGTTGGATATTCTTAATTCTTTTAATTGATCTATACTTATTATAACTTCAATTTGATATTTCTGCAATAATTTTTCCTTACATGTATGAGTATCACAAGATTTCACTAAAACCCTATGGACGGATACGATAACATATAGATTTTTGCTATACTTACATAAAATGATTAATTGATGGGTTTATTGTATATTTTGGCTACAATAATTCATAAATGTGATATTATTGCTGTACTTGAGCTATTGGTTAGCTAAGAATGAAGATTTGTCAAAAACCCATCATTCCGTAACTATACTAGTTATATTTTTACAACTACTGTTTTTGAATGGACAATGACCTATAACTAGTCAGTGAAATTTATACTAAATTTGATTTCTATAATGTATGGACCACACATGATTTGTGTAAGAATGACCTAAACTCACACTTTCAAATGTTAGGGATATATGCATATGTATAAACGTATAAATAGTGATGATTGACTTGTACTTTGGTACAATAATTTATAAAAGAATATTTGTTGAGATTTTTTTTAAATATCTTAAACTAAAGATATTGATGATATTACAGTACTAATTGTTATTCTTCTATTTTTTCATAAAGTATGAAACCTTGTTACTATTTTGATATACTATGAGAATTCCATAACTATGGAAGGTTGTCCATATTTTTCCTATGTATAGGATTTTTGCTAGATTATATATCTCATTATGGTTTTGAGGTTTATATACGATTTTATAATTTACAAGGCACTATTGTTATAACAATGGATAGGATGATCTAATTGCTTAAATGTTATAATTATTATACATTAGCCTATGGCAGACTTGTCACTAGGTGTCTTATAGGAGGACTTAGTTATGGGAGCTATACTGTGCATAGTAGACTATTATACCTAGTTGACATATTATATCCTACGGGAGGACTTGGCTATGTCAGACATATTAATATTGTTCATGTGAATGGAACATAACAAGGAATCAAGGATACGTTTGAACTACCAATTACATTATTATTCTCATGGACGGAATATAACCGGGATATATTCGAGTTACCAATTACATATGTCTTTTGGATGGACAAAGTAGCAGATATCATACGGTGGTATATGATTAGTGCTTACTTTTGATATGAGTATATCTTGGTAGTATTTTCTTCCATACCGTATTTTGATAATACGAATTCATTTATCCATTGGATTAGGATAACACTTGGTGTATGTTATGATAAATTCTAATGCTCGCAAGTGCATAGATCATTTGATAATATAGCGCGCAAGAAATATTGATCCCATAGAAACTCAAGCAATATGTTTTATAATTATCTTATTAATCTTTCACTAAACTCCTAATCTAACTAAAAAAGTTTATAAGAATCAAATAAATAAAATAAAGCAAATAAAATAAAACAAAGCAAAGCAAGTAAACTAAAGTAATTGAACTAAATTAAATAATATTAACAAATATAACAAAATTAATGAATTAATTGACTAGGGTTTCGGAATCATATATTTAATATCATCTTCCTACGTATTCATGCGTATAAACTCTACTCTTGTCTCGCAATAATTGGTCTCTCGGCTCTATTATATGCAAAAAAATAAAATTATTTAAATTTAATTAATTTTTAATATTCATTTATAATTATTTCATAGCCAACTTATGTATAAGGTCAAAACACAATATATCCGTCAAAACACACCATAT
This sequence comes from Lonicera japonica, assembly GCA_021464415.1. NCBI lineage: Eukaryota > Viridiplantae > Streptophyta > Magnoliopsida > Dipsacales > Caprifoliaceae > Lonicera > Lonicera japonica. The sequence continues at coordinate 115,622 of JAKCWG010000901.1, read as the reverse complement.
ATCCGCTCTTAACAAATCATAAGGTGAATCTAACAAAAAATAATGAGAATCCAACATTATTTTTATCACTTGAAATAGGCATATAATAGGAAGAATTGTATTTAATATTGAAGAATTAAATTGGTAAGGTTAATTGGCATGAACACGTGCAATAAAATCAATTAAATATACTCTTCCTAAATTTTAGCACAAATTTACGCTAGCATAATAAAGTTAAAGTAAACCTACGTAGCATTAATTTAAAGAATTGAATCTCCAATCTCCAAATTTTGAATAAAACAAAAAGTAATAAATGAAAAAAATTTAAGAAAAGAGAAGAACATAAGTGTTTAGCAGCCCAGTTGCTGTTGGTTGCATCTGCTTTTATAATTGTTGTTGGAGCGTAAGTGGCTTTAGGGCTTTAATTGATTTAATAGGCTTGGGTCTCACTTTGGCAGCTGGACTTATGGACTAAGATTAAGAGCTGCTAAATTTAAAAAGGGTGTTCTTAAATGCATTCATATAATCCATCTTCTCACCCCACCAAAAGTCAAGATTACTTCAATTTTAACCTAAAAAATAGCGTAAAATCCATTACACTCACCCCGATTTTTATACACTAAAACAATTGCTGTTAATTTGTATTATCACCCATTTAAATTTTTAAAAATTAAAAATTAATTACAAAACTCTTATCCTTTTTCACATGTCTACAACTCGAACTCTAAGTGATGTAGAATTATTCTTATCGAATTTATACAACTGGAGTTCATCTTCTTCTCTTCTTAGTGGAAGAGCTACAACTTGAGTTCCTCTTATTCTCTGTTGGAATTAATACAACTTGAGTTTCTCTTCTTCTCAGCCAGAAGCAGCACAGTAATATTGACATACCGGATTACACACTATGAGTAGTACTGACGAAACTTTAATTTAATCTATTTTACCCTCCTTACTCAAATCAGTTTCTTGTCTCTACATTCAAAATTTTGTTTCGATTAATTCAGTTTATATTTCTTTTGGAATATTTTGTTAATTTCGAGAGTCGATTTGAGAAATAGATGACTTTAGGCTATATTCCCCTACCTAAATTGTCCTTTGTTAAGCTTTAGTAATATTGATTTTATTTTGTGGTACTAATTTATAACCATGTTTAAGATAAATTAAATGTTTTGTGCAATATAATTTATGTATTTGATATGCAATCAAGCATTGCTAAAGACCAAAAACACCAATTGTTGGTATCTTCTCTTGAAAAGAAATGTTAGAACACACCCTAAATCTCGGATTTTAATCTTATTAGGTCATTCAAAGATCAGATGCACAGCTTAGGTCCTTAACTGTGTCAATTTATTCTCCATTAAGCTTATACTAAGCAAGGTATTTATTTTTGAAGGCCTCAAATTAATCATAAAATCATACATTAATGTGTCAATAAAGTGTAGCACATAATGTTTCCTCACTTAATATTGAAGGAAAAATCACCATTTGTTACTTCACAGTCCTAGTTGAATATGTATAGTCATTTAATTAATGCGGGTTAACCGTTGTAAACAATGTAATTTTGTGAACCTAAAAATGCGCTATGCATTAGCTTCTGTAAATATAATAGAGACAATTTTGGTTTGGTTTTTGAAATACGTTTTTCATCTTGAAAAGCAGTGGTAGAACTGTAAGAGTTTCAGTTTGTTGACTTGTTGTCTTCGGTTTTGTTTTGTAGAATCTTTAATTGGTCCATACTAGCTACTTTATGATATTTGGGTTCTCGAATTTTTACTTTTTAAATTTTGTGTCATGTAACATGTATATTGGATTTTGATCTCTATATTTATTATTCTAATTTCTAAATGGTTGTAGTAGTTATATTTTATCAACATTTGTTATTTCATTACTTTATTGCATTACATTGCTTTCTTTCTCTCTCTATCTCTCTCTTTCTCTTCATGCTATTTTTTGAATTTACAAGAACCTTAAACAACACATTGAATGATGATTCTATTTTGGTTTGAGTATTGAATTGTAGTTTACCTCTTTTTGATTTAATTTTTTTCTTCTCACGTTTTTTGGGACAAAATTTTATGGAAAATATAATTAGATTATGTTTGGTTTGTGTTTTCAATTGAAGGTAACCACCTCCATTCCTTTTGATCCAAAATTGAATTATCAAATCGTAGGCATGGGTTAAGACTTTTAAGACTCATTTCTTGGTGGATATTTGACACTGTTGTGGTTTTCAGTCACTTGAACCAATGCTCTAATATAATCATTATATTTAAAATATTGACAATTTTAGTGAGGTTGGGTTTCGCTTGCCAGATGGTTATATCAAGTTACCTCCCCAAGTTTTTGCTTGTCTGATGCACTCTCTATTTGATTGAGAGATTTGATTATGAGACTGTAGGTGTTTGTGGACTTTAGCACCTAAGAAACTTTAAAGAACTATAAGGATATTATGTATACATATGCTGGCCATGAAAAAAAACTTGCCTTCTTATTTCCTTTTGTTCGACTTTATAGTAAAGTAGAACAAAAGGAATTTGTTACTTTATAGTAAAGCTACTATAAGAAATTATGTTGTTTAGCTTCTCTTTAGCACAAATCATGCAACAAATTGTGGACGCAACATGCTTTAGTTAATTCCTCCATCAGACCCTTTTTATGCTATTATGACCATATTTCTATTGATTAAATCCATTAAGTAATCCATCGATACATCCTCGAGCTTTTCCTCCCCAATTTGACGTATAAATCCCTCAGCAATCTATAACAAAATCAACTTCCAAACTGGAATGTCATAGTCAATGCTCTGAAATAGAGAAAACAAGGTTTCAAGTGTTGAGGTAAGTGGTTGTAACTGTTAGGATTATTTTTATTGGCTTTATTCCCTTAACAAAATGACAATTTTATTTTGTAAATGTATTGTTCGTGTTCACACCCAATGAAGATAAAAAATCTAGAAGCCGCAATCTCAAGATCACGTTTGCATTAGCTTGGAAAGGTGTGAGATATTTTATCATAGGTGGTGGATTTTCATTAGTCTTATAAAGTTTTTCTAAAAGCTTCCTTTGAAAATTCTAAGGAGAAATTCAAATTGAATTTCTATTCCTTTTAAATCAAATATTTTTTGTAAAATCCATGCATTAAATCAATACAACGCATTTAGACAAGCTTTTAACCGTCTTTAATTGTTGTGTATTCTCCTAATCGAGTATAAAACATAGCAAATTTAAAATAGTTATTTTCATAAAGTGTGGACCGGTATGCCTAAAAGCCAATACCGATCTAGCAGTAAAGTTGGCTGAAAATCTGCAGTTGCGGACCGGTTTATTGATTTGCCAATACCGGTACAGCAGTAAACTTTTCCTTCTTTTTCTAACTGTGGACCGATATGCTGAAAAGCAAATACCGGGCCCGCATGTAACTTTTGCTGAGTTGTTTTTTCATCCACTTGCCCACTTGCCTTTTTGTACAGCTTGCTTCACACTTTTCAAGGCACGAAAATAAATTGAACCATAGCTCATATTGAGATATTTTTCAAGCAAGTTGCGTAGTCTTTTCAGAATTAAAATTGGTTGAAACCCAGAGTTTACTTTTACAGTTTTTTATTTGTCGATCAATTTTATTCAAGTAACTAGAAAATAAAATATTTAGGTAATTTTCGTATTCTACACAGTTTTTTAGTAACTTAGTGCCAATGTCTTCATATATTCTTTTGGATCCTTAAAAATGTACGAACTCACACTTTCAGATGCTTGACTCCACCATTTATGAGTCTTTTTATTTGCCAAAAGATATCACAATAACTGCAAGTGGTAAACCTTGACATTTTCTCGTAATTTCCTTGCCAATCTCTATCAACTCTTGAGAACAACTTTCTTCTCAGTTAAAAAGCCCAAATAATGGGGATCACCATTTAGTTGTGCAGGCAAACCCACGTCCTGACCCGACTAGTAATTATAATCCTACTTCCATTTCGGTTATTTGGAAAAGATCTCTTCAAATCGTCACAAGCCCCAATATCCCACATGTCATCCATCACAATCAAATATCTATGGCCTATCAAACTTCTTCTCAATTCCTCATTTAACTCCTCCTCATTCATCTTATAAATTTCATTGTTAAATTAAAAAATTGAATTTAAAATGGCAAGCAACAAATCCCTCTTTTGATATGACTCAGACAAAAAGGTTCATAAATGAATGTAGAAATAGTGCACATCGTATGGATACATTAAAAAGTTAACAATATAGGATATGATAGGATATTGTAGGAATTAAGTATATAATTATATAGTTTGCCGTGTAAGCACCCATACATAGATGGCACATATTATCATTCTTTGTCTTATTATTTTTATTATAGTATCCTTAACGTACATATTCCTTAGGGAGATAACATTTCCACATCTATATATATATATATAACAATGGCTGATCCTTAGAGTTTCCAAATCATCAAACCCCCATATTTAATGCATACTCATTCCACAGTGGATGAATTTAGTTATGAGGAAACTTATGACTAGGGGGTGTATTCAATTGAGATTATATAGGATTTTTATGGATTTATAAAGTTTATAAGTATTCAATTAAGATTTAAAAAAATCTTTTAAAATCTTTGGCATTGATTAAATGCAGGCCATGAAGAAGTTTGCTGATGGAGAAGCAATAATAACATTGAATCCAAGGCTTGAAATATTAGTTATGTGTGAATAATTTGGCTCTAGAAAAGATTCTTGAACTAGCCTTATAATGTTTGGCACCTCACTGACAAAGTTGGCCAAGCATGAGGAGATGCGCAGAGATTCTATGGAATATCTGTAAGGATTACAAAGAACTATTGGCTTCAAATATCCATAAGGATTACAAGGAATTATTGGCTTCAAATATCCATAAGGATTATAATGCGTAGAAATTGTATGAATACTGATGTTGTTTTTCTTGATAATATTTTTCTTGTACTTTGGGAGAGTTTGTATTATATTTGTTACATATAAGACGTTATTTTTATTTTCCCACTTGGAAATTGTTTGGATTAATTTACTTGTGCTAGGACATGTAATTTTTAAATCTTGTTATGTATTTATTTGACCAGTTTATGTGAATTTTACATATATTTTTATTGTGTAATTATAAACGAACTATGTCTCTTTTTTTTTCTTTTCTTTTCAAATCGCAATAGGTCAACTCTATTGTTTGGAGCGATAAGGTCGTCGAGCTTAACTTGACTGGGTAATGCGAGTTCAAAATTTTGAAATTACGAATAAAAATGTCCGGTGCTAACTTAGATATGCTTTATTCTTATTTATTTCAATTCTTATTATATTTGAACTATGCATTTTTACCTTTAAAAGAATTGAACATATGAAAGAACGTTGCCGCTTGGTGTTGTGCAAATCTTATACTAAGTTAGGAGCTTTAGAATTTGGTTCTTGTGTTTGAAAATTTTAAAATGCAGTCTACAACTTTTTTTTCTCAAATAATTAATTAAATATCATAGAAATCGAAAGTAACAAAAAAATTTGTTGGAGATGCTCTTAAAAGTTACTAATTTATCTCCTTTGTCCAAAAAAAAATTGACTAACATAGAACTCGAAAGTAACAAAATATTTTAATAGATGATTTAATTCTCAAATAATGAATTAAATATCATAGAAATTGAAAGTAACCAAAAAATTTGTTGGAGATGCTCTTAAAAGTTACTAATTTATCTCCTTTGTTCAAAAAAAATTGCATAACATAGAACTCAAAAGTAACAAAATATTTTAATAGATGATTTATTTTTATGAAAAACTATTTTATATTTCCAATTCATTTATCCCCTTTTCACAAAATAGAACATTTTCCAACAAAAAGAAGAAAGTGGTTTTAAGTCGCTAGAATGAAGAATTTCTGATAAATTTACATGTAGATCTCCCCATGTTATAGTAATCATTATCTAGAACACCGTTTTTTTGAGATTCCTTCATTATTAATGGTAACATAGACTGCTTTATTTTTATGTGCTTTGATATTAGTTCAATTCTAGGAGCTCATCAACTTAGCCAGGGTTTGTGCGGAATCAAATTTATCTATTGTTGTTGAGCGCTGCAATGATCTTTTAATAAATTAGAACTTATATTTACTTATTTTACAAAAATAAAATTTATAAACAAAAATTAGAACTTATAAGATGAATTATAACCATTTGAGAGTAATGAATAGTAATATATTATATGAAATATCATATAATCGCTAAAATTGTATTTATCACAATTAAATTTTTATATTTTTTTTCCTAAGTACTATAACTTATACTTAGTTATTAATCAAATTTATTAACCCTTATGTAAATTTTATTTAATATGCCTTATTTTAACACAAAAGTTAATATTATTTAATATTTTTATTTTTAGCAATAAAATTTTATTGTTTCTATATTATTGTAGTAAACTTTACCCTTACACATTTAAAATCTGCTCCATTAATTTCTTGGCTAGGCTTTCCTTGCTTTGTTGGCCCATCAATTGGAAGTTGGTTCATGTTTATTGAGGCCCAAAAACACATTTAAAATCTGCTCAATTAATTTCTTAACTAGGCTTTCCTTGCTTTGTTGGCCCATTAATTGAAAGTTGGTTCATGTTTATTGAGGCTCAAAAAATGCTTGTAAAAGTTGCTGGCACAAGGAATGGAACATAGGTCCATGTGCACATGCTACTACAATCCTCTTAACTAGGCACTTACTTTCACTCATTTTTTTGGGTCAACCATAATGATGGTTTGCTTCTCCATTTTATTTCAAATATTCTTCTCGCCATATTTTCTTCATTTGACCTCCAAACTGATTCATTCAAAAGTTAATTTCTTTGGATTAATTCTAAGTAGGGGTGTTCAAGAATCAAACTGAACCGATTGGACAGACTGGCCCGAACTAAAAAATAGGATTTTTTTTCCGGTTTTTATACATATAACAGTGCGATCTAGTCCAAATTTTAGTCGATCGAAGTGATCCGGTCAGGTCTTCTGTCTTACAAATAAAAATACTTAAAAAACTAAATTGGACTGATTATTTATATAAAAATAATTTTTTGATTTTTTTAAATATCTTAAGAGGAGAGTTTCATTTCTTATCTTATTTTTCTCTTCCCCATAAAACTACCATCACATCTCTCCCCACCCACCCCGCCCTGCCCCAATTCCAACTTACCGCTTTTTTTTTTAATTCTCACATGCCGAGGTCTCTCTCTCTCTCTCTCTCTACTAGGGGTGTTAAGTCCAATCCGAAAATAGACCGAACGGACCAAACCGATCCGTAAAATTGTGAACTGAAAAAAAACCGAAATCGAAAATGATAAAACCCAACCGAAACCGAAAAGTTTGGTTTGGGTTTGGGATAAGCTAATCCAAAACTAAACTAAACCGAACTGAACCGAATTATATATAAGAAAATAAAAAAAATGTTAATATATAATCTAAGGTCACACATTAATTATTATACTATAATACAAAAAAATGGTCTTTTATAAGAATATGTTCCTTATTAATTTTATATTGTGATAATCTTAAAAAAAAAAGTCATTACCGCATACCCTTATTATTGAATTAACTACACAATGCTAAGATTTTTTTATCACACATACATAATGGTAACATAATTTATCATTTTATTTAATGTGTTTTATTCTTGTAAATATATAAATAAAATAGTAATTAAATAAAAAACCTGATATCTATATGTTTGCTCCTTATTTTTAAAAAATAACGACTTTAATTTAAATATGAACCATTCTTACATTACTATTAGTATTACATTGTTATGTTACATTGATTTCAAAAAAAAAAAAACATATGTCAAAACCGAACTGGAACCGAACTTTTATATTTGGTTTGGGTTTAAGGTACCTTAGTTTCTATCCCGACCGAAACCAAAACACCCCTACTCTCTACTCTCTCCCTCTCTTTAAATGTGCATCTATTTTCAAGAAAACTATTTGACTAGTCTTTTTTTTTCATCAGGTCCTATGCCTAAATTTTCTTCCAACATCCCATCTTATTTCCCTCGTTCCAATCTCTCACCTTATTATTTTTCTTTTTTTTTTTTAATTATCTCTCACTAACTTTCTCTTTTCCCACGTGAGCTCTGTCTCTGTCTCTCTCTCTCTTTCTTAAATTATTCTAATTTCTCCATCCCGGTTCTTCAGCCATTCTCCTCTCTTTTAAGACTAAACGAGCATATAAAAGATGAAGAAAATTTGCGAAAGACAAAGATCGAAGAAATTAAAGGGTGTCTTTGTTTTCTTCTTTTCTCTCTCTATATGTTTGTGTATATATACACGTGTTTAGATCTAGGATATGTTTTGTATATATATATAATTTTTTCTTGATTTTGTATGTGTATGAATTTGTTGGTTGTAAAATGAGTGTAAATTTGAATATATTTTGAATATTTGATTTTAGTTTTCCCTCAATATGAAAACAAACTCCATCTTGTTGCTTCAGTTAGTTAAGTTTTTGTTGGCCACTATCTAAACTGATTGGACCGACCGAAATCGGATCGTTCAAATTGGTCCGGTCTTGGGGGATATCTTGATCCAATATGGTCCAGAAAATTTTAAGACCGAAGTGATCGGTCCGGTCCAAAAGCATGGTGAACAGTCTGATTCTAAGCACCTAAGAAACATTAAAAAAAGAAAAAAAGAGTAATAATATGTGCATTTTAAAGTATAAATTAGTATGATAAATTATATCAATTTGTTAGTACATCAATGTGTGTTGCATTTATTTTATTTTCATGGCATTTGAGATGAGTCCCACGTATATTTATATAATATACATATGACTACCTTATTTTTTGTATGGCACGTTGCATGTGTATTACAAAGTATATTTTATGATACAAAATCTTATAATTCTCACTGAGCTTGTATTTGACTCACTCTCAATTTTCAAACAGTGTTGCAGGTACACTCCTTGGGTTGACACACATTAGAGCTTAGATATATCTGATGACCCTGGAACCCTATTAGTCTCCCTCAAAGGGACGACTTTATTTCATATTTGTATCTTTAAGTTGATTTCTTTGTATTTTGTAAACGTTGTTTCATAATTAATTATATAATTGATGGAAAAGGCGTACTGGTATTTTTTTTTGTAAATTGTAGCTGATTGTTTAATCTTTCGAGAACTGCATTAGTGGAGATTGTGTTTTGAGAACGGAGTATTATGTATACAAGTCTTGATTGTTGATAAAACGGAGGAAACCATGCCGGATTTTTCTAAAATCTAAGAAGCACTTTTCTCAATTAAACTAACTCGGCATCCGTGAAAAATTAGTCCCGGAGATGAAAACCTTTAAACGAGATTTGGGGCGTCAAATTTATGTGCATGAATGCGAGTTGGCTTTGGTAAATGGGATTTGCTAGCGTTTTGTACCATTTGAAGTTGTGTTTCTTCTAAAACATTTACGTATGTTGCATTATATTTTATTAAAGGTAGCTTAAGCTTGATCCTTGTGAAAAAACCAATTTTATACAAAATCACATGTTGGTGAAATCGTGTTCCGAGAATACCTTTGGTAAAAGACGCGTTTTTAATTTTAAATTGGTTTATTAAAAAGGTCACGTTAACGTGTGCCCTAAGAGCGCATGTTAAATACCAATTTTTGAAAATAATTAACTTGCAACATGCATTAAATATGGTACAGATTCTTATAGAAGATTTAATTATTTCCATTTATAGTAGCTTGTTATCATTTTCCCTATTAAAATTAAATTATGTTTTGGGTTTCGTACTTAATCTTGCCCGTTTATCTTGTTTTTCCATAGGTTAGAAAATATATAATGTATATTTTTCTTTCTCTATTTTTCGCTAGACACAATATACAGATTACCCAAAGGTCTTGTGTGGTTCATGGAAGGAAAATTAATTTTTTTATCTTTCCCATGGAGTTGAAAAACTAAAGTTCCTGTCAAGTTTCTTTCTTGTGTTTAGTAAAGTATTGAAAATATTTAAGTAGGGGTATTATTGTCCAAAATTGTTGTAATAAATGCTAGGAAAGAAAAGTCTTTCATTTTCTTTGTTTGGTAAGTACAAATTTCGAAAAAACTTTAAAAGAAAGTAAGGAAAGTATTTAGGTAGGGGTATTACAAATTCCCCGAAACAACTGAGGAAAGACTTCTATTTCTCTCTCTAGAAATGATTTTACACTAGAATGTGAAGAACCTTTGTTCTCCAATTTGTGAATATGATTGTGCACTTAATAATTCTTGTATAGGTTTTAATTTGAAAGCATATTATCCTCTTCTCCCATCTAGAGAGATTTCATCTGTAGTGAGGCATTGTTGTAATAGTAATTTAAGGTTCTTTACGTTGGTGGCTCGGCATTTTATTTCTTGTGGATTTTCGATTCAGATCTAAAGGGTTCTGAGTCATATGAGTCATCATTTTCTGGTATAGTCTTTTCAATCTATCTTTTAATATTTTGTGTTTGTTTTCCTCTATAATCTGTGAGAAAAGCTTAAGATCTTTGATTTTAAGTGATAATTTTCTCGAAAGATTTTGTTTGAATCAATCTTTGATTGTATTTTGTTGTATTTGCTTAGTTCTATTTGTATTTGCACTTATCCATTCAAAAATTAAGTTGATATCCATATCTGTTTTGTTCTGATTCGTAATATTCTTTAGAGATCTATTGATATTGTTCGTGATTCTGTATCTTGTTTAATTGAGCATTTGTTTCTGCTTGAATATTTTTTACGAATTTTTAAAATGTAAAAGATTTTAAAAATCTTTGGAACTTTATAAATATATTTGCGTGTGTTTGGTTTACTTAGGAGATTCTCAGATATGTTATTTGTTGGATCTTGTTTGGGTTTGCCGCTGCAGGAGTTGTAGATTCTATGTGGTTGAAAGCACTAGTAGTGTACATATATAGTATAATTCTTTTTACGTTTGTACTCTGTGAAAACAAGATTGTTTCTGAGGTAGGGATTGTTTGTGGATGTTTCTCACAATTGTGAGTGGTGTTTGATTGTGGATGTTGCTTTAGATTCAAAAATTGCGTCATAAAGTTGTTCATATAATTGTGTTTATTAACTAAAAATCTAAAATCAATAAAAAAAGATTCATGTAAACCATTGGTTTATCAAATTTTTGACACTTAAATTGCTAGATTCAAAGACATTGGGAATTTCAGACCTATATCTAGAGCAATGTTCAATTTACATTAGTGTAAGATTAAATAGTTTTACACTCGCATGTAACATTTTCTTTGATTCATAATGAGTGTTTTAAATGCATCTACACGACCCGTCTTCTCACCATAACAAAAGTTAAAGTTACATTAATCTGAACCTAAAAAATATTATAAAACTTTTTCTTCTCACCTCGCTTTCTATACTTTGGAAAAATCGTCACTAATTTATATTCTTACCCATTTAATTTTTTAAAAATTAAAAATTAATTAAAATTTTTCATTATTTCCAACAAACAAGTATCTACTATTTTCACTTAATTACATATATCTCATAAATGTAAACTTTATAATAAGTATCCTCATAATTTTATATAGTGGACAATACTTTTATTTTCACTTGCACCAGCACGATAATTTTTTCAATGATGTTTTTTTTTAATTTATTCAATATTTTTATTTGTGCATGCATGCAGAGTTTAATAAAACTCATATTAAGTTATCTAATGTTAAAATTAAATAAATGTAGTTTTAACATGTGTCTAATATGTCATAAATATATATATATATATATATATATGTATGTATTATATGTTGTGCTTTTATTGTTTCAATATTAAATTTTTGAAAATTACTCGTAAAAAAAAATTGAAAAATTGAATAGTTTGGTGAGAAAATCTCTATCATTTTAATATTTTGTAAGAAAATCATTTTCTTGAATCTCCGAAAAATTAAATATCATAAAAATCGAAAGTAACAAAATATTTTAATAAATGATTTATTTTTATGAAAACTATTCTATTTTTCTAATTCAATTTTGTCCTTTTCACAAAAGATAACATATATTTACATACAACAAATTGACCTTTTAATATTTTTGGTGTAGTGAATTAAGTATTATATTTACTTATATGATAAAGATAAAAATAAAATTTGTAAATAAATTTGAAATACGAATAATAACCATGTAAGAAAAGAGTATATTAAATATCATATGATTACTAAAACTTATTTGTGACAATTAACATTTTGTATTTTCGATGTACTATTTGGATGAATTTTTTAATAAAATTTATTAAGATCGATGTAAATTTTATTTATTATGTTTTATCTTAATGAAAAATTTAATATTATTTAATACTTTTACTTTTAGCGACGAAATTTTACTGTTCCTATATTGTTTCAGTAAATTCACCCCGTTGTTGGGGTAAAATGCAAGATTTTTTAAAGATGTGATACGGTGAGAAAGAAAATATTCGCACACTGAAGTGAGAAAACTGATTTTGTAGGTACATTTAAGAACACCTTTCATAATTCACCAATTTTACAGTGGGATGAGATATTTTTTTATGTTATTTTATTTTGTGTTTATCAAAAGTGCAAAATTTCTTCGACCCAATTTCCTGCTGTGTTTTGCAAATATATTGGTAGTTGGTTGGTTGTTTGCCTGCTTTAGCGGGCCTTTCATTATCAAAAAAAAAATAAAAAATCAATCAGACATTGTAACCATTTAATCGGCTTTGTTTTACTTCAATTTTATGAGACTCATAATTTAATATATAACATTATTATGATGAATTGATGATAGACTTATGCAACTCTCTCTAATTTAATTTTCTGGATACAACTTTGACTAGTAATAATTATCTAATATGACTAAATTGATGAATTATGAAATTGAAAAAAAGTTATTGATAAATGTAAAACTTCTATGTTTTACTCCTGGTGTAAGTTAAACTTTTTCCACGTATATATCCAATATTAACATTTCTTGTTTTGAAGAGAGTAGATAATCTAATATTTTAAGTGTTAGATCAGTGTACTAGGCATTATAATTTTAATTTTTGTTTATTTCATCTAAATGCAACATCTGAATGAATCTTAAATGACTTTCAGAGTTACACAAAACCATATGAGAAGCTCTGAAAAAGAAAAACTAAACCACCCACCCACCCACTCAAACAAACAATTTTAATCTATGAAAATGGATCGGAATGGCTCCATCGAGACTTTAGAGATAAAAAGAAACGTTTGTGATGATCCATAAATATATAAATTAAATTTGTAAATAACTATATATAAATAAAAAACAATCACAATTACAATTGTAAATGGAGATTAAATTATTTTTCTAAACGATATTGACTTGTAATGGAAAACAATTGTATATAAATATCTGTTTAGAAGAAACAAAATAATAAGATTATGACGACTTTTTTGTTTTCTTTCTTTTTCTGCCCTAGAATTTATCATGTCAACATTTAAATTTAGTTAGAAAAATGGTGATAAAGCTCTTCAAGTGTCTACAAAGTAAATTAAGCATTGTCTGATTTTGTAAACTTAGCTTAATGCCTTATAACAGATTTTTTTTTGGCATGGTGGACACTACTTTGACAATATAACTACCCCCTATCTATTATTAAATTTTGTTACAAATTCTGGCATGGGAACTTGAAATTTCATGCAAAAATTATTTGTTCTTCAAAGGAATATGAAAATATCTATAGAGTATATTTGAGTATGTCATGAGTTACATATGGTTAATTGTATATATGTACTTTTAATTTATTTGAACCTAATATTTATTGTATTTGGAGTTCATTAATGTATGTCATCTTTAGGGATATTTTTTTTCTAAAAGACAAATGTCACACTCTCTTTCTAATAAACGACACTCTTTTGAATCAATTAGTTTAGAGGACAACTTTTCAAATAAGCACAAAATATTAATTATTTTATTATTTGAATTAATTAAGTTGGATTCCATCAATACCTGGCCTTTTTAAAGATGAATTCAAGAAAATAAAAATACAATTTAATTAATAATTTAAACAAGGAAAATAAATTCAAACAAATATCACAATCAAATCTAACAACCTGATAAACGTAAAGATTATTCAAAAAAAAATAAAATTCAATGGATACAAATTTCAAAACTAGTCATCTTAAAAGGTTGAAGTTTCTCACAATTGTCCCTTAATACTAAGCATGTGGTGAGGACATTGATGTGTTCAGTGATTTTTGGGGGCGTTAGGGTTTATGTTTTGGGTTCGGGCGGGGTTTAAATTGGCGAAGTGCGTTGAGGAGAGGGGGTTCGATGCGGAGGCCGCGCTTGCGGCGAAAGCAGTTTGTGGCTGCATCTTCTTGAATGGCGAATGATGTAAGGAGGGGGAGAGAAATGAAGGATGGTAGTGTTGTTCGGTGGAGTTGGGCATTGGTTATTGCTTTCAGGCAGATGAAGAACGAAGAAAGTTTTAAGAAAGTCATGAGAGAGAGAGAGAGAGAGAGAGAGAGAGAGAGAGAGAGAGAGAGAGAGAGAGAGAGAGAGAGAGAGAGAGAGATGAGGGTTCCTTCCATACATGATGATGATAGAAGTTTGAGAATGATGTTGTTGAGAAGGGGTCTGTCAAAGTAATTGAATGTGTGATGAAGACTCTGTTACCTAGAATGTTGTTTGTTTGGTTATGGATTTGTGGGCTTGTTTTGTTTGACAAAATGGGTCTTGATATAAGTTGTGCTTTATTATGTTTTGGCCTAATTTAAACATAACTTTGTTGAAAATAAAATCAGACCCATACATGTCATGGTTGTAGTTTCCGTAAGAGTGACGATCATCAAATTATAAAAATTATCGATTATACATAAAGATACACTTTCATTATTAATAATGAGAATACTTTAAAGAGTAATATATTATTAGCTATATAATAGATTCTTTTTCAGTAGAAAGATCTTTTTTAAAAATAAAATAAAAGTAAGAGAGGTCTATGTATTTGTCAAAACTTAAACTTGGTCTACATATTTATAATCTTGACCCAAATATGATTTCGGGAGGCGTTTTTTTATTGGAAAATCCAACTTGTCCTACTTCAACAAGATTATAAAGGTTATTAAAGAAAAAAAATTGTTTTGAAAGATGGCCAAGTCAAAAAGATATATAAAGAATTTATATTTTATATTATGTCTGCCAGAAAATAAAAAAACATGTAACTTAATATATCTTCCACAAAATAAAAAAAAATGTCACTTAATATGTATGGCAAAACATTGAAAAAATATAACTTAATATGTTTGATAATAAATTGAAAATATGCAATATAATATGTTTTCCAAAAATTTAATTAGAATAATGTAACTTAATATGTCTGATTGTTATTATGGGCGAATTGTGCCTCTGACATATTTGGAACTTTGGTATCATATTATGTCGGGTTAGTTTAAGATATTTACATTCTTTGACTTTTTTGAATAATTTTTACATTATCTTCTTGATTTAATTTTTGTGATATGTGTTTGAATTGGTTTTTATTAATTTAATTTTGAATTTCATTGTATATTTATTTTTTAGTATTTATCTTTAAGAAGGGTAGTATTGAAATTCAATTTAATTAATTGAAATAATAAAATAATTAATATTTTGTCCTTCATTAAAAAAAATTGCCCTTCATTACAAAAGTTGTCATTTAAACCGAGGCTCTAAAAAGATGGTATCTTATTCTAAGGACAAGCATATAAATATCCTTTATAATTATTTTTTATTATCTTTAAGCTTACATTAAATATCAAAGGATTAAAGAATTTATTAAGTATAATAATAATAATTACAATACTTTACACGAATAATATTTAGCAAGCCTACAAGTATTTAACATGCAAATTGTAATTCTTATTTATCCTTTGTGACACAACTTAGTCGTAGAAAAAGAAAATTTGATTGCACTCTTCCATGGGTTAAGAATTTTTTTTGCTACGTGCTCCTCTAAAGCATGAGAAGTAAAAGATGGATACTATAATTTAAAAAAAAGAAAAAAATGTATAAAAACATAATTTTGATATTATATATGAGTTAAGTTATAAATATTATATATAAGTTAAGTTATAAAGAGAAATTTCTTCACTTTAGCAAAAAGAAGGGATATTTATTTCGAGGGGTAATTAGATGAATTTTTTTTGAAATTTTGTAGAGATGATTGATATATTAAGTAGACCACCTCCACCAAATTTCATAAAAAATCTCACCCTAGAAGTAGGCGTATTAAAAAATTGATATATATACGTATTTTTGACCGTTGAAATTTTTAATGATCATCTTACGTACTTTTAGGTTGAATTTTTTAATGAAATTTGGTGAAAATGATTTATCGTCTCTACGAAATTCCAAAAAACAAAAATTCATCAATTTATCCCTTTAAATGAGAATCCCTCTTTATAGCCTAACTTATTATATATAATATACATAACTAAAGAACTTTTAAACTATTAAAAAATTTATGTATTTTAATAAACAATATAATTCTTGGAAAAGAAGTAAAAGGTCTTGTGTGACAATATTTTTCTCAAAAAAACCAACAAATAATATTTTTTAGAAATAAGGGTTTAGATATCATGATCATTCTGAAATAAGGGTTTGTTTATCAATTATGTTTTAAAATAAAGGATTTGACCAAGTGCAAACTTAACTTTGCACAAAATTGTGTTAAGTGCAAACCTAACTTTACACAAAATTGTGTTTTGTGCAAATTTAACTTTGCAATTAAATTTTTTTAAAGCAAATTTGTTTTGCATGACGTATTTATATTTTTAACAAGTATATTCTTATGTTTCATTCATAAAACTTTAAAACAACGTCAAATAAATATAAATACATAGTAGTGCTTTAGAAAATAAGGAGTGCAAACTTAACTTTACATAACTCCAAAAAAATTATTATGTGCATTTTATTAATAAATAGGTTTTGAATATGTAATTTGTTAAAATTATTTTAAAGCAATATTAATTAAACACTTATTCATAATAATATCCTAAAAGAACATATAGTGCACACTTAATTTTGCATGATTCAATAAAAAAATACAATTTAAAAATCTACTGCAAACTTAACTTTGCACATTTTTTGGAACTTGGTCAAATATAGGCCCTTAATTTACAAAAATATTATTCTTTAGTTCTTTTGCAAAAAATATTCTCATACAAACCCTATTTTTCAATATCCCGATGTTAAAACCAAAGCACAGACAAGTATTCTATTTATTGCACACCAAAACTGATCTAACTCAAATTTGAGTAATTGTTGGTGAATCCGAAACAATCAGACTTGTTAACTTAAAATATAATCATATCCTAATAAAAAGTAACTATAAATTTGGTAAGAATATCACTCCAATAAATATTTGTAATAAACATGACAATAATTAAATAAATTTCCATTTTATGGTCCAATTATAATAACTGAAATTAGGTAGAAGGGCTTATTATACATTGATTTTTACAAAAAATCCAATGAATAATATTTTTTTGAATGAATGGCCTATTTTTAATTGGTAATTAGTGTAAGAGGCCTATTTTGTTTTATATTTTAAATGAATGTATTTGAATAAATTTAAATATCATTTAATTAATAAAAACATGTTATGTATTACTTAAATTACCCCTTTTTATGAAATTTGCACAAAAAATATGGACTGCAAAGTTCATATTGCAGTAAAATATGAACTGCAAAGTTCATATTGCAGTGAAATATGGACTGCAATATGAACTTTGCACTAAAAATATGGACTGCAAAGTTCACATTGCAGTAAAATATGGACTGCAATATGAACTTTGCACTAAAAATATCAACTGCAAAGTTCACATTGCAGTGAAATATGGAGTGTAAAGTTCATATTGCAGTGAAATATAGATTGCAAAGTTTATATTGCAGTCCATATTTTAATGCATATTGGTATTTTTTAGTTTATTTTAAGGGTTGAAATATCATTTTATAATGAAAAAAAAAGACACATATCATATTATCAATAAAATAAAAAATAGGCTCTTTATTTAAAAAAAAAATTATACCTTAGCTTTAGTGTGAAAATCTTTCTCTAATAAGCCATTTTTTTTAATTGCCCCTTATAATAAATTGTTGGTAGAATAATTGTAGTGGTTCAGAAAAAATTAAAACTCATATTTTTGTAAGCACATTAATATAAATAGAATATTTTAAATGTTAATTTATAGTATTTTATATTAGAATCCTAATAGAAATAACATAGAAATTAGGAATATTCTAAATTAAACACTATTAGATTGCTTTAATGTCTAAAATTTTAACTAAAAAAATAGAATATTATTTATAATTAGTTCCTAACTAAAATATTAAATAGACAAAATAATAATAATTAAAGTACAATTTTAGTTCATAACCAAAAACCAAATAGAGTAAAAGTTTTAGTATAATAGATATTCCTAACCAAAAGACAAAATATAGTATAATTTTACCTTTACAAATGTTGGTTTTAGGGCCTGTTGGTTTAGCCTAACAGGGACACCCATATTGGGCCTTAGGGTTTCAAAACCCTTTAATCTTAATGATATATATTTATGTCTTTAGACCTAAATAATAACACATAATACACAACGCAATCAGAGGCAACCGTCATCTATTATCAAGCGCATTTTAGGGTTCCTTGTAGAGAGCACTTGAAGCTGTGGACATAGTGGTAGCTGTTCGAGTAACATTACACAAACGTGAGTATCGTAAGGCCAATTTCACAAGATCCAATATTATTTTCGCTGTGCATACAGGTACGCATACTTGTATTAATTTTCCTACATTGGTATCAAAGGGATACGTAATGTCTTCATACATAAATCACACATGTGTATTTTTTTGGTGCCGTCGCTTCAAGCTGAGATGTTTTCTGCTTATAAAATATATATATGCAATTGCCGATTGGACCTGTGGCAGAAACATCACTAATGATATTTGGCACCGTAAAATCTAATATCTCCTTGATGAGCAGAGGTTTTGAAAACCTTGACCTAGTCTCTGACTCCACCACCGGAGGATGGCAATGGTACTTAACATCTGCGCGATCAAGAGGCCTACACTCAGTGGGTCAAGAAGGATCATTGTGCGCGCTTTGTTATGCTTAGCAGCATGCACAATGACTTGATCAGCGCGTTCGAAGACTGTAAGACTGCTCGAGAAATGTGGGATGTCCTAAAAGCTAAGTATGGTTCCACTTCAGCTACTAGGTTGCGCGCGTTGACTTTGAAGTTTGACTCATATAAGATGCGCTCTAACACCCCGATGAAGTAGCATCTTAAACATATGTCAATTATGATCTGCGAGCTCAAAGCAGCTGGGAACAACTTGAGCGATGAGCAACATGTTCAAGCTGGAGTTCGTTCCTTACTTGATTTGTGAGAACATATGAGAGTAAATATGATGCACAATGAGAATATCAAAATTTTTGATGATCTAGCGCGCCATTTGGAGTTAGAAGCTGAGCGCTTAGAAGCTGCTAAAACTAATAGCTCATCTTATGTGGTTAATTCTTGTTCGCGCAAGGCATCTGGGTCTAAGCGCAAGAACTAGAATAATGGGAAAAAGAACGATAATGAGCCTGCGCCTAAGAAGGCAAACTCTGCCAAACGCAAGCGGGGCAAGCGTGGTGGCAAGAGAGGCAATGCATGCTTTAACTGTGGTAAGGAAGGTCACTTCGCTCGTGACTGCACTGAGCCGAAGAAGGTACGCCTAAATTATAATTCTCCTCTTGTTTATGTAACAAGCCATGTTATGGTAGCTCATCCTTCCTATGATTGAATTGTGGATTCTGGAAGAGCTGAACATGTCGTGAGGGATCGAGTTGGATATGTGAAGTACCGTCGGATACCAGTAGGAAGCAAAGTACTTTATGTGGGCAATGGAAAAGCTGTTCAAGTTTTAGGTATTGGTACCTACAAGCTGAGCATGAGCGGTGAACGCGACCTATTGATCCATGATGTATTGTTTGCTCCTGACATTCGACAGAATCTTTTATTAGTTTATGCTTTGCTTAGGCTATGATTTCGAGAACAATAATGTTAGCAATTTTAACGGAACAATTTTTTTTTATGGTAGTGGTTTTATTTCGGATGAATTATTTGTTTTGGATATTAATTATTCCAGTAATAATAATTCTATTTCTTTCTTGACTATTGTTGATAATTCTGCAATTTGGCATGCTAGACTTGGTCATATTGGCCAGGACAGAATGAATCGATTAGCTAGAGAGAGTTTATTAGGCCAACTCGCTAAAGTTAGTTTGCCCAATTGTGAGCATTGTTTAGTAGGAAAGTCAAACTAGAAAACCGTTTGAAAAAGCCACTAGAGCATCTTTTCCTTTGCAATTAGTACATTCAGACATCTGTGGCCCACTTAGTGTGAGGGCAAGGCATGGTGCTAGCTATTTCATCACATTTATAGATGACTACACACGTTACGGTTTTGTACATTTGATCTCTCATAAGTCTGAAGCATTGGATTGCTTTAAACATTTTATGAGGTTGGTTGAGAATCAAAGTGGGAGGACCATTAAGGCTCTCCGTACTGAACGTGGACGTGAGTATTTATCTGAGCTATTTAAACAGCTATGTGATGAAAAAGGTATTCAGAGGCAGTTAACTACTCCATATACTCCACAACAAAATGGTATAACGGAGAGAAGGAATAAAACCCTTTTGAATATGGTTAGATCGATGATGGCGTAAGCTAACCTCCCAATATCTTTCTGGGGGGATGCTATCTTAGCTGCTGCCTACATCCTCAACCGTGTGCCTTCTAAATCTGTTTCATCAACGCCTTATGAGCTTTGGACGGGCAGGAAGCCTGACTTAAGCCATTTACGCCCATGGGGCGTGGCGGGAATATGTTCACACTAGTTCTCATTTGTATGGAAAACTAGGCCTTATGACGCATAAGTGTATATTCATTAGATATTCTGAGGAATCTAAAAGATATGTGATGCTTGGTGAACAAGAAGATGGAACTGTTTCTCAGATTGAGTCACGAGATGTGAATTTCCTAGAGAAGGAATTCCTCAAGAGGGGGTGTAACGACCCGGTCGCACCTCAGTACGATATTGTCCGCTCTAGGTAGCGTCCTAGACAGGCCTCAGCCCCAGGACATCTACCCTCACGGCTTTGTTTCTGGGAGCTCACGACCAGCTTCCCAGGGGGTCACCCATCCCTGGATTTCTCTGGTCCAAGCACGCTTAACTTCGGAGTTCTCATGAGATCCGAAGCCAGTGAGCTACCCAAAAGGCCTCGTACTTAATTAGCGACCATATCTTACTTATATGGGTCTCCAAAGATCCCCCAACTTCCGGTGTGGGATGTCCCCTTTGAGCTACCATTCCTCCACACAAGGGAGTACTCATCACTCGAGCTACCATTCCTCCACACAGGGAGTACTCATCACTCAGGGCGTCACAGGGGGGACGTGGACAAAAACATTAAGTTGTTTGAAATGGTCGAATCGAATAAAGGCGTTTCAAATCCGAATGATGATGTTGAGAGCGACTCGCTTCCTAGTGGGAGTATGCGACCTCCTAGTAGGAGTGTCCCTCCATTAGAGACTGATTCCCAAAATCCAAACTTGCGTAGGAACAATCGTGAAAGTATCCCATGTCGTCGTTTTGAGATTGAGGGGGCAACTTTCATGTATACTTCGCAAGATGTAGATGAGCCTAGAAATTATCAGGAGGCTATCACATTCCCTGCTTCGACTGAATGGAAAGTTACAATGATTGATGAGATGGAGTTTATGAGGAAGAACAATGTCTGGGACTTGGTAGATCTTCCATCGGGGCGAAAGACTATTGAAAACAAATGCGTTCTAAAAGTCAAACGCAAGGTAGATAGTTCCATTGATAGGTATAAAGCTTGCCTTGTGGCGAAAGGCTACACCCAAAAGGAAGGCGTTGACTATGAGGAAACCTTCTCACCGGTAGTGAGGTTTGCCTCTATCCGCCTCATTCTAGCTATTGTCGCTCATATGGATTAGAACTTTTTCAGATGGACGTTAAAACTGCATTTCTCAATAGAGAACTAGATGAGAAAATCTATATGGATCAACCTGTTGGTTTTATAGTTATCGGGAAAGAGCGCAAAGCTTGTAAGCTCAAACGATCCATTTATGGGTTGAAGTAGTCATCTAGACAATGGTACCTGAGATTTCATCGAGCCATTTCTTTAAATGGGTTTACGATGATCGAGGAGGACCACTGTGTACGTTAAACGTTATGGGAATAGTTTCTTGATACTCTCTTTGTATGTAGATGACATACTATTAGCTGGAAACAACAAGGAGATGGTTGTCGCCACACAAACATGGTTGTCTTTAATTTTTGAAATAAAAGACACGGGAGAGGCAAGTTATGTATTCGGAGTTAAGATCCTAAGAGATCGATCAAGGAAACTTCTTGGTTTGTCTCAAGAGACTTACATAAGAAATGTACTTGAACTGTTTCAGATGCAAGCTTGTAAACCAATTGATACTCCTATTGAGAAGGGTAATACCTTAAGTCTGGATATGTGTCCTAAGACTCCTGATGAGAAGGAGAAGATGGCTCGTGTTCTGTATGCTAATGCTATTGTTAGCCTGATGTACGCAATGATGTGTACGCGACCCGACATTTGTTATGCAGTTGGTCTTGTCAGTAAGTTCCAAGGGAACCCAACCATTTTCTTCGTGACATGATTGCGCAAAAGGAGGTGGTCCTTAAGCATATCTCTACTAGTCGCATGGTTGCAGACCCCTTGACTAAGCCTATAGTTAGAGACATTTACTAGGCTCATGTTAGGAGTCTAGGGTTACGTAGGTTGTGATAGTTTGCTTCCCGACCATAGAGGATATTTAATGTCGATATTATTATTAATAATTTTTTTAAAATTTGTTATTTTTATGTTATTATTTTAATATAACTGTTAGCACACACATTACCCATGATTGGGATATCATGGTATGAGTATGTCAATAGGTATGGATCGACTCTCTCACACGAGTGATCTCCTTTGGCGCCTAGAAGGCGAGCAAAGATGAGACACGTCAAGCTTATGGCGTTGTGATAGCGAGCTGAGCTGACATTGATTGAAGTGTTGACTTGGAAAGGGCCAAGATAAAGTCTTTCGAAGACTGAATATGGATACCTCACTATCCATATATAACCTGTGAATAGCCGGATGCGAAATTTTAACTAGGCGCTGAGACGAGCGAGCAAGTAGTTTTTTCGGGTTAGGCGCTTGATAGCGATTGAACTAAGATCTGTACGGTGTTTGATAGCGACATACGCTCTTTATTGAAAGAGAACTCTACTGTAACATGTAAGTCATATTGCATGTGCTTGGCGACTTATATAAGGAAGTGAAAGAATGATCCCTGCTTCTTAACTGTGTGAGTCCTTATGGATTGATACAATATGTATGATCCTCTACTATTTTTACCCTATGTGACTTTTGACTGTATCAAGAAGAGGAAGTTCAGTGTATGCTACTTTGATGTGTGTATCCTATGGCTAAGACTGATGCGGCCTAAAGGCGCATCGTTGGGAAAGCAATTGAATATAATCTAAGTGATATGAGGGCAAAAGGATGAATGTTTGGTAGCACGTTCAAGTTTTATGATCACTGATACCAAGTTATGTCGCTTTCTGAAAGTAGCGACGTAACTGTGAAAATAAAACGAAAGAGGTTTAAGCATTGATCTGAGATGTGACTCCGAGGGATTAAATATGCTTAATCTGAATGTGGCTAAATAGGTCAGGGGTAGAACGAGACGCTATGGGGATGTTCTATGCTGGTTCTTTGGGAATTTGGCATAGTACTCCAAAATTTCTTTTACAGGTGGCTCGCGGTCGCACAGCTCATTTACTAAGTATGAACGGGGAATCTAGAATGGTGCAAGGGAGAATGTGATTATTTGCCCACTATGTGCGAGTGGGAGATGTTGGTTTTTGGGCCTGTTGGTTTAGCCCAACAGGGACACCCATAGTGAGCCTTAGGGTTTTAAAGCCCTTTAAGCCTAATGATATATATTTAGATCTTTAGACCTAAATAATAACACACAATACACAACGCAATCAAAGGCAGCCGTCATCTCTTCTCAAGCACATTCTAGGGTTCCTTGTAGAGAGCACTTGAAGCTGTGGACATAGTAGTAACTGTTCGAGTAACACTACACAAACGCGAGTATCGTAAGGCCAATTTCACAAGATCCAATATTATTTCCGCTGTGTATACATGTACGCATACTTGTATTAATTTTCCTACAACAAATAACCTAAAAAAATAGAGTACAATTTATTCCTCACATTTTTATTTTTATAATTAGTATAGATAGATATTTATACAGAAATAGAGCCTGGTAGAGCATGCCATCAACTCAACCACCACCCCACCCCCCAAAAAAAAGAAAAGAAAAAGTATTAGCTATAAGTTAAAAA
This sequence comes from Lonicera japonica, assembly GCA_021464415.1. Taxonomy (NCBI): domain Eukaryota; kingdom Viridiplantae; phylum Streptophyta; class Magnoliopsida; order Dipsacales; family Caprifoliaceae; genus Lonicera; species Lonicera japonica. The sequence goes on along the minus strand of JAKCWG010000901.1, from coordinate 91,230 downwards.
ACTAAATTAATTTTCCTAGCCTAATTAAGTAGACTACATTATTAAATTCTGGATTTGTCATGTCACTTTAAAAAGAATAAAGAATCTATAAATTTGGTTCTTCACTTTGCTCCATAAACACCTGCAAAAAAGCATAAATATTTTTTCCAGATTTTAGGGCAGAGAAAGTATACAGAGAAATGCTAGTTAATTGAAAGTAAAAGGGAATTATTTTCATCTTTATGGAAAGTAAATATGTTTTGTGATAATAAGATTTATTTATGTGTATGGTCCAGAATTCTTACTCTTAAAAAACAAGAATTGTAAGACACGGTAAAGTGATTATGTTCTGGAAGAAAAAATTGGACTGTAATTTCGAACATTTGAAAAAAGGAATAAGGTAATGTTATTTTGGGCGGAAGGAGTATTACAACTACAAATAAATACACCCCATGTCTTAAATTAAGAATTTACTTTGATTTTGATACTTTTAAGAAAATACTAATTTCAACCTATTCAATGGTTGAAAATATAATTCGTTTGGGGGTGGGGGAGGGAGGGTTGAGAGAGGAGGAATTTTCGTTATTATTGTAGTAAGAAGAGAAGACTTAAGATGTTTGCTTTTTAAAAAAAAATAAAAAATTAGTAACACACAGCCCTCTATGGGAAAAGGTTATTATCCAACCACTAGATTGACCATGTCAAAAATTAGATTGGAAAAATCAGTGCTCCCTCATCATTATTGTTTTATATTAAAATCTTATTCTTTATAAACTAAATGAAATTAAATGTCTCCCATATAGATTTCTTATTAGCTTCTTTTCTTCTTTTTTCCTCCTTCTTAGCGAATAAAATATTCAATACAATAGTTATAATGATCACATGTTATCACAAATCTAGTAAAAATAGAGGAAATCAGTTACGTGGACAAAACCATTTGATGGAGGAGAGAAAAGTGCACAGTTTTGAGAAACAATGTATGTGATAGCATATCATTTGTTGTATTGAATATTTTCTCCTATAACTTAGGATATTGAGGTCAATTAGAGCACCTAACTAGTTCCCCGGGGCATATTTAGGTTAATGTTTCCCATGGATGACAAACATAGAGATTGAATTGATAAATTATGAATCTCATAATTGAATTTCAAAACAAAAACAGAAAAGAGTTAGAATTTATAGTGGAAGTGAGAGTCTAACCTCATTCAACATTGTGGGAGTGGTCATTCTCAACAAAATTTACTGCTTGTGCCTTGGTGACAAGGCCGACGCGGCTAACCCGGTTTGTGTGAGTAACCCCGTATATCTTGTCAGCAACATTTACAAGCTCTTGCCGGAATGTTGTTGCTATAAACTGCGAACCGGTTGTGTTTGCCAAACGCTCAATCATATCTACCAAACAGAAGATTAAAGGATAACATCATAATAGTCTGTTACTATTTCAAAAGGGCAAAGGAGCCCCTACTTTTAAGGGGAGGTTATAACACTAAATTTGGTGATTTCATTTAAAACAAAAGTGTTCTTTTAAGGACGGTTGAATCCTTAACCTCTAAGTTGGTAATTTTGAAAATCTTACCACTGAGCTACTACTTAATCTATTATACAGTTTTCATTTTAACTAAGTTGATGCACGAGCAAATAAAGCATGGACAGGCTTCGCGTGTGCTTTAGTGTCTGGTTTTACAAAAACCCGAGTCCCAAAAAAAAAAAAAAGAGAGGTTGATATCAGATTTCTACGTTCTATAATTAGCACAAAAACTATGTTATCTCTATAAGAAACACCCATTTGTCATCCAAGTCTCAATGATCTAACCAGGGCCATGTCATATCCCGCACTGTCCAGCCCAGTAAGGATATTGTTCTTTTTGGGACGAAGCCCGCAGGATTCTGCTGTTCTTTAAAAAGCCTCTTACTATGAAGGACTAATGATGATATGTATATAACACATCAGTTACATCGTCTAATTAAGCAACATGGGATGACCACCCATAGTGAATTAGCCTAAAAACACCACTACAGCCACACTGGTGCACATCTAGCAGGCCGTCCACAATACTAGGGTTGTTACATGCTACTCCCGAGACATGTAGAGCATCGTAAAAAAACTGCCCCAGTACATAACATATTCTTAGGCCCGTCCTATTAAAGTATTTAAAATATTGGGCACTTTCCTTCTTTATAAAACCTATTATCGGAGCAAAGGTCCTCCGCAGGCGTGTGGTGCAAAGCGTGATAGTAGCCGGTAATCAATCAGCAAATGGGTTTGCTAACAGCACCCCAGAAGTTACTCCTCACCGCCACACGCACTACTTTTTAAACATGACGGAAAATCATTTCGAGCGTGCATGTTGTATCGAGGAATATTTGGGTGCCTTTAGCAAGGACCATCAACAACCCTGGAAGATATCATTACAAAAGAGAACACACAGAACAAATGGTCAGAAAAAGGATACTTGCAACAGCGGTTCTATACTGAGGATCGAGCGCAGCATCTATCTCATCAAACAGATAAAATGGAGCAGGATCACATCTCTGTATGGCGAAGATGAGTGCTAGTGCAACCACAGTTTTCTGACCTCCGGACAGCTGCTTCATTGACTGTGTTTCCCCTTGCCCAGTAAAAGAGACCTACCAAAGAAAGCCCAAGTCAAAATAAAACGACTTGAGCTAGAATCACCATAGGACTAATCTAAGAGGATATTTCCACACAGTGGGGATGGTATTATTAGTTGAAATAAAATGAATACTTATAGATGGAAATACATGCCTTCACTTTCACTCCAACGTATTTCTCAACCCTTCCTTCCACACGAGGTGCAAGAGACTGGTCGTTGTCATCAGAATCTTGATCACCATCCTGGAAGAAAAATCACCCAAAACAATAGATACTATAATCTGCAGATAGGTTTACAAAAATATCCATAAAGGAAAACAGAGTAATAAGTCTAGTAAGGAACAAGAGTGCCCTTCAACCACATTAATCACACATTAGTAAACTTTTGTTTTCTAACTTCAAATCTTTGATTTAAATCAGTTAAAGTACCTATATTATATCATAAAGATCAAGATTTTTCCTGTTAACCATCACCAAACCTAATACTAGTGAGTAGTGAAATCATTTCTTATATGAATTTTGAACTTCTAAGATAAATTATCAAATAGAACAGCATTGTAAACAAGAGAAAGAGAGAGAATATATTGTTGAACAAGGTCACATAATCCTAAACCCCGATGATAAAGAAAACACACACAAAAATAAATAAAATAAATTAACCTTTTTCTTTGTCATTACTAACGTTCCATGACCGCCTTGGACAAGTTCCGAAAAAGCTTCTCGAAAATGCTTGGCAACACCTTTGAAGGTACGCTCTATTGATTCATCTTTCTGTTGATCCAGCACAGATATAAGTTCTTTGATTTTCTGCAAAAAACAAAATAGAAAGAAAATATAACTTTTCAAGATATTATGAAAGATACAAGTCCAATACACCATGTCGTCTTTAGCTTAGACCACTATATGTTGGAAATCATATTTTTATTTATTGCAACCTTATTAGGTACTTCCCATTAATGAGGGTTCTTATAAATTTAGCCTTTGATTTGGAGTTGATTACATAATCTAGTATGCCCCTTTTCGTCGTCTTATTTATTTTTCTTCCTCGCTGTAACCCTAATACTATTACATACTTTTAGTAACTGAAAAGAAGAGATCCGACTGAAAAAAAGTACCTCATCACCAGCGATTAATTCCTCCTTCCTTTTCTGGAATTCTTCTCGCTGCTCTGCAAAATTTGCATACTGATCAAGTGCTTTTTTGTTTACATGGCTGAATTGTTCCAGTTGCTCATTGCAATTGTGAAGCATTTCATACAAGTCTTTTACGCTCTTCCTCTTATACCTGCTATTTGATCGATAAATCAGTATAAAAATGACAGGAAAAAACAGTGGCAAAGCCAGGAAATTGACCAACGGGGGCCAAAATTTGATCAAAAATCAAAACATACTAAATCATATTTAAAGTCATAAAATTTGAACGCAAACATAATACTATTAATAATAAAAATTCATATAACTTAAATAACAAATGCGAACAATTATGATAAATTACAATAATATTCTACAGTTTTTTATATTTTTGAAGTATTGGTGAATGGTAGTGATGAAAAAATGGTGTAGATAAAGAGAGGTTTGAGAGGTGAGTGAAGAAATGAAAATGGTGAAAGCAATGAAGCAGGAGAAATGAGTAGTGGTACCTTTTTAATTAATTAGGTTTAATATTTACAAACTATTTCTTAAGTTTCTGTATTTTACAATTATCCCCTCAAGTTTATTTTTATGCACATAAGTCCCTAAACTTTTTTTTTTTTTTATGACTCAAGCCAAGGAGAGGCAGCCCCGCGCCCCACCACCCCCCCCCCCCCGGAAAAAACTACAACGAGCATATTTTCTACTACAAGTTGCAACATTATCTATGGGATCCATTACCAATCCACACATATATACCACTGAGACTAAGAATCAAAATCATCTTAATTCTTATGGCAATTACAGCAATATATCAAATGCTATTTCGATATATGGTTCTACAATGGCCGTTAAGATAAATGAATTTAACAGGTATGCCAAAAGTACTGAGTGAAAGGAGAGTTTCCTTTTTCTCCTTGTAATTCAAAGGATGAAAGAAATGGATTCACACGACAAAGAATCCCTTTCCCTTGAAAACAACAAGCGTATGGGAGCATCACGGTAGGTCGAAAGATGATACAAGCATCGGAGCGAATGAGTGATTCGTGGAAAGAATTATTTCCTACCTCTCAATCCTCCCAAAATTTGACTCGATGACCATTGCTCGCCCTATACTTAATCAACTGAAATAAAGCGAAATAGACTAGTGAAATTAATTTCCAGGGGCTTTCATGAGAGAAACTGCTTCCTAAATTACCATTATGTCTCTTTCTTCTCTTACATTTACTACAAACAACAAAGAAACCCTCCTTTTCCCCGGTGAGAAATGAAGCTGGGATCTCCTAGATCCGGGTGAGCGCCTTTACAACAAATGCGCGTCTCTATACACCCTCTCGCACATTCCACAAATGCACATTCATATTGTATGAAATATGAAGCACGAAGTGGAGGGAGCAGATAGGTTGAAATCTATGTATTATAAGCAAAAATAAAATAGACCAACAAAATTCACTCCATTAGTCTTAATGGAATTTGTAGTTGTAATTCAGAGGAAGTATTACCCGTCCAAGGAATCAAAAGACAATGGACCCAATTCCCTGATTTTCTTCGAGTACTGTTCTTCTTTGGCGACGAGAATATTTCTTGTAGTTAATAGTTGTTCGAGGTCTTTGTTATTATCTTCGACTGCCCTTTGATAGTTATCTTCACTGTTCTGCATTCATAGGAAACCATATTAGCACCAGTAGTACCCTAGAAAATGAATTTGACATTCAAAGAGTACCACCTTTAACTCATTTCTTTTTTCTTTGATCTCTTGAAGCTTCCTGGTTTGTTCCTCTATGCTTTCAGAAACTCCTGTACCAGATAAGTATTTTCATAAGAATACAGCTTCATGGAGTAAATATAGTAGCTATACAAAACAATTTCTTTTAAGTAAAGGTTCATCTGATAAACAAGTTGAAAATGATTAAGTTAAAGATAAGCTGGAAAAAGAGTGATTTGGTGGGATGTTCTCTATCTTTTTCCATGGAATTTTTTCTACACGCAGGTCAAAGAATTTTGTTCCAATGGAAAAACCAAAAAAGCAATATAACATCTGACCAAATCACTCATTTCTTTCTCCAACTTCTCATAAAAATTAACCTTGTTTTCAATCATTTTCCAACCTTTTTATCAGAAACGCTAATAATTGCATAAAAAGCGTCAAAGGTCTCACTTTTGAGATGGCGTGTCACATCTTCAGCTAGCAACTCAGTGACCCTTAGTTCTTGCCTTTTTAGTTCAGCTTCACTATGTAACATTTTTGCCTCTTCTGAAGATTTGATTGCCTCCAATTCTTGTATCCTTTTTGCCAGGTTTGTTAAGAGATTGGTCTCAAGCTCGGCTTTTCTGGTCTCATTCTAAATTGAGGATGTGCCCAAATGAGAATAATAGAAGTGTTTTTCCGACATCTTATATAAATTAATCTTTTTACACTCTTTTTATTTTATTTTTTTATTTATCATTTTTTCCATGAAAAATGATGAAAAGATGAAGAATGTTTAGCAAACCTCTATACGATTTTTCCGGCAGGCAATAAGCTTCTCTTTCCACTCCGTTATTTCAGGGTTCAATCGTGACAGGGAATCGTTTTCCTCTGGAGTCAAGCAATCAGCAAGTTCTGTGCCCATCTCATCTCTTTTCATAGTGATACTAGTTTTAAGTTGATCAATTTGAGTCATTACATTTACATGCAACTTTCTCTGCAAAGTTTATTACAATAATTCAAGCAATTAGAACACTCAGATTACACAAGATGATGCACAAAAGTAATTTAAGGATTCTTACAACCTTCTTCTCAATGACTTTGGAAATGGAGTGCTGCTGATTTTTAGCATTAGCATTATCCCGTTTAAGCTGTTCCAACGCTGATTTGTCATACGCCAACTTGGCATCAGCTTTCTGTTGCTCACCAACAAGTTCACTAATTTTCTGGTCTATCTGTGTGAACAATTAAGTGAAAACTAGCAGCCAAAAAAGCTTTTTTAAGAAGATGGAAATTAGGATCAGCACCAAAATGTTGCGCCAAACCGCTCACAACCGAGCACGACGCAACGGGAAAGGATCTCACAAGCCCAAATGGTTTACCGAAAGAAGAACCGACACAAAAAAAGTACATCCACACTAGATAAATAGGAAATAAAGAAAAAAAATTGCACAAGACAAGGTTTTACCATGGTGTCGGCGTAAAAGCCACTATCCACCAAGATGATAGCTTCTATTGATAATTGGGAACAAAGAGTGATTACAAGCACACAAGAAAAAATTTCTCACAAAATTTAGCTCTCAACTAAATTCTAGGCTAAAAACAAGCTTATTCACAAATGAGCCAAAAAACAACAGTTAAAGGAATTTGCCTTAGACCATGATCGATCATGGAGCCCACTGCCACAATTTTGCCAATTTCACCAAATGTGACCCAAACTCACACAAAAGGGCTCTTTAGTGTGTACTATGGCTAAGAATGACATGTACTGACGTAATTAGAGAGAAAAAGGCCAGAGGAAGCTAAAGTACACATTATGGTCCTTGCTATGGGCACGTATTTTGTTTCTCCTTATTCTTGCACTCTCACTTCTATTTTGGTTAGCTTTAAATTGTCAATATTTTCAGTCATTTTCATAAATTTGCATACTTGGTTACATACACACATATAAATGCTGAGATTATATTTCTGTGAAACGGTGTGGAATCCATGTATACATGATGCATAACGAGCAAAAGCCCAAAAAAGGGTGTCGACCACTTTTGGCATCAGTGGACTGATCAGTTGACTGCTTGGTTCCGGAATGTTTTTTGGCTCTTTAGAAAGGGCCACACGTCTCTTGGTTTGGGGAAGAACTTGAGATAATTTTCAACACTTTTAGAGAGAGAAAGTCTTGTATAGGGTGAGGCTTGAGGGTTTTTGTACTTGTACACTTGATCTTTATCAATAGAAGCTATCATCAGACCGCGCGGTTTCGTTTTATTTTGCCGATATCACATAATTGCCGCGTGTGTTTGGCTGTTTTATTCTTCCTTGTTTCTTTGCTCGTAGTTGTGATTGTTCTTCTTTCCTATACCCACTTGTGTATTTATCATGTGATTGTGCTTCACTCTACATTAGCAAGTGGGTATTTGCACAACACAGACTTCATTTGATCCCTAGCGGTTGCCATCCCAGCATCGCAGTTGTTAAATCTAACTTGCCATATGCAGATAACTGGTTACTCAGTAAATAAAAATAAGTAACAACCCACATCGTAAAAAGTAAAAGTTTTGATTCTAGAGGCATTAAACTTAAATCTACGAGAAAGAGAAAAGAAAATAAAGGATATCTTTAAGATTGGATTCAACTTTCTCCAATTCAATTTTCTTCTCATCAATGGACTCCGTATTCTGTTTAATAGTGTTCCTTAACTTCAGTTTTGAATGCCTATAATCATAAAATCCTCCTGTCATCCAACCATTATGGCTCACTTTGTCACCTGTAACAAAAGAATGAAGCTGTGAAGACACCATGTACAAGCTAAAGTAGCCAGAAAAGAAATTGTACAAAAATGCTGGAGTAACCTTCCAATGTTATGCAGTCTAGGTCCCAAGTGCGTGCAACGTCCGTAGCCACATCCAGATTTCGGCAAATTACTGTTCTAGCAAACACCTACGTAGATGGCAGTTATTCCAAAGTTGAAGCATTCGCGAGGAGAAAAAGATAGAGGAAGAAGAGAGAATTTGCACAAACTCAATGCTTTCAAAAGTAACACGAAAATCAAATAATGTAACAGAAGTTTAAGATAAAAAGGGGGAAAAAAAGAATGGAAAATGACAAAAGCTGAATAACCAAAATATGTGTGTTGGAAGGCATGATATCCATTGTCGACCTATTATCTAATAGCTTAACCTTTTGGGAGAGAGGGTTTCTAACAAGATGAAAAGGAACTAGATTCTTAAATTGAAAAAGTTCAATTAAAGACAAAAATTGTAGTGCCAGTCTCAAATAACTCTCTCCGACTAAAAACTAAGAGGCCTAACACTAATATCATGAACCAGAAACATCAAATGTCCCTTTGATTTAAAGAAGGCGCTGGATTCACCATGCAGGATCTTTCAAAGGCCCTTTCCTTTGTTTTCCTACTTTAGGCAACTCTAGCACTTGAGGAAAAAAATCCCTCTAGACTGACGTTAAACAGCCGAAAAGTATGTGTGTATATGTATATATGTGTATCTATAAAGAGAGAGCTGGAAGAACCTAATTTCACCAAATAAAAGAAAAAAGGAAAAACCCAAAGCGCGGGTTAGGATACTATACTAGTCCAATCCAGGAAGTACAAAATCTTATCATATATATTGATAATTCAGTAGTATTGATAATTCAGTATTATTTATTTTATTTATTTATGTTATTTTAGTTGTGGATAGAATTCCACCTTGATAGGGACTCTAGGTTAATTAGGAGTTGTGTTTATTTCCTATATAAGGTGCGTTGTTTTCATTAGTTATTTTATGGAATAATATTATCATTCTCTCTAAATTATCATGGTATCAGAGGATTGGTTAGGAACTCCATATGCCGCCTAGGTCCAACTAAAACCCTAGGTCCGATTAAAACCCTACCCACGCCTAAAACCCTAGCCGCCGCCACTGTTTTTGCTCACTGGCGTGCGTAATAGGTGAGACTTCCCGGAATCAACCACGCAGGAGTGGTCGGAATTACCAGACGAGCAGAACCCCAAAAGCCACGCCGGAAACCGACGGCTCACGCGCCCTCACGCGCCACCGTCCCTCTGCGCGTGGATCCCACGCGCTGTGAGAATCCGCAAATGCAATCCCCGGGTCTCGGCCCCGTTCGTTGGGCGTCTGAAACGTCGGAAAGGATCCCGTCGTTCCATTTGCTTGGAGTGTTTTGATAATTCATATCGGGTGTCCTTCTATCCTGTTTCTAGGTACAAGAGAGTTCATTCAGAGTCGCCAGTACGTTTTACGAGAAAACGGACAAAAAGGGTTGTGTAAGGGGAAAGGCTATAGATAAGCCTTTCTTTACACATTTGTCTGCGAAACCAGGATTCTATAGGGTTCGGGAACTATATTACGGTTTGGGAAGGTGTTAAGCACCCATTCCGCCCTTTCGGTCTCTAGTGGACTTATATGTTTATTTTATGTTGAAAAACTTGGATGCTTTTACTGACAGTCTACTACTTTTCAAATGAAAAAACCCTAATTTCTGGGGGAAAACGGGAAAGGGATAAAAACCTTTGTGTTCCGAGATCCGATGTTTTTATTATTGAAAGATATAAATACAAATGACAAAACCTTTTATTTTGAAAGAGTATCCCGTATTATTTTCTCAGATAATGACGGTTTTCTCGTGTTGTGATTACTTTAGTAAAAGTTCGGATTTATATCGGGACTGATTTAATATGGAACTAGAACTCTTTGAGGAGAGTTTTATCAGACACGTCGCAGTCTATAGAAGAGACGGGATATGTTGATTTTAGTTCCTAGATAAGTCTTATCAGTCCGGGTTTTGAAAACAGAATTTTATCCGGATGGTGATATGCTTACACTTCTGGTTTTGCAAATGGTTTTATCAGGGTCTTTTGTTTTGAATACGGTAGACTATTTATAACTTGGCAATAAGTTTATTCAAATAAAACGTGGACAAAACAACAGAAATAAAACAAGTACACAGATAAACCTGATTTTCGAGCGCGTTAGGAATCTAGCACAACCATGTTGCCACTTCGCTTACTAGGACGGGGATCGACCTAATATACAAATATACAAATATCTTATTTAATTGCCAGAAGAGACTTTATTTACCTTCCCGACGAGAATAATAATAAGAAAGAGAATATAATATGGCAGAGAGATCTCCGGCGATAATAATCTTCTCTTTTTTCAGATATTTCCAAGAATTCGATTCCAGAAATGAGACACGTCGAGTGTCGAGAATAGATTCGATTTCTTCAGAAATAAGACGATAATCGAAAATGCCTGTTGCTGTTTTCTGCTCTAAAACTGCTGTTTTTTGCTCTGTTTTTGGTGTTTTGTTGTTGTCCAACTTGCTGTCTAGAACCCATGGGGGTGCTGGCCTATTTATAGTGACGAAAAGGTGTATGTCGCGCGACAATCTTGACTGTCGCGCGACATTCTACTTTAATGATGATTCTGACTCACTGATGAGTCAGAAAGTGGAGTGGTGGGCCATTTGTCGCGCGACATGTCCCTGTAAAGTGGATTGTCGCGCGACATACTGCTTTTAATGATGATTCTGACTCACTGCTGAGTCAGAAAGTGGAGTGGTGGGGTGATTGTCGCGCGACATGTCCCTGTAAAGTGGGATTGTCGCGCGACATACTTGAATGTCGTGCGACATTTCCATTAAAAACAGGTTTGTTTGGCCAAGAAACGCTTCCGGGGCAGTCTCAGGTGTTCGGGTGGGTCCCGGACTCCAGAAACAACAGTTTTCGAAGGTCGTTAGGGTTCTTGTGGGGGTCACGGATCGGGGTGTCTACACGCGCCGTCAGTCTCCGCCGCGCGTGAATGCTCCGATTGCTGCCAAATTTTCCAGGTTCAATCGTCCCACTGTTCCGCTGCTTATTCTGGTACTGTTTTGGTCCTGTGGTACTGTTTCGTCATAGTTTTGTGGTACTGTTCCGGTTTGGTACTATTCAATTGGTAGTGTTTTGGTACTGTTCAACTGATTGGTTGGTTTGGCTAGTTTGATTCTTTTACGATATGAACTATAAACTTGCTATGGTGGGTGCTAGTAGTCCGAGTCTCACAGATTCATCTAGTAGTTCTACCACAACCCCGTCTTCTACGTCCACAGATTCTATGTCGTAATTTGCTACTATTTATTCGGTGAGTGAAAGTCCTGTGACCAATATTAGTCACAAATTGAATGGAAGGAATTACCTCGAATGGGCACAATCAATGAGGTTGTTTATTGACGGCAAAAGAAAATTAGGTTACGTGAATGGTGAGGTGGTACCACCACCATCTAACGACCCGGGATTTAAGTCGTGGCGCGAGGAGAATTCGATGGTTACCTTGTGGTTGATCAATTCCATGGAGGCTGGACTTGGTAAACCCTATATGTTCCTGCCGACCGCTCGAGATATCTGGCACGCGGTTAAAGAAACGTACTCGGATCTAAACAACTATTCTCAAATGTTCGAACTCAATAACCAGTTGTGGAAGATGCAACAAGGGGATCGTGGGGTTACATCCTACTACCATGATATGATGGCCATATGGCAAGAGTTGGATTTGTTTGAAACTGAAAAGTGGGAAAACCCGAATGATAATGCTCGTTACAAGAAGAAGATTGAGGGAGGTCGGGTGTTTGTCTTCTTGGCTGGACTAAACAAGGACTTAGATGAAGTTCGGGGTCGTATTTTAGGTAGAATACCTCTGCCCACTATCAGAGAGGTGTTTTCAAAGGTACGAAGAGAAGAGGCTCGACGATCCGTGATGTTGAAAGACGAACGGGAGCCTCGTACAGATGGTGAGGGCTCTGCACTGGTAGCCCTTGATAAAGCCGTGGACAGTGACAAGCGGGGAGGAAAGCAGAAATTGTGGTGTGATCATTGCAAGTGGTCATGTCATACTAGGGATAGTTGCTGGAAACTTTATGGTAAACCAACAAATTGGAAGAAGCGTGATAACAAAACGAGGGGTGGAACACGAGCATTCCAAGCAAGCAATGCAGATTCAATACAACCATCTTCCTCAGAACCACTTCCATTCACAAAGGAACAATTTGAGCATCTGTGTAAAATGGTTCAAGCCCATTCCTTAGGAAACTATGACTACTCATGTTCCATAGCTTAGTCAGGTAATAAGTTTACAGCTACAATTGCCTGTATCAAATCCCAGAGCAACTGGATATTAGATTCAGGGGCCACTGACCATATGACCGGTATCTCGGAATTTTTTTCGTCATATACTCCATGTGTAGGGAATCAAAAGGTTAAAATTGCTGATGGTTCTTTTGCTGCGGTTGCCGGCAAAGGAACCATAATCGTCTCCCCGTCTCACTCTTAAAGATGTCTTACATGTCCCTAATTTATCGTATAATCTTATATCTGTCAGCAAATTAGCTCTTGATCTCAATTGTCAAGTTAACTTTTGGTCTTCTCATTGTGAATTTCAGGATTCAAATTCAGGGAAGACGATTGGGGTTGCTAAACAGGATGGGGGTCTCTACTTCTTTAATAATGGGTCTACCTCTAGAAGGCAAGACCGGCAGACTTGTTTTAATTCTGTTTCTGTTTCTTGTGATAGTCAGATTTTGCTATGGCATTATAGGTTAGGACATCCAAACTTTCAGTATTTAAATCATTTGTTTCCCAAGTTATTAATGAATAAAAAATTGCTTAAATTTCGGTGTGAATCTTGTGAATTAGCAAAACATCAACGCACGGTCTTTCCGTCTCAACCATATAAGAAATCACAACTTTTCACCTTGATTCACAGTGATGTTTGGGGTCCCTCTAGAGTGCACACTTGGTCTGATAAACGTTGGTTTGTAACTTTCATTGATGACCACACTAGAGTATGTTGGGTCTTTCTTTTAAAAGACAAATCAGAAGTTGGGAGTGTGTTTCAAAACTTTTACACCATGATACACACACAGTTTCAAACCAAAATTCAAATTTTTCGGAGTGATAATAGGAAGGAATTTTTTAATAAGATGTTAGGGGATTTTTTCGTAAAAAATGGGATAATTCATCAAAGTTCTTGTAATTATACTCCTCAACAGAATGGAGTTGCCGAAAGGAAAAATAGACATCTACTTGAAGTTGCTCGTGCTCTAATTTTTCAAACTAAAGTTCCAAAATACCTTTGGGGAGATGCTATTTTGACTGCTACTTACCTTATTAATCGGCTTCCAACACGAACTTTGAAATTTAAAGCCCCTATAAAATTGCTTTATGATCTATTTCCCAACACTTGGTTATTAGGGGATATTCCCTTAAAAATATTTGGAAGTATTGCCTTTGTTCATAATCATGACCCCAAAAATTCTAAACTTGATCCTAAGGCACACAAATGTATTTTTGTAGGCTATCCTACAAATCAGAAAGGGTATAAATGTTTTGATCCGATTTCCAAAAAATTATATATATCTATGAATGTTACCTTCTTCGAGGGGCGATCCTATTACAACTCCCATCTTCAGGGGGAGAGCACGAGTGAAGATGGTGGTTGCGGTTTTGATAATTCAGTCGTTGATGTTTTGTATGAACAAGTACCTAATTATTTTAACACACAATTTGAGAAAACAAATGAATTAAATATTGAAGATACTTGTGTTGGTAATGGTGAACAACCAGGGTTAGTGTCATCCCAAAATCTGACTACCGATGGACCAGAGATGTGTGCAACACGGTATAAAGGTCTTGTTTATTCTAGGAAAAATCCAGAACAAGGAAGGAAAGAAACCATCCCTCTGCAACCCCGAGAATCCAACCTGGAGGTGGATCATGATACTCACGATGACTCTTCCGAGATACCTGAAGGTAGTTCTCAAGCTAATATCGAATCAACTCAGTCTGATCAACCTGATCTCCCTATTGCTCTTAGAAAAGGAGTCAGAGCGTGTACGAAATCTCCCAAATATCCCATTTCGAACTTTGTGTCATATAAAAATATCTCACCCTCCTATTCTGCATTTATCTCTCGTGTGTCGAATGTGGTTATTCCTAACAATGTTCAGGATGCTCTAAATGTTCCGAAGTGGAGAGAAGCGGTGTATGAGGATATGAGAGCGCTGGAGAAGAATGCTACTTGGGAGAAAATAAAGCTTCCAGAAGGAAAGACAGTTGTTGGTTGTAAATGGGTATTCACTGTGAAGTATAACTCAGATGGGTCAGTGGAACGGTACAAGGCTCGTCTGGTGGCTAAAGGCTTCACTCAAACGTATGGAGTCGACTACTCCAAAACTTTTTCTCCCGTGACAAAATTAAATACAGTTCGGGTTCTCTTATCAGTTGCAGCTAACTTGGACTGGCCTCTGAATCAGTTAGATGTGAAGAATGCCTTTTTGAATGGAAACCTAGAAGAGGAAGTCTATATGGAACCTCCACCTGGTTTTACTGAGGAATTTGGGACAAAAATCTACAAGCTAAAGAGGTCTTTGTATGGCCTTAAACAATCCCCTAGAGCGTGGTTCGAAAGATTAACGAAGTTCTTCAAGGGCCAAGGGTATAATCAAGGGCAGTCTGATCATACTCTCTTCACTAAGACGTCCATAAGAAACGAACTTTATGTTCTCATTGTTTATGTGGATGATATGATTTTGACAGGGGATGATGTTGAAGAAATGAATCGACTGAAGCGAAATCTTGCTAGAGAATTTGAGATTAAGGATCTTGGTGACCTACGATACTTGCTTGGAATGGAGGTGGCCCGTTCAAAAAGTGGTATTGTAGTATCACAACGGAAATATATTTTGGATCTGCTGTCAGAAACTGGGATGAGTGGGTGTAAGCCATCGGATACTCCCATAGAACTGGGTACCAAGCTAGGAGATGTTAAAGATGGTGTTCCAGTCGAAACAGGGAGATACCAGAGGTTAGTTGGGAAACTAATCTACTTGTCTCATACGCGCCCTGACATTGCTTTCGCTGTGAGCATGGTTAGTCAGTTCATGCACTCACCATGTGAAGAGCATCTAGAGGCGGTGTACCGTATTCTTCGTTACCTCAAAGGCTCCCTAGGGAAAGGTCTGTTCTTCAGGAAGAACGATAAAAGAGGGATCGAGGTGTATACCGATGCTGATTGGGCTGGCTCGGTTACTGATAGACGGTCTACGTCTGGCTACTGTACGTTTCTTTGGGGCAACTTGGTTACATGGAGAAGCAAGAAGCAAAGTGTTGTCGCAAGTAGCAAAGTGTTGTCGCTCGAAGCAGTGCAGAAGCTGAGTTTAGATCAATGGCTCAAGGAGTATGTGAGGTTCTTTAGCTACAAAGGGTCTTAGAGGAACTCAAAAGGCCAATAAGTCTCCCAATGAAGCTATACTGCAATAACAAGGCTGCTATCAGTATTGCCCACAATCCAGTCTTACATGATAGGACAAAACATGTTGAGATTGATAGGCACTTCATCAAAGAGAAACTAGAAGGTGGAATTATATGTACTCCCTTTGTGTCTAATCAACAAGTTGCAGATATTTTGACCAAGGGCCTGTTAAGGCAACCGTTTGAATTTCAAGTGAGCAAGTTGGGCTTGACGGATATCTTCGCACCAACTTGAGGGAGAGTATTGATAATTCAGTAGTATTGATAATTCAGTAGTATTTATTTTATTTATTTATGTTATTTTAGTTGTGGATAGAATTCCACCTTGATAGGGACTCTAGGTTAATTAGGAGTTGTGTTTATTTCCTATATAAGGTGCGTTGTTTTCATTAGTTATTTTATGGAATAATATTATCATTCTCTCTAAATTATCAATATACTCTTGCTTCAAATAGAATTTTGCTTCCTAAAATATGTGTGTATATGTATGTGTATATATATAGAGAGAGAGATGTTATCTATTAGCAATGTTGGAGCTATATGCACGACTAGCTAGCTCAACAGATAATCAGAGTGAGCTGCTTGTTAATGTGCTCTGTGTAAAAAAGGAAGGAGCACTACCGGAGAATCGTGGGAACAACAGTTAGAATAACCCTAAGGTCAAGTTGGCTAATATAGGCTGATAGAGATTACATAAAATATGACTGATGGATCCCCTCAAACTCTACCTGACAATTGCTTATATATAAGAAAATTCCTTGAACACATCATGTTAAGCATATATCAAACTAATTCGAAGAAAACAAGTTGCCGCGCTGAACCTTATGAAGCATCATAGAGTCTCTAGTTTCATCTTAGGACAACAAATTTATCACCTTAAACTTGCACATTATGAGAGCTGAGGCAAATCTTGATATTAATATCCAAATCTTCGTATAAATAGCCCAAAGGGATCAAAGGGAGAAGAAACAAACGTTGAACAAATGCACCACAAACCAAGACCATTGAAGCCAATGATATTAGAGGAGCAAGAGAGGGGGGGGTTGGAAAATTCATGTTCCAGAGAAAAACCAACTGCCATATAGAAGAAATTTGATGGTTTTCCATAAGGTAGGAAACATGTCTCTGCTACAGCAAAATGAAATGCATTAAATTTTCGCCCAGACAGATAATGGTTTTTTGGGAACCATTTGAGAATTGAGACAGATGACATTCATTTGAAAATTGACACCCCCATCAGCCCATTGTTCAATTATTGAAGCAAGAACAATTGATGGAAAGATTCACCACACAAGAAGAAAATATCTTTGAATGGATGGGCAGCGGATAGCTGCTGGCCACTGGAAACCACAACCAACTATACCAAGAAGAAATTTGTCGTTTGGCATATCGTTTAAATAAGCCAGCCATGTGTATTTATTGGGATTCTGATTAAGGCTATAATTAGGAAAGAAAATAAACAAGCATCTAAAAACCAAAGCAACTAAAATTAACAAATGAATCTGGAATATAAATCAAGCTGAATCCCATATTTATTGGTATTCTGATTTACAGAATGTGTGATTTAGACACAAGAAGGTCAACCACAGATTATGCGTTCATTATTGATAGGGGGCGGTGTCTTGAGAGTCTATGTTACAACCAACAAGTGCCTTGTTGATGCAGAGGCAGAATACGTGACACTCACAGATGCATCTAAAGAAGCCGTTTGGTTGAAAAAGTTTGGTGACTGAATTAGGGCTAAAGAAATGAGGTATCATAGTTCATTGCTGTTGGAAATCATATTTATCATTATTATCAACAGGCACCATAGATTAGTTGTCATGGATTGGTTATTAAGTGTTATTAGATTTAAATTATACATTCCACAAATAAGGGATCTTAGAGATTTAGTCTTTAATCAGAAATTGATCATATAGGTTACTATATCCTCATTTTGCGCATTTACTCATTGTAACCCTAAGTTTTTACATATAAATATAGACTCTCATCAGAACAGTTTATAATATCTAACCTCCATAAAAGCCGGAGTATATTTGTGAGGGAATCTCAATTTCTTCAGAACAGGTATCACATCAGAACTTTCTGGATAGGTAACTTGTTGGGCCTGTACCATATTCAATGGAATAAATGTAACTCTTCCGTTTTCTTTACCAAGGTCTTCAATCATCTGTGTTGATGTCTCATCATTTTCAACCACCAAATGAAATAAGCTGTAAAAGATAGATTATGAGTTACACAACATTATGTCAATCACAGAATAAACCTATAATAAGAAGTTGACAAACTTTTTAACGAGAGCCCAAAAAACAATATAACAACAAATCGGAGTTTAAAGAGCATGATATACATTGCTGGCCACTACCTAACAACTTAAACTTTTCGGAGAGATGGCTCCTAATATGGAATCAGAATGAGGTTATTTACCCATATGTCAAACGCAACAGCCACAAAGGGTCCACACCACCCTATATAATTGGTCTACATGTTTGGGCCAAAAATTATAACACACGTGAGGGCTACATTGAGACTAATCCCACATCAGAAAATGGAATTCCGCAAAGCAATATATAAGATAAAAGGCAAACACCACCCGTTGCTAATTGGTTTGGGGTTGGCGAAATCTAATACGGAGTTTTGAAACCCAAAACAAATAAAAAAACTTCTCGTTTACCTGTTTCCTGCAGCAATTTCAACAGCCGTAAAATACTTTTCCTCACAATCGAGCAAGTCAAAAATCGAGAAATATTCTTCTTTAATTCTTTTTCCCATTGACTGCTGCCTGTGTGTCCTTTTAAGAAAACTCATCCCTCTCCTAATATCCTGAGAAATTTACATGAAAAATCCAGTGAACCCATATTAACAGATACAAAACTGTCGGCTTCTAAGAAAGACCGAAGAGTCTGTTTGAAAATATGATTGATTGTCATAAATTTTATGATCTTTATAAATTTATACAAGAATCCTGATTAATTTTGATATCACTTGCGATCCAATTTTTTGATAAACATTTATAACATTTTGGCCTCTCTAGTATTACTGGAAATCATATTTTTAGTATCATTATAAGGTGCCATAAATTGTTACAGGTATCTATTGTGCATCCTATAATCATATTTTATTTTAATTTATCTAGTAGAGCATGAGCATACAGTTTTGAGTAAAGTCAACCAATTACATAATGCAATTGGTTTTATCTGTGTTTAATTGAATTTTGTAAACTTTGCTGTGGGATTCTATTCTGCACTGCAAATTTTGGGATATATGGTGTAAGAGGAACAAAAGAGCCTTTCAGAATGTGAAGATGCATGTTTTTTTTCCCTCCAAAATACTCTCTCCTTCCAAATTAAGTGTCTTACTCTAATATTTTGTAATCACCCACATCCCACATTGGTAGTGTAATGGGGAGATCCTTGGGTTATATGCGGGCTCAAGGAATCCCAATAACAACTTGGGCTAACCATTTTGGGAGTGGACCCGGATTCTTACATATGAAATCAGAGGGGACCCAGGTGCACTATGTGGATGCGTGTTTTGAGGCTGAATATGAGCCATTATTGTTGTTGTGTGAGCCCCCCTAACAAGGACGTGAGCAGGGGCGTAGCCAGGAATTATAAGTGACCCGGGCTAAGAATTAAACAATGACAACGTTAAAATATAACAAACCAAAATGCAACTATAATATATTCAAATGCATTCAAAAGATACCAACTTTTTATATACGTTGGAAGTGCAGATATGAAATATTCAAAAATATACAAAAAAATATAATAATTTCTCCTTATATCTAGCCATGTACGCCATAAATACAAACAAAAAGACATAATAGCCTATCGTAATTGAACCTTGCGCTCCTTAATAGAATCAAAATGAAGGTGGTAAATGCATTGATAAAATTTTAATAGGTGTAGAGTAGTAATATTAGAAAAAATGAGGTGGGCTATACACATTTATATACACATATATTTATAAATAAAATTTAAGTCTACTACTAAAAAAAAAAATAAAAAAAATTAGACCCGGGCTACAGCCCGGGGTAGCCCAAGCACAGCTACGCCCATGGACGTGAGGGCCTTAACAAGGGGAGCCTGTAACGACCCACATCGCACATCGGTAGTGTGGAATCATTGGTGTGTGAGCCCCCTCTAACAGGGACGTTAGGGCCTTGACAAGGGGGGAGTTTTTAATGACCCATATACCACATCGTTAGTGTAATACGGAGATCCTTGGCTTATATGTGGGTTCAAGGAACCTAAATTACCGCTTGGGCTAGCCATTTCGGGGGAGGACCCCGGTCTTTACAACTTTCGTATATAACCCAATCAATGGTTGAAGACAAAACTTATTTGATAATGTGCATTCAGTACATTGATTATGTCCAAGAGAGGAAAGTTGGACTCTTAATTGATTATGTTCTGAGAGTTCATTGCTGAGTTCCAAGGAATTGGTATTTTATTTCAGAAATACTCTATTTTGTCTGGTTATATGTGCATATCAATACGGTGTAAGTATTGCAGTTGCCTCTGCTAGGCGGCGCATTGTAGAGCTCCTTTTATTTTACTAACTTTTTCTCAAATAATGAGCTAGGATTCTTGATGCAATAGTTATTGTGGCACAATCACAACATCTGCAAAATTAGAAACTTATATAGTCTGCAATTACTCACACGAGGAATCGAGAACTGTAGGTTTCTCTGCACGTTTGTAACTTCTGTTTTAAGCAGATCAATTTCATTAGCTAGATCATTTTCTTTCCACCACAAATACCTGAACAAATTAGCAAACTTCATTAAAATGAAAAGCAAACGTTCAAGTTCATCAACTCTTTCTCTGGTTTCCATGTTAGAGGATTTTTTTTTTAAAAAAAGTTCATCAGAATCTAACAAAAATGTGAAAAATCCCATACTTCCGCTCATCGTTCAGTTTGTCCCTCTGTGACCTAAACTGATTGTAACTGCCACGATTCTGAGATATAACGGATTGTAATGCTGCTATTTCAGTTT
This sequence comes from Lonicera japonica, assembly GCA_021464415.1. NCBI lineage: Eukaryota > Viridiplantae > Streptophyta > Magnoliopsida > Dipsacales > Caprifoliaceae > Lonicera > Lonicera japonica. Next base: position 70,518 of record JAKCWG010000901.1, on the reverse strand, counting down.
CAAAACCTTTAATGCGTGTTTCCGCCTTATCCAGCTCGGTTTTAAGCTGATCAATTTCATCATTGAGTTTTTTCTCCTGAAAACATACTAAATAAATGAACAACTTCTATTGTATAATATGAAGCTATTGAAAAAATAATTCCATTGAAGTAAAACTGATGCAGACAATACCTAATATGAAGATATTCTACTGATTCTGAAGGAAAATAATTATGGGGATTTGATTAGGCAAATTTTATTTTGGGGGATTTGATTTGAAGCTAACATAGTCGGCTAGGAAAACAGAGGGTGAATTGAGAATTAGTTCTCCTCTGCCCTCTCTTTCCTGTCTTTTTTTTTTTGATAAGAAACAGAATTTTATTGGAACTCAAAAGATGATTACATCAAAGGAGAAGCAAGGGCCAAATCACAGTGAATGAAATTCCACTGAGATTTGCACCCAAGAGTACAAATAACGACAAAGCAGATTACAACCCAAACAAGAAATCAACACAGAAAGCCAAAACAGTCCAATCCAAACAAAAGGCGCCCTCTACTATCAAAAATATTGGATGCTTTAGCCCACAATCCGACTAAAACACTGATTTGATTCCATAATTCTGCTACTGTGCTGCTTCTCTCTTCAAAGACCGTTCTATTTCTTTCCAACCAAATCACCCATGCCATGGCCAAAGCTGTGATTCTACATAGGCTTTTCATATTACAGTTAACCTGCTTGAACTGCATTTTAGAGCTAGGAAGTCGGCCCACCATCTTGGGAAGGCTCCCACTAATCCAAACAGCTCAAAGATCAAAACCCACACTTTTTGGACAAAACCACAATGTAGAAGGATATGATCTATGTCTTATCCACTTCTTTTGCACAACACACACCATGATGGTAACAATCACATATAAGGCCTCCTCTCTTGAATTACGTCACAAGTATTCACTCCACCTCTCAACAGTAGCCAAGCAAACACCTTAACTTTGGAATGGACCCCGTGTTTCCAAATGAAGTTAGATTGTGTGAATGAGAATATGGATGATGGTTGTCATAGGACATCAGAAAAGGACTTAAAAACCCAAGGGGTTGCCACAGCAGTAAGGGCGAACTTGGGACTGTGTGGGTAGGCACACGGTCTCAAGTTCGATTCCCACTGCGTGAAACCTTTTTTGGGCGACTGGGGGTGTCTCGCAGTCGAGCGACTAGGGCCTCAAGGGATTAGTGGGGGTGGGGCTTTGATACCCATGGTTAAAAAAAAAAATAGACTGAAAAGAAAATTCCCCAAAATGGTGAACAACCCAAACCGCTTATCTAAAGAATTTTGATTGAGACGCATATTTTGAACCAATTCCATCAAAGATGTGAATGCTTCACTTTACCTGTACTTGAAGTTTCTTAGGAAGGTTAAGTCCCGTGAATAACTGGGACTTGGGGACCAAGAGATGACTGAGTGGATCGTCATGTTGTGATTTTTATAAAGGCAATAAAGTCTTGGAAAGGACTCTTTCAATGGACAGTTCCCCACTACCAAAAATGAATTCTCTCTCCATTCCCCACTACCAATTGTGTTTTGCACAAATTCGCTCCACACTTTAGCTATTGATTTCCAAGGAGAGCGCAGAGAGCTATTAATATCATTGTTAGCGTCCCACCCATTTGGATGAGAACCATACTTACTATAATTACATGCCAAAGCGAGCCTTTTCTGACGGGAATCTCCATAACCATTTACTGAGCAAGGTATAACCTTTTTCTTTTCCTAGCGAAACAAGGTATAACTTTTTTCCCTTTACCATTCACAACTTGCTGTTCATGTATTTATGATTGGAATGAAAAACAAGTTGAACATTGTATGTTCAAGCAGAGTTGCACAGCTGTGGGAAAATTGATCTAATTAGTTGTAGTGAACTTCATTTTATGCATCTTTTGGTAGAAACTGGACACATAGACCTTTCCAGAAATGTATGGTAAAGCATCCACTATCTGGCAATTAGAGTTAAATCTGTGAAGTTGGCACAATTATTCATTTCAAGAACATGGCATACTCTTTTTTTTTAAGAAGGGAGAAGAGGAGAGGGATCTGTGCATAGAAGAAGAAGAGGGATTTGCGTTTGTGTTTTTATTTTGAAAGAGGGTAGAATAGGTAATTCACAAACTTAAACGTTGATGAAATTTTTAAGTTTTAAGTGATAAAAATTAAGTTTCCAGATTTAAGTGTTGGTTACCAAACAACTTTGAATTAAGTTTTCAGATTTAAGTGGTTGAAACAAACAACCCCTAAGTCTCTCCCTTTAATTACAAACAACGAAAAACCACTCCCCCTCCCCAAGTGAGACTCAAACCTGAAACATCCATTTGATGTTTAGGAAGGTGGTGATACACATGAAATTATATTACTAATTGGAATGTGTGATTGGATTAAGTGAGGAGCCTACAACATCAAACGGACAGAAGATATAGATGGTTGTTGTTAACGTAGACTTGAAGTGATTGTCATCCATTTTGTCTAGTGCACAATAGCTAGCTATACTTATTGCTTAATGGAAAGGGGATAATTATTGTGATAGTCTAATTCTAGCTTGTGTAGAATTGCTATATATATGTTTGGCACGTGCAGAAGGGATAAGTAATCATAACAGGCTATCTCTGGCTTGTGTAGAATAGCTATTCATACTTTCGGATTGTGCAGAAGGGATTTGCTTTATTTGTGGCTTGACGACATGTACATTCAGTGAGCCTATTTAGCTCAAGCTTTTATTGTTTTTCTATTACAAATTGTGGAATGCATTATCAAGGCTAGGGATGCTTAGAAGATCAAGGCCATGTACATTATGTAATTATTGTATACATATGGTATCACCATATAGTATGTAATGAATAAGACATGGAATACATAACTTTTTTTATTAGAAATAGAAAACTTGTATTATAGATAGTGAAGAAAATTACTCAAGTATTATGCCACCTTAATCTTGGGAGAACAACTTAATACAGTGATACAAATCACTATAGATAGCTACCTGCATTTGATTTGAAGACAATGCTCGTTCGTACTCGTCAATTACATCTTGAAGCCACTTGTCACGAGCGGCTTTACTAGAAAACTCAGTTGTACGACCTTGTTTCTGATAAAGAATGTTGAGATGATTTTCACGCTCCATTATCCTATGAATCACATGTAAACAATTGAAATTTTGAAGTCGAGATTTGAGTGAAAAGTTAAGTCAATCAATTTTTCCAATTAAATTATATTCAAATACAGTAAAATGTAATCGTCCAATGAGGCAAAGGAATACATTTTTTACACTATTCAAAATTTTAGGCAGATTTACCTAGATTTTTTTTATAGTGTTAAAATTTTATAATCATACCCTCGTGTAATGTCCTCTTCCTCTCTGACTTGCTTGTGGTACAATGGCTTGATTTTGTTGAGCTCATCTGTGGATTCCTCGATTTCTCTGCGGAGAAGCTCAACCTCTTTTGTTGCATCTTGCTACACCATTATACTATAAAATCAGCACGTGTCTATCTTTCTAACCACAGGCGGAGCTACGAAATTTTTTAAGGATGCAAATAGAATACAATATTATTTATATAAAATTAAGGAGGGAAATTTGATATTGATATTATTTTCGTTCAAGAATCAAGATTGGAGGGAGTAATACTAATAATTCCAGTGATCTTTTCTTGAAGGTCTTTTTCATTCTATAGTTGGTGGAACGATACCTTGGCTTTAATAATTCCAGTGATCTTTTCTTGAATGTCTTTTTCATCAAGCTCAAGCTGAGCACGCATTTGAATAGCATCGACCTGTTGCTTCTCTAATGCTTCTTTCTCTCTAATTAAACTTTGAACTTCTCTTGTCAAATCTTTAGCTGACTTGTCCAACTCGTTCAACTCTTCTACCACGTCTGACAAATTTTTATTCCTCTCAGTTGATTTTTCGGAAACATTGTTCCGAGCCACTTCTACCTGCAATAATGATATATGTTTACGCTCAGGTACTAAGACTTGAGCAATAAAAATAATACTCCGCCCGTCTCGGTTGATTGTAAATATATGTTCTACACACACCCGTGTTTATATATTTTGAGAAAACAAACATTTTTGGTAAAACATTAAAATCAATAAAAGAATTGAGACAATCACTACAACTACTTATGTCAAATACCAAGCAGATGCCGTTCAATCTACGGTCCATGTAATTATCAATGCTTATATCAAACCAATACCAACTTATATAACAAAAAAACATCTAAGCTTCTTATTCTTCTTTTTCTATTTTACTTTCTGAAAGGAAAAACTGAAATCTTATAAGACTTTGAATTATCTATAATATTTAATATAATTTTATTTCGAATTCTATTATTTTGTCAATCAGACTTAAGATCACTGTCCTACATATCTTATCTGTGAAACTCAGTATTTATCATATGCCTTGTTCAGGGTGCTCGGGTTGCAATCAAATTCCCAATCTTATGGGTACGTCCAATTGGTGCAAAGTATTTATGGTAGGCCTTTTTATATATACATATAGCTGTAGGCTTCTCTAGTATAATTTTATGGTGTGATATTATATCAATTTCAGAATCTCTGCTTGCAATAGTGTTCATTTAACAACACGGCTTCTCACCCAAAATGGCTAGCCGAAGTTGTATTTGAGATTCATGGAACCCATATCTAAGCAAGAGCACCCATTACACCACCAATGTGATATGTGGGTCGTTACAAACTCCTTCCATTAAGACCCAATATCCTCATTGTGGTGAGTTCACAAACCAACGGTTTCAGCTCATTCACATTTCACACACTCAATACAGGATAATCACACATCTCCATGGTAGTGGGCCTGGGTAGGCTCTAATACTATATGTAACATCACAGGTTCTAACCCAAAATAGCTAACTAGTTGTATTTAAGGTTCATTGAATCCACATCTAAGTGCAGAACCACCCATTACACTATGGATGTGAGATGTGGGTCCTCACGATTCATATCCAATTAGGTACTATTGTTGTTCCAAAGTATTCTGGGTCATTTTTACTTCCTAATCCCATAGATCCTCCAACCCCAAACACAAGTAAAAAGATTTAAGGAAGACTTACTCGGAAATATATGTTCATCTATATATACACATAAAAGAGAGGAGACAAAAACACCTAAACATTTTTCTTCCTTTCTGCGCCTTCGCAATTCATTATTTATTACTCAATTTCATGTTTTATGTCCGGTCAAAAGCAAACATAAACAATTGCTAAGTGTTGAGGCTCAAACAAGTGTTGAGTCTTCTTGATTACATATTGACGCATACATATCTTTTCCTAAGTTGTTGAAGGGTCTGCATATGTTAGATATAGGGTGGGAATTCCAAACTTGAAATGTAAAAAGTGGCGAGTAGCACACTCGATGTGTGTGCAATATTATATCTAGTGTAAACCCAATAATGATACTAGAACTCGTAGCACACTCAATGCATGTGCTGATGTGCAATATTATACATGGTAATTTGATATTACGTAAATTTTAAGGTTCATTGAATCCACATCTAAGTGCAGAACCACCCATTACACTATGGATGTGAGATGTGGGTCCTCACGATTCATATCCAATTAGGTGCTATTGTTGTTCCAAAGTATTCTGGGTCATTTTTACTTCCTAATCCCATAGATCCTCCAACCCCAAACACAAGTAAAAAGATTTAAGGAAGACTTACTCGGAAATATATGTTCATCTATATATACACATAAAAGAGAGGAGACAAAAACACCTAAACATTTTTCTTCCTTTCTGCGCCTTCGCAATTCATTATTTATTACTCAATTTCATGTTTTATGTCCGGTCAAAAGCAAACATAAACAATTGCTAAGTGTTGAGGCTCAAACAAGTGTTGAGTCTTCTTGATTACATATTGACGCATACATATCTTTTCCTAAGTTGTTGAAGGGTCTGCATATGTTAGATATAGGGTGGGAATTCCAAACTTGAAATGTAAAAAGTGGCGAGTAGCACACTCGATGTGTGTGCAATATTATATCTAGTGTAAACCCAATAATGATACTAGAACTCGTAGCACACTCAATGCATGTGCTGATGTGCAATATTATACATGGTAATTTGATATTACGTAAATTTTTAAAACATTTTAAGAATATGTAATTGTATTTGGTCAAGTCATTAAAAGCATATCTTATCCATATTTGAGATCATTGGTTTGTATCTTTGTGCAAGTAGTGTTTGCTTTTTCCAAAACAATGAAGGGTAATTTGGTAATTTCAAGTGCATACCAAAATGTAACCTCCATTTCCCATTCGCACTAAATATAGTAGACTAGACAATGTAATAATAAGAACTAAGAGCACAAACTGCAACCTTCTAATATAACTAACCTCCACTAGTTTCTGTCGTGCAACATGAAGTTCTTTGTTATATATCGTGTATTGTAAGTATTTCCTCTTATTGTCAATTTGCTGAAAGTTTTTCAGCTCTGCTCTCTCTTCATCCAGCTCTCTTAATCTCTCGTCCAAGTACTGAACAATTTGAATTATCTGGTTTCTCTTCTTACCTAATTACAGGGGGAAAAAAATGTAAGATAGCATACACAATATTGAAGAAACAAGTAAAATTTGACAATGACTAACCACTTTCTTGCATAATTTTCAAACTTTCTTTTCGTCTCTCTTCATAAATGCGCGAACCACCAATTTCCTTCAGTAGTTCCAGTCTTTGTTGATCTTCCATCATTGTTAATTGCATTATCTACATGAAGCAGTCCACATATGAATGATGAATCAGATCTTAAGACAGATAATGGAAGAAACCAGACAAGTAAGGGTGTGCTTGATAAAATAGTTGGAAAATGATTAATAACACTACTACTAAATGTACGAGAAGTTGGAAAAAGAGATGATAAATGTGGTAAGATTTTCTAATAATTTCTCGGTTTTTCCACAGAATCAGAAGAGGGAGAACATCTCATGAAATCCCTCTTCTCCTTTTGCAACTTCTATTACATTTAGTAGTGTTTTCAATCATTTTCCAACTTTTTTTCTATCGAAAGGATCCCAAATGCGCCATACTTTCCCCTGTTGCACAACGTAGTAAGGATTGGAGCGAGAGAACCCAGCACTCTCCAGTAAATCCATAACTTCAATTTTGCTGCAGATTTGTATTCAAACTTTAGTCATTAAACTAAGGGGTGTTTAGGTTCTGGTCCCTGAGTTTCAGAACTTTTAGGATCCGATCCCGGTAAATATTCTTTTTTGTTATCTACCTCTGGCGAGGAAGAGGATACTATGCCGTAGCTACTTCTTTTCTCAGCCTAGATATTAATATCTCTCTCCACATATACTAATTTTTGTGGCACAGATACACTAGAAATACCAAAAAAATGTAGTATGTACAGGGACCGCATCCTTTAAAAAAGAGTTGAGGAACCACATGCAAAAAATGTCCGAACCCAGGGACCAGATCCTTTTTTTTCTTAAATTAATGAACAGTGAGGCAATTGGCAATGGGGCTAGACAAGGTAAGAAAAATAACAAATTCTTATATAAGAACAGTATTCACCTGATTTGCCTTCCATCCAAGAAATATTCATCCCTTTTAAGACTAATTGTTCTCCGCAAGCGCAATTCCTCCTTAGCAATCTGTCAAGAATATAAAATCATAAAAAAGGCAACATAACAAAGGAAACATCAAGGGGCAATGTAATAATTGCAAAGGACGAAAATACTTCAACGAAAGATTTTATTTATGTCTTCAAGTAATTGATGGACAACATAATAATTGGAAATAACTTGTATTCTCATTTCTCTTTTTTGATGAATATAAGAACCAAAACTTAAGTAAAGAAAAGGATTTATTCGGCCATTGTTTGTGAAACCACTGATCGTATCTTTAAGTCGAATCATTGTGCATGCGCGAAAGGATTTTTCCAGAGGAGAGAATTTGCTAAGTTATTGTGAAATTGCCAAAATATTCTCGTTTGATTTGAGTTTTGGTTCATTCCTGGAATCCTAAATCGGTAAATCCACACTACGAGTCTTGTAATTCATGTCAATTGGTTGAACCATAAGTTCATGAGGCTCAAATTTTCCATGTGAAATTTACCATTTTGGACTCCAGGAACAAACAAAAACTCAAACGAAACGAGCACTAAGGATGTGTTTCATTGGATTACACCAAAAAGAATCATATTACAGGAAATACTGCAGATGCTACAAACAGCGGAGATATTCACTTGGAATTTAAAATAAATATCTACAAAGACGAGTAAGCTGGTTACTAAATATTACAGGGATGCGTTGTTCAGAGTTGTCAAACACAATCTCCACAAAAGCAGTTAGCAATTGGCGTCCTGCACCTTCCTGAACAATATTAAATTCATATAAATCATGAAAGAAAACAAGATTATACCAATGAATTGAAACAACTTCCAAATGATAAGTAGAAAACCGCTATCTTTTAGGACGTACATGTAGGAGTTTATGCCTGTCTTCAGTGCGCAGTTGTTGGAAGAGGTCACTTATCACAAAACGGATAGCTACAAATATCAATTCAAAAAAATAGGAAGAAAAATAAATTCTTTTACGGAAGGGAAAAAAATACAAGAAAGGAAGGAAGAAGAGGCGGTGCAATGTCAACTAAGTGAAAACTCACTTACCTTGGAAAAAGTTCGATTTGCCAGATCCATTAGCACCAACTGCAGAGTAAAGTAAATCACAGCGCAACGTATTAGTAACAAGTAAAATAAATTATGATACATAATTATTTATTTGATGAAGGTAGAAAAAGGCATGAGAATTGAGAACATAAATACAATTTGTTTCCACCATATGACATCAGAAAATTTTGTACAAAGATAAATCTTGAAGCCAAGAACAAAATATCACTTCAACCAAGACAAAAAAATAATTATAATTGCTGGTTCGAGTTTGGAACATGAAAATATAATGAAAACACCCCATACTTCATGCAAGAACTAACTTACTGAAAAAAACATTGATTCCTTATTTGGTTTCTGTTTTTGGCGAGGACAAGTTTCCTCAACGAAATACTTTTTTTTAATTGACATAGCATTTCCTTGTATAGATCTAGACAAGCAAATGCACGATAGAACACAATGACAACGTGGAAGTCAATTTCATTGTAAAATAAAAAGTACAACTATAAAAAGTAGACCAGATCAATAGATTGTATGAGTTTCATTTTCTAGAAGATTTTACTTTTCGTTTAGAAAATTAAAGTTGAATCATGAAACAAAGTGAATGCTAATTTGGGAAAAATATATCCTGACGAAACCTTGTTCGCCCGAAAGAAAGGTACATAGTTTCCTTTTTCTTACTTTTCCATTCAGCAGGGCCAAACCTGGGTTCATTCATTATTTTTCCTATAGCAATTGATACCTTTTTTCATCCCTTTCGGTGTAGGATGTTTGTAGGGTCGTGAGTAGCCGAGTGGGTGGGGAATTTAAGTGAATAATATCATTTGAAAACTTAATAGAAAAGGTCATGGATATTGAGACAAAAAAATAGAAAGAGAACGGAGGGAAGAAAGACACTCTCCAATTTGCTTTATCTAATGCCTTCAACCCCACTACGGAATTAAAGTAACTGTCTTCTAGCCCTTGGTCCCCATCGAAGTTCGGAACCAGAATAAGTATTTCCACTGATGTATTTGTTCCAAATATGTCACAGCCTTCAATCCTGATATCGCTGTTTAAAAGTATATCTTCATGCTCATGAAACTACTCAATAAGTAGATCAAGGGCATACTTTCCCATAATCTTTACATTCCCCCTCAAGCTGGAAGATGTTTCACGAACATCTGCAGCTTGAAACACAAATCCCAAGAAGGTAGCATGAGCAACAGTAACATGAGTAGTGGCAGCATCGTCAAACTGAGTAGAATATTAAGTATTGTAGTCTATTGGCGTCTAGAAAAAAATTCACTCTAAAAGATTCCAATCCACGTGATAATAAGCCTTGCATATCCAATCTTAAGCATCATTCCATAAACCAGAGTTGTCCTTAAACCAAATCTGAGTATCAACATCTAGTGAGAGAGACTGAGAGATGGAACCCAGAAGACTAAGTAGATCGGCACACACAAATCAATATCTCTATCATTGAGATTCTTAAAAAGGTATGTGAACCCCACTGAAGTAAAAATCCCATCAGCATAATACATAACAAGATTAGAAATTGGGCCATCAAAGAAAGACATAAAAGAGGGAAAACGGACATCAAAAGGGAGCTCCCCAAACCCAAAGAAACTACCAAAATCGAGCACGACTGCATGAGAACCAATCCCAAGCCTAAAACAAAGAAGAGGAAGAAAATAAATATGAGAGACGAACTTCAAGGGACTCAAATGAGATACACTCAAGCCAACATTTTTAGCGAGTAATAGCCTAGTGAAATGGTGTGTCCCTGTGTTGAGCCTTTAATAAACAATTACACTTGGTGGTGCGAAGAAGTAGTGCAGCATTGTGAGAAAATCTGCAGGGTCCTTGCGACTTCGAAATTAAGAAAATTCAAAGAAACAAATGCTAGTAACTCCATATTACACCATCCCTGGTATGAAGAGTAGTGCAGCGTTGTGAGAAAATCTGCAGAGTCCTTGTGACTTCGAAATTAAGAAAACTCGAAAAAAAGAATGCTAGTAAATCCATATTACACCATCCCTGCATCATTTCACGTTTCCCTTACATTCATTTTGTTACCAAATAACTCAAATCTTCCCATACATTAGGCAAGAGGCTGAGCTCATGATACGTTTGTTTTGTTCACATTCTTTCATTTTCAAAGCAAACCAAAATAACAAAACTCACATTCATACTATAACATACAACACATAAACTGATTAGGAAGTTTAAGACATTTTAAGTGAAATAAGAAGTTTAAGAAGAAGATAATTACCAACGCAATTTACTTTTGGACTGAAAGGCTCAGTAGCAACTTGTTCTTTGTAGCTCTTAAACCCCTCAATAATAACCTAAACCCACAATCCAACATACAAAATTCAGAAAAAGAACAAAGCGATGCTAAATGTAATTTCAAACCCAATCTATTAATTAAGAATCCAATTACCTGTTTTATATACATATTGAAAATCCAAGATTGTTCCTATGTGCTGTAAAACAATTAAAAGTGAAAATAGAATCATGAGTGAATATAACATCAAAACCTCTTATAGCTCAAAATAAGATATCTGAAAAGCCCTTTATCTAAGGGTCTTTTTGATTGCACATGCATGTTTTCCATGAAAATGCGCAAAATTCCATATTTCCATTTCTAGCAGCAATATTTGATTTCACAATGGGAAATAATTTCCATACTAATACAAGTTTTAGCCAAATTTGTACAATTTCCACGGAATCTGGAAACCACTTATCCGCTAATTATTTATTTTTCTCTTTTCCCATGAAAACAATTCCAAAGAACTATTTCTTTTCCACGTAAACAAATCAAACGCAATGTGGGTCCTATTTCAGTTTGGTATTTCTATGCCTTTAGGGTCATCCTATACATGTTAATATGTTATGCATGCCTGTATATATATAAATTAAAACGGTAAATTTAAATAAAGTAAAGAATAAAATAGTATTATATATAAGTTCGTAACCCGTGCCAAAGGCACTATCCACACTTGAAAAAATATCTTACAATCTCAACCATCTAATCTTTATTTCATATATGTTTCTAGGATTCAAAGGCTCCTTCCTATATATTAGTCATAATTGTACGCAACCCAATATCACCCTTAAAAAAAAAATCTTGCAATCTAAGCCATCAATCTTTTATTACTTTAAAGTTCATTTATGAAACTACTAAAAATCCGAATAATATTTTACATGTATGGGTTGTATCCTAAACATCTATATCACAACTAAATTGCATAGAGCCGAATCAATGTAAACATCATCAGTGGCTTATACATCAAAGTGAAAACTAGTAAGGTGGATTCATAGATCAATTTTAACAATATAGGAAGCAAAAAATTTCATCCATTAAACGTAGGTACCGACCACAAGCACACTTATATATACTATATATTGGGGTAGGTTCAAGTTACATAATTTACTAATCTATCCATTAAATTAGATCATTATTATGTATAAAAAATGCATACAAAAAATTAAATTAATCGAAGTTACAAAATCCCTAATTCTAATCATGTTGTATATTAAATTATGAGCCTTAACAAAATTAATTAAAACTACGCATACTAATTAAATAGTTACAAATATTTGATTAATTTAAAACTTTATGTGTTTGATAAACACAACAAAAAGCTAATCCAGTGGTAGAGTTGATAAATTATGAATCTGAAAAATAGTTATGAGTGGAAATAAAATTATTTAATCTTACACCAGTATACTTGAACCTTACCTATATATATATATATATATTGTAGTCATATAATCATTTATTCAAATATCTATTGTGTGGTTTTGATCGGTAAAGAAAAAATATCAGCAGTCGCATACCTTTTATTTATGGAACTCTGTGCTCTGTACTCAAAACTCCATAGGTTTGATGGAACAATAAAAAAAGAGATACGTAACAAATTTAGGGAGGGAAAAGTTTTTGGTCTTTAATCACTAGATATAAAAACCTAAAGAAATATTTTTGGTGAAATTCTATTCTCGTCAAGTTTTTGGAGTTTCTTTTATTTTAAAATCGGTTTTTGGAGCCCATTAAATTTTTAAAAGAATTATTCTAAATTTTTAAAATGAAGAAAATGTGTCAAAAAGAGGCAATTAGGTATAAGGGCTCATTTTAATAATAATGTAATTATAAAGGACACTTAAAAATAAGCTATGTAAATTAAGGACACTATACAAAAAAGACACTAATACCCCTTCTTTATAATGTCTCACGCTCATTATGACACTAACAGCAACCAGAAGGTGCTAAATGCATTTAGCACCTTCTGAACAATAACCAAAAAATGCTAAATGCACAACCAGAAGGTGCTAAATGCATTTAGCACCACCTGCACAACAACCAGAAGGTGCTAAATGCATTTAACACCACCTGGACACAAACCAGAAGGTGCTAAATGCATTTAACACCTTCTGAACAATAACGAAAAAATGCTAAATGTACAACCAGAAGGTGCTAAATGCATTTAGCACCACCTGGACAACAATCAGAAGGTGCTAAATGCATTTAGCACCACCTGGACACCAACCAGAAGGTGCTAAATGCATTTAGCACCTTCTGAATAATAACAAAAAAATGTTAAATGCACAACCAGAAGGTGCTAAATGCATTTAGCACCTTCTGAATAATAACAAAAAAATGTTAAATGCACAACCAGAAGGTGCTAAATGCATTTAGCACCACCTGGACAACAACCAGAAGGTGCTAAATGCATTTAGCACCACCTGAACACCAACCAGAAGGTGCTAAATGCATTTAGCACCTTCTAAATAATAACAAAAAAATGTTAAATGCACAACCAGAAGGTGCTAAATGCATTTAGCACCACCTGGACACCAACCAGAAGGTGCTAAATGCATTTAGCACCTTCTGAATAATAACCAGAAAATGTTAAATGCACAGCCAGAAGGTACTAAATGCATTTAGCACCACCTGGACACCAACCAGAAGGTGCTAAATGCATTTAGCACCTTCTGAATAATAACAAAAAAATGTTAAATGCACAACCAGAAGGTGCTAAATGCATTTAGCACCACCTGGACAACAACCAGAAGGTGCTAAATGCATTTAGCACCACCTGGACACCAACCAGAAGGTGCTAAATGCATTTAGCACCTTCTGAATAATAACCAAAAAATGTTAAATACACAACCAGTAAATCAAACTTAGATCTGTGTATATATACTCCATCTTCTTCTTCTTCTCAACTACTTTCTTAGAAGTTGAACGGAAACGAAGATTGTTAGATTTCAACCATAGGGCCAAGCTTAAGATGAAGTTTGGGCGTGGGGGCGAGAAGATGAGAAGAGCCGATGAGGATCTGAAACCCAATTGAGGTTCTTCAATTTTCCAAGTTTAGCTTAATTTCCTAATTTCTATGTAATGCGAGAAACATTTTCATGATAATTTTTTCCATATTAAAAAAAAAAACTTGAAGGAAGCCAAAACACAAACAACAATAGATTCTGAGTCCCAAATAATAAATTAGAGAAATAAATGAGGTGAATATATAGATGAATAAATAGAAAGTATCACTGACCTTGATCCATTGCAGACAACTTCCTTTTGGCCATTGAACCAATTTGTTTATAGAAAAATCAAGTTTCGCTCTCTGTGTTTGCAGGTTCAGCAATGTTTAGAGAGAGAGAGAGAGGACGATGACTTTTCTCACCCACTCCCAAAAGTGGACACATCAACTTTTTAGTTGGGGGTATTTTTGTCCATCAACATTTATCATTTTCCTTAAAATAAATTAATATTATGAAAAGTGTCCTTATTGTAAAATCAAATTATGAAATTAGTACTACTTCCTTTTATTAAACATGAGTCCGTCCTTAGAGTTATAAAACATTACGGATCGAGGCCTTATAACCCATTATCTCTGTCAAAAATAGGGTTTTGCGTATAAAGTCTATTTAAGGCTGCATTTTAAGGTGCATAAATTATTCTATTATATGTTTGGTATTTATCGGAATTGAATATCCGGAGGTGTTATTTATTCTAATAAACCTTCTTATGTCATCGAGAGATGGATTAACGAATTATGTCTAAGAGATGGAATTGTTTTATCCTGCGCAGATAGAATTAAATAACCATATCCGACTTTTTAATCTGACGTGTCGAACACACATAAAGATAGCAATGGGACGGCTACCCATCATACTTTGTTGTATGCTTGAATCCGAATTTGGCCCGGCACAAAGTTTTATTTTTAAAACCTGAACCTTACGCGGTACGTTGATAAGAGAGATCCGTCCTATGAGAGTCGGATTGAGTTAAAGACAAATGTCATAACGTGAAGTTGTTTTTTAGTGATAATAGACTCGGGTGGCAAAATTGAATTTATAAAATCTATTGCACTTAAATTCAATTCAATTCTCTAGTCTTTATAAATTTATCACAATGTACAAAAAAATATTCTGCATATATATTAAAAGTGTCATTAAAATTCATATTAGAATGTGATGATTTCATGAGGCTATTTTATATAATAGCGTGATTTAAGGATAAAGAATGAAAACAAAAATTTCACATCAATTTTAAGCAATAGATTGAATCCGTTGCTTATGCAGTCTCCAATTTGTTGTGCAAAAACAAGTATAATAAGAAAATAAAATATGAAGTGATTTTAGTACTATAATAGTAATTTGGTAATAAATCCTTAATATGTATGGATTTAGAAGATAAGAACATGATACAAACTTTTCAATTAAAAATATTTTCTTCCCAACTATACATTTTTAAGGACAAAAAATGCGCCTTTAGCATTATTTTCAAATTTTCAAAATCCAATAACCTAACATTTATATTCTTTCCTATAAGATGAAAAAAAATAAAATTACTTTGACTATTACACAAGTTTTTTTCAAAATACTTGTAAATTTACAATAAAGATATATAAAAATACAAATTAGGAAACAATTGATTCCAATTTTCATATATCCATATTTTTGGAATTAAACTTGTAAATTTCACTATAATTCATATTTTATTGTTAAACTTGTAAATTTTGTAGAAAATTTTCTTGCAAATATGCAGTGAAATTTAAAATTTTACTAAATTTTAATTAAAGTTTTTTTTAAAAAAAATTAAAAATTTGTAAAGAAATTCAGAAAGATATGCAAAATAGGAAACAAAGCATAAGGAATATAGGTAGCAAATTTATAAAACAATTCATGTTAGGAAATAATTTGAATCTAATATATATATATATATGTACATATATCAAATCTCAATGCAATTATTTTTAAATTTGTTCTTAATATTACTTATAATAATAAATGTAATTATATAAGAGAATTTCCCCCCATTTTTTCAAGTTATAACTTCTAAAATATAAGCCTTCTACTTTTATAGCTATCAATTTTAATTAGAAAAATACCAAAAGTTGTTCAATGGTAAACAAAAGTGACAAGTGGCCAATGGATGTGCAACCTTTATTTAAGTAATTAAAAAAACACTAAACAAAAATGATAAGGGGATAAATGGTCTAGCTCATTTTCAATCTTGCTGAGTGGCAATGATCTAATTATTGTTGCATAAACATTTCTAGTTAGTAATGGTTAACATGATTTATTTATATTAGATCTTAAACTCAAGTGATTAAAAATATTATAATTACATTTATATATTAACATGATTTATTTGTATTAGGACTTTAAATTTTCAAAAGAAATAAGCTAAAAGCAAAACAATCTCATTTCTTTTTTCCTCGAACAATCTAGATGTACTATCACTTATATAAAAAAAAAAAAAAAGGATTTATTTAAAAACGTGATTAAAACTCTTCTGGCACACTTAATAGTAAATACGAGTGCAATGAATTATAATATTTAGCCCAAAAAATTCAAATTGTTTATGTTTTAGCATATTTCTTTTAAAAATTTAGTAATTTGCCCAAAGGAGTGAATAATAATATTTTTTATTGTGTTTTTTTTCTTCTTTTGTTTTTCCTATCTTATTATTAATTTTTTTTGAGTTTTCATATTCAAATTTATTATTCACATGAAATTTAGTTGTTGTTATAATTTAGGAATTTCTTTTAAGTTCTAAATTCAAATTTTATAAGTTTCAAATTTTCAATTTTGCAAACGTAAACTACAATTGAGTGTTTGGTAGAAATTGAAAGTAGGTTAAGAAGTGAATTTGATTTTTATTTGAGTTTTTTTCAATTAATTAAAAAAAGTCAAAAAATAGTAACAATGGATCTTATTTTATAGATCTCGATGAGTAGGGTTCAAATATATATATTTTTTTTTATCTAATTTCGATTTTTTAATTTAAAGTTATAGTGTTTTAAAAGTTTTTTTAGAGAGATAAAGTAAAGTGAAATAAATTTTGAGAAATGTAAAGCTAAAATTGACTTTTAGTTAGAAATTTTAAAATATAAATTTATAAATGCCAACAAAAAAAATTAAATTTAGCGCATCTAAAGAAGATATTATACAAAAATATTATACACAAATAAAAGAAAAAACACATTCATATATTAAATTATCAAACACTGAAACTTGGAATATCTAAAAAGGAAAATGGAATTTGGAATTTTTTTTATAACTATGATACTTTTTTAACTTATTTAGGAAACTAGAGGAGTTTTAAAGATATTTGTAAAAATGGGGGAGTTTTAAAAACGCAATTCTTTATAGTGATTTTATTAGTTAAATCAATCTCGTGAATAGCGTTTTTTGTCTTAAAAAATTTTGGGTTGCTTAAAAACGCAACTATTAATCGCGTTTTTACTTAAAAAATTGAGCCCCTGAAATGCGGTTTTACAGCTTTGTTCAAATCCTCCGATTAAATCATCCAATCTCGCCGCACCTCGCACAGTTAACCTCCTTCTCCTCCCTCTCGATGCACCTCGCCGTAGCTCTTACCTCTCGCCTTCGCCGCTGGTCCTGTGTATAGCCTGTACGGAGCTCCGGCAGTCCTCTTCTGTCGTCGGCGTTGCCCACTGCTTTTCTTCCGTCGAATCCACCGGTACACACTATAGCCCTAGATTTCGTTTTAGCTAGTTATTGTGATGGTTTTTGTGATTTTATTTATGATCTGCATGAATTTTGGTGGGTTAATGAATCGATATGGAATATTTGAACAGGAGATGTGGGGTTTGTGAGGTTAATTGTTTAGATTTGTTTGTGGGGTTCAAGATTTGATTTGTATGTTTGTGGTGGGGTTTCAATGTCTCATGAATGTATGCTTGGCCTTTGAATATGGAGCCCTGAAATAGAAAAGTGAGACAAGATTACTTAGTGGGTTCAAGATTTGATTTGTATGTTTGTGGTGGAGGTTTTTTGCTCTAATTTCTTAGTGGGTTTCGGAAGTCAAACCTATAGACAAAACCAGAAAATTCATTTATTCAAAAATCCTAAACCCATCGTGATTGAGAATTATTGAAAGAAGATAACTTAAAATTGACAAATCCAAACAAATACAACTTAAGATTTCAAAACACAAACGCACGCAAGAAATACCAAGGAAGAAAAAAGATAGAAGAAAATTCAAAATAAAACCTCAAATTAGAAAATTATTAAAAGAAGTAAAAGGAGGAGAATAAGAAGAAATAAATACTTGTGTTGAAGGTAGCCTGTGGATGCGGCATTATTTGCGAAAGGCAATGGTGCAGTCCAAATGTTTGTGAGTTAGTTTTAAACGATCAAATGTGCATGTGTAGAGACCCTCGTACTTAGTTATCTCAAACTGGCCATGTTTCTTCTTTCTCTTACAAGCACGAAGCCGCCATTTGCACCATTTTTCATGCAATTTACACCTTATTGCCCATGTATCTGCCTTTGATTCATCAACAATAAATTCATTTGAATTCTTAATTGCATATTGTTTCACGGCAATCTTCAACTTATCTTTAGTCTCGTAAGTGAGCCCCTTTCGTAATTTATTTTGATCGACCAACTGCTCATTAATTGTCACCTCCTCATCCACATACGTAACAGGGAATTGTGTGTAAAATGACGGTATATCTTCCGCAACCATCTCAATTTGGTTTGATTGTTCACATTCATCGCTTTCAGTGTCACTCTCTTCTGTACGACTATTAGATTCCGAGTTTCAATCTGTGTCCTCTCCAGTGGAGTCATCATATTCTATACCATCTCCGTACTCAAACATTGGCTGATCCAGTATGTAATTCTTACGGGTATGGTCGCGCGTCTCAGGAAAAAATTCAAGCTTTTTTGATGGTCGTGAAGTAGAAGGCATGTTAGAAACATGAGTGTACTGTGTTAATGGTGGTGAACTATATGAGGCTGAGGCCGGAATTTTTTCAGCAAGTGGGAATACATTATAATTCAGATCAACTTTCTTCGCATACAAATCGATTGCATTCACAGATGGAACTTTTAAAATACTTCCCATTGCAAAATGTAAGCTTCTGTCATCATTAATTTCATGGAGGAAGAAACTGCAAACATTCATGGTCACAAATAGTGGACATCTACATACAATCTTTAAGATGGATGGCGAGCGGTCAACATTCATAACAGAATAAATCATTTCAACTAATTCTGAGTACGTCGTACATTCTTCAACGATAATTCCTGTTTTATGTTGCATATTGTAACATTGTCCATGCTCTCCATTAATAATTTCTCCGCCCCAGTATAAAAGCATAAATACTTGTCTGCTCGACATTATTTACCTTTGATGTGCCAAGAAATTGGTACATTATAACCCACTAATTTATACTTTGGAGAGCATATAGTTTTATATTTGTTGTATTTTTAGTTTTTTGCAGGTGTTTAGAATTAAGTTGGAAGATTACAAAGCAAAAAGAGATTGGCTGCGCACATCACTTGTATTCAAAAAATTTCTGGCACAAATCTGTACAGAATTTGAAGAAAACTCCAGAGATAAAAGTTTGAGATCTTTGAGTTAGCTACGCGTGGACGAAAACCTTGCATCAATCGGAATTCGGAGAAGAAAGTTATGTCCAAAATAAGATCAGTGCGCTAAAAAATTGATTCTAGCGGGAATGTGTTAATTTAATAAAAATGTGATTTTTTTTGGCCCAGCCCACTTGCAGCCCATCTCATCTTAGAACTTACAGCCCACAACTCAACACAACCCTAATGTCACGACCCACTCAATATTGTCTAAGAAAAACGGAAAATTCCGGAACGTTATGAAAGATTACGGAATTTTCTAGAATATTATGGAACGTTATGGAAGATTACGGAATTTTTTAGAACATTATGGAACGTTATGGAGGATTACCTCCAACCTTCTAGAGTATTCTAGAAGGACCTAGATGTAGAACTTTCTATAATAACCTAGTTGTAAATAATCTTGGTAGATTATTCTAGAGTATTCTAGTTAGAGATATTTGTATAGAAAGTTCTGAAATGTAAATCTAGACCATTGGATTGGTTTGATCTCGACCGTCCATTAGGGAAGGCCTCCCCTATAAATGGGTGGAGGGTTCATTTGTGTTAGAGAGATATAGATATGCAGATATATATAGGCAGATAGATATAGATATACATATGGAGAGTGAGTTGTATTCTAAGCTTTACTATTGCAATTAATTCAGAATTATTTTCTTCTTCTTCAATTTATTTGTGCGTACTCAAGTAAGTATTTACTTTATTTATTTGTGTATTATTTAATTATGTTTTGTGTTTTAATTGCAAACATGCTAGGCTAGATTATTATCTAGGGTAGAGGATGATTATATTTGATTGATTCCCTTGCACATATTCATGCCAATTAATTCTACCCATTGAATGCTTTAATGTTAAAAAATAATTCTTCCTATTGAATGCCTATTTTGATTGATATAAAAATAAAATTGGATTCTCATTATAATTTATTGGATTCAGTTTATGATTTGTTAAAAGCGGATATAAATTGTGTTTTGATGGATATAGTGAGTGTTTTGGTTTTATATATATAAGTTTGGCTATGGAAGAATTAATAATTAGACTTTAAAAATTAATTGGGCTTAAATGATTTTATTTTCCGCATCTAATAGAGTCGAGAGACCAAATTAATGCGAGACAAATAGTAGAATTTATTAGGCATGAATATTAGGAATATGATATCAAATATATGATTTCTCCATCCTAGTATTTTATAAATTGATTATTTTTTTAATATTTTATTAATTGATTATTTAGTTAGTATTTTATTAATTAAATATTTTATTAGTGTTTTTAATTGATAATTCACAATCTCCCAATTTCTAAACTAGATTAGGAATTAATCAAAATTAGTAAGTGGTAAAAATATCAAGTCCCTTGGGTTCGACCTCGCACTTGCATAAACTATACTATATACCGATTCGTGCGCTTGCGAGTAAATAAAACAAGTTTTTGACGCAACAAGTTTTTGGCGCCGTTGCCGGGGACTTGATAAGTCGTCCCACCATTTTACTAATTTAGATTATTTCTTTCTACTAGTTCATTTTTATTTCTTTCTGCATTTAACCCACCTGTTTAGGGTAAATTAGGAAATGACCTAAAACAATGGATAATCACTAATTTCTTGTTTTTATTTTCCCTAAAATACCCTAAATTGACTTTTCAAGTAAACAATTTAATTATCCCTAAGATTTAACTTATAGAAAACTTTTGAATTTTGAAATCTATTAATATCCGAAATTATAGAAGAAACATCCATTTAATTTTTTAGGGAACTTGAAATTAGGGTTTATTTCAAAAATATTATAAATCATAAATCATAATACTTGGACTATACTATATATACAAATTTTGTATATTGCAATAATATGATAATAAATTTACAAAAATACATACATTCACAAATCTACAAATCTATATTTAAACACCCCCCCCCCCACACACACACATACATTATGCATACATACATCTACAAACAATTAAACAAAACTATATCATAAATCTACAATAATATCTCATTTATTTTTTTATTCATATAATTATTATGTAAACGTAGATCTATAAATAATTAAATCTCATATATAGATCAAGACAAATTTAAAAACAAAATATAAAAATTTATATGTAATCAAAATACTATAAACGGTCATACCTAAAGAAGGAATAGATATAAAAAAGATGAAAAGAAGAAATAGCAGAATATGAGGAACAAAGAGCAACATTCATGAAGCAGCAGAAGATGAGAAAGAAAGAGCAACACCCACGAAGCAGCAGAAGTTGAGAAAGAAAGAGCAAAAGGAAGAAGAATAAGAAATTGAAGAAAAGAAACGGCGCAATAGAAGGCAGCTAGGTCAAATTATTTAG
Source organism: Lonicera japonica (assembly GCA_021464415.1). Lineage (NCBI taxonomy): Eukaryota > Viridiplantae > Streptophyta > Magnoliopsida > Dipsacales > Caprifoliaceae > Lonicera > Lonicera japonica. The sequence continues at coordinate 48,625 of JAKCWG010000901.1, read as the reverse complement.
AGTAAAAAACGCGATTGAAAGAAGCGTTTTTTTTTTAAAAAAAAAATTCAATCTGTAAAAACGCGATAAGGTATTGCGTTTTTACAGATTGATTTTTTTAAAAAAAAAACGCTTCTTTCAATCGCGTTTTACAGCTATTTAAAACATACACCTCAAATCTCGATTTTAAACTCCCCTTATTTATAAAATAATTAAACAAAGTAATTTGCCTAAATATTTAAAAATTTGGATTAAAAAAATCAAAGGATTGTCTAAAATTTGAATCTGAGTGGTGTTGCTTTCAGGTCTAGCTATGAAGAAGGTGATGCACAAAATAACAGTTGTTTTATTGTTATTTTTAATTTCCACATGAAAATTCTATTTAAAAAAAAAAATTTAAAAAGTATTTTTTTTTAGACATTAATCTTAATTTTTTATATAATATTTAAAATAAATAGACATTTTTTGGAAATTATTATCCACGTATTTTTAAAAGAAAAATTTTTTTTTAAAATTGATCTCATTTTTTTTTTGGAGAAAAAATGGTTTTTGACTATCTTTTATTTTATTGAAGACTGAGAAAGGGGAGATTGGGGTAATTGTTGTGTATTGCAGTGTGTAATGGTTAGTTTGGAAAAGGGATTGTATTTGTGAGACTTTTGATTTTTTTGAGGGAAAGTTTGGTATGTGTGAGATTTTAGTGAGTGAGGTTTTTGGAGTTTGAATGCTTGATAATTTTGATATTTTGGACAAAAATAAAAGAGATTACTGCATAAAGAATTTCAAATTTGTGTAATGAATTAAATGTATTATTTGGGTTCAAATAATAATCATTGTTGAAGATATCTCTATGGAGTAAATATATTTCTGCAAAAGAATCTCTCTTAGAGATTCTCTTTATTCTAAAACAATCTTATAAGAATCTGTTAAATTGAAAAAAAAAATTTTAGAATAGTTTACGCTCGAAAAATTTGGCAGCTTGGCTCTACAAATTTTTAATTGTGTGGACACCCTGTGACCCACGCAAGAACATAACCGTTCAAGAACTGCTGTTTCTGGACTCTGGACACCCGACCAACAGACTAAGACTGGCCCGAAAGCGTCTGTTGGGCACAACACATGTTTTTAAAGATTGTCGCATGACATATGGATTGCAGCATGGTCAAGATTGTCGCGTGACATACACCAGTACTGGTATGACGAAATCCCAACTTTTGGGGAACATGTCGCGCGACAAAACCCCCCCACACACTTTCTGACTTTCTGATCATCAGTGAATCATTAAATCATAGAAATGTCGCACGACAGTCAAGATTGTCGCGCGACATACACCAATATGTCGCGCGCGACATACACTTTTCATAAATAATAGCAGCATGTGACGCCCGAAATCCCGTTCAGAGGATTTTCGGGACCCGGTTACCGGAGGACGGAGTCGTACGCGACGACGGGTGATCAGGTGTAAAACTTGTTTTTATATACAAAAAATGTAAGAAATAAAATCATTTTAAAAAGAAATTCTGGCATGTGGAGTTTATTTATAAAGCAATACCAAAACCTGTTAGAATTTATATACAATCCATAGCGTAAAACATGTAGTGGTATTGTTGAGATTTAACAAGATCCGCCAAGTCCGTCAGTTAAGAAAGGAAACCATAAAAATCCTTAGTTTGGGAGGTTTCACAACTTTCATCAAATTGGCCCCAAGCCAAGTCTAATATAATCAAAAGTGTATTACGAGTTCCCAATTAGCCTCCCAATATGATTTTTAACTTTTACTTTAAAGCATATATGTGTATTCCAGCATACTTACGGACTGGAGGTGTAGTAGTATTATAAATAATTATGGTTTATAACTTAAAACACAACAAAAACTAATTATATGTAACTTTGTCCAAATATACTTTTAAAAATGTATCGCATTATATATATGAGTAGATGTAGTGTATATTATCGTATGTACATAAGGGTTTTGTGCCAATCTAACCAAAAAAAATAGTATGAAATTGGGGATCTTCAGCATACGCGGTTTCGGCTCGATTCTTCCGCAATACTTCGAGGGATTGACAAGGTGGGGAACAATATTTTATTAAAGCTTGTTTTTAAAGTTATCATACGTATTTACCCCAAATCAACAAAACCTAGGGTTTAAATTTGCATTTGCATGGGGTTGGGGGGATTGGGTCTATTTTGATGGTTTGAATTAAGGGAAAAGTGGGGGAATGAATAAATGGGGATTTCGGACGTCAACAGCAGCCCCCAAGGTTTAGGAGGACCAACATCAAGCAAAAGCATTTTATAGAGCAAGCGTCAAGCGTCAGAGATTCTCGAGTATCGTCTAATTTCGAAAAATTATCGATCTATTCTCGACACACTCGAGTGTCATCGAGATCGATTCGAATTCTCGGAAATATCTGAAGAAGGAGAAGATTATTATCGCCGGAGATCTCTCTGCCGTATTATATTTTCTTTCTTATTATTATTCTCGTCGGGAAGGTAACGAAAGTCTCTTCTAGTAATTAAATAAGATATTTGTGTATTAATGTTATTGTAGACTTTTCAAAAATCTGATTTTTTTCTAACGGGGCGCTGCCCCACACCCCGCGACCTGATCGGGCAGGTCGATCCCCGTCCTGGTAAGCGAAGTGGCAACATGGTTGTGCTAGGTTCCTAATGCGCTCGAAAATCAGGTTTATCTGTGTACTTGTTTTATTTCTGTTGTTTTGTCCACGTTTTATTTGAATAAACTTATTGCCAAGTTATAAATAGTCTACCGTCTTCAAAACAAAAGACCCTGATAAAACCATTTGCAAAACCAGAAGAGTAAGTACGTTATCGTCCGGATAAAATTCTGTTTTCAAAACCCGGACTGATACGACTTATCTAGGAATTAAAATCAACATATCCTGTCTTCTCTATAGACTGCGACGTGACTGATAACTCTCCTCAAAGAGTTCTAGTTCCATATTAAATCAGTTCCGATATAGATCCGAACTTTTACAAAAGTAAACACAACACGAGAAAACCGTCATTATCTGAGAAAATAATACGGGATACTCTTTCAAAAATAGAAGGTTTTTGTCATTTGTATTTACATCTTTCAATAATAAAAACATAGGATCTCGGAACACAAAGGTTTTCATCCCTTTCCCCTTTTTCCCCAGAAATTAGGGTTTTCATTTGAAAAGAAGTAGACTGTCAGTAAAAGCATCCAAGTTTTTCAACATAGAATAAACATATAAGACCACTAGAGACCGAAAGGGCGGAATGGGTGCTTAACACCTTTCCAAACCGTAATATAGTTCCTGAACCCTATAGAATCCTAGTTTCGCAGACAAATGTGTAAAGAAAGGCTTATCTGTAGCCTTTCCCCTTACACAACCCTTTTTTGTCCGTTTTCTCATAAAACGTACTGGCGACTCTGAACGAACCCCTTTTCATCTAGAATAGACGCAGGGACACCCGATATGAATTATCAAACAACTCCAAGCAAATGGAGCGACGGAATCCCTTCCGACGCTTCAGACACCCAACGAACGGGGACGAGACCCGGGGGTCGCATTTGCGGATTCTCACAAATTGAAATTTCAAATATGTAACTTAAATTATCCTTCTTTTTTTTTTAGATATTATCTTTTTTCCTTTAAAAATGCAACTAATTTATCTTTTGTTTGTGATAAGTACTACTCAGTTGTAAGATACTAAAAATTGTAATAATAAATATAAATTATCAATTAATAATTATTCCATGAAATTTGCAATATATACATAATTCATGGGTTCCTTTTTTTTCACAAAAAAAAAATGGAGTTTCAAAATGTAGAAATTTTTTATCATCCTTCCAACCAAAGTCCTCAGTTTCTATTTTCATAGTTGATGTCAAATTTTTTATTTTTATTTTTATTTTAATCTTTAATCTTTAATTTTAAAATTTAAATTTTTAGTATTTAATATTTATTAATTTCATTATTTTTGTTAATTATCTTATTCAATTTGATTATAAGGTTGAAATTAGAATTACCAACAAATTTATATAACAAAAGAAAAATGAAATTGCAGTTATAAAAATAAAAAAATAGAAATAAAAAAATAGAAATAAAATAATGGTAATAAAGAATGTTGTTAGAGTTATTTTTTAAATCCAGCTCTTTACTTCAAAAAATATTCTCTATTTTAGAGAAGATGTTCTCTAAAACAGAGAACATTGTTGGAGATGCTCTTAACCAACAAATTACTCGATTAAATTAGATATAATTGTATTTTTGGATTGATCTAAAAACAAAACTAATCGGTTAAATTCTAAATTTTGGTTTGTTAACTAATTTCATAAACTCGATATGTGAGAATAAAAAAAAAAGACTTAAAAAATTGCATTAAATACCAATTTGCTATATATTATTTATAACGTAATAGTAAAATAGAGGAAGTTCCTCTATAATGGCGCATTTATTACGGCATTAATTAATTTTAATATATGTTAATTACTATGGCTATATATTACAACTTAATTTACATATATTATACATGCAACCTTTACACACATTGTTCTTTCAATGTCTATTATGACATTAAAAGTTTATGCCAGTCTTTCCGCATTCCTAGAAGTCTCAGTTTACTTCGTCTCCTCATCTTTATTTATTTTCATCTATTTATAAGCCTCCTCTTTTGTTAAGGCTAATACAAATTTAATTGTTCTCCCTTTTTTGTTGTTGTATTTGTGCATATCTTCATACACTATATATTTCATTGTTTAACAAAAGCAAAATATTATAGAATAGGTATTATTAGCTTCTTCTTTTTCCTTTTTTTTTTTTTTTTTCAATTTGTACAATTATCTTCTACGCATGTAAAGTGGTTTCAGCTTTGTACTATTGGAAAGGTGTTGATAATTGTTCTGAATGATTGAGGAGGTTAGTTTTGAAAATGTTTTGAAGTGTTTTATATAGTCCTCAATATTTTGAAGTGAAATAAATTTGTAAGTGGAATTATGAGAATATCGGAAAGAATAAAGTCATATTTTTTAATTTTAGTATATATCTTTTGAAGAGCCTCATATATATATATATAAAGTCATATTTTTTTAACTTTAGTCTTATATTTTGATTTGTACTTTTACCGCACATGTAACATTATCCACATTTCTTTTATAACAATAATTCTTGAATGACGATCATAAAACTCTACTATGATCATTCAAAAAAGTAACCTAATTAAATGGTCTAACATTATATCAATGTTATCTTATTATATAATATTTTAAACTATATATATATTTATAATAATTTATAATATATTTATCTATTTTATTATATATTTAAATTTAAAACGCCCACGCATAGCATAGCGTCGGTTGAGAACTAGTATCCACTAATTTTATAATTCATTTAGGATTTTAATTTAAAGTCACGTGTCATTTAGGAAATTACAATTGTACAAATCTTTTGTCATGTAATATTTATAAGAAATTTTACCATGGTGAAGAAGGAAAGATAATTTATAATTTCCCGTGCAAACCATTTATTATGCATCAAATAAGAAAAAATATAGAATATCCTTTATTTATTATCAGTATCATACATCAATAAAAAGTTAAATTAAAAGTTTTACTTCATTTTCTTTTCAAGAAGTAATCGAAACATAATATCTCATTTTTTTGCTATTTAAAAAAAAAAAATAACTAATTTTCACTTAAAATTATTTAACTTATTTTTTAGTGAAAAAATTTTGCACATTGATTATATTCGGAAAGGAAATGGGATAAATAAGTGAAACAATAAAAAAATTGAAAAATAACTATCAATTTGACATATACCAAAAAATCAAAAGCAGGACAATCAATTTGATACTTGCCCTTGAGCATTGTACAATCAAAGTTTATCACTGGGCCATCTTTTACTTTTGTTAAACTCTTCTCATAATATATTTTATATACATTAGTAGTATGCACATTTCGTGTGTTAGTAGTCTAAAGTTGGAGACAACCATTTTTACTTTACTCCTTTTTGTCTGTTGGGGCAAAATGTCAAAGAGTGAAGGTTTGAGGGGCTTATTGTGATTTACCCTAAATAAATACATTTAAAGAGCTTTTTGTTCCTTTTTTCGCTATCTATCTATTTCTCAGTATTTGAACAAATGCAACAAAGAAATCAATATCACAATCTGGCAAAAGGCAAAAGCATTGACAACAATAAGATATTGGACGCCACTCAAATAGCGACAAACCAAATAGTACAATTTGGAACAAAATTTCACATACAAAAACATAAAATGCTTCAAACATGCTGATTTAGAGACCCAAAAGAAATGTGAATTGCAATTTTGTTGGCAAGAAAATTTTAGCCGTCCCAGTATCACTGCAGAAACAAAGGAGTCGCACATTAATCAGTAGGAATTGTTGTAGTATTGCCACTACTACGAAAAATTCAGACTTACCAGAGGGTAGAAATTCACCACCACAAGATGATACTGAAATCTCCAAGTGCGCTTTCCTGCAGCACTGCACTAAAGTAGTTCTGTGTTTTAATGGTGCATTTGATAAAAAAAAGTTGGAAAATAATTGAAAACATTACTAATTTTTATGAGAAGTTTGAAAAACAGATGATTTGATATGGTGAAATGAAATGTCCCATCTTGGGTTTTCCATGGAATAAAATTGTTTGGGCAGTGGGCAAGAAAATTTTTGCATGAAAAATAAGGAAAAGATGGAGACCATCTCACCAAATCGCCGTTTTCAAAATTAGTAGCGTTTTCAATCAATTTCTAATTTTCTTATCAAACGCAACCTACAGATCAATTTCACTGTATTGTGCCATTCCCACATATCATTGTACTTCTGGTCATGTTACAGAGAGTAAAACTCTAGCACCTAATGGAAGTGAAAGTTCACCCCTAAACAACCAAATTAATAGCGTCTTTGTAGAGTTGGTTTTAGATGGAATACCCTTCATCCTCTTATGTTCAATCCCTCTCATCTTTGTCCTGTCAGTCACCTCATTAGTTCAACCCAAATGGACTTAGAGTAAGAAGCATTACACACTTAAAGTACATTTACTGAACCGAACTTTCATAAGATGTGCATATAAATCAAAGATGCTCGGCAAATGGAACGCCAAGGAGTAGCAACCCATGACTGGTGTTCCAAGAATACACTCCCAAGAATCTGAAATCTTTGACTGAATTAACTCGGAAGTAACTCTGAACTTGATGAATCAATTGGACACTCATCCGTTTGAGAAACATGGCTTACTGAACCAATACAGGCCATCTTCTCCGACAAATTCTTAAGGGCCTCGTGCTTATTGGCCAATTCCATGAGCACCTTGATCCTCTTAAATGAAACATAACTCGTTTTTGCCCCTTCTCTATCATCTGCAGGAAACACGGGCTGCCACTCTGCATCGACCAACTTCCCCATGATACAAAGCAAATCGAACAACACATCAGAAACCAAAACATAGGATCCAAACCCGTTCTTCACCATGTCATTCCACAGCTCAAGCACCCATCTCCACCTCGACTCTCCTGCCTCTTTATCAACCTGATTAAAAACATACAAGACTGTGTGTTCGGCAAGCACCCGAAGGGGAACGCCTCATCCACCTGATACAACTGACTCTGCATGAGTCTGAGCTCATCAAATCATTCGACAAGAAAAAAAAGTCCTAAACACCACATTGTAAGAAGTTGCATTCGGCTCCAAACCCCTTCCCCACCATTTCATCCATCAACTTGTATGCTTCGCCAAGCCTCTTCGCAATGCAAAAATTCCTAATCACTGCATTATACGCCGCAACATCCGATAACAACCATACTCCTTCATTTCCTTCAAAAGATCATGAGCCTTATCGGGCTGCCCAACCAACCCCAAACCCCCAATTAAACTAGTATATACGATATCACATCTGGCGATATATCCTCTTCGCGCATTTTATCAAACACCTTATATGCCTTATCAATCTCCCTATTCTTACAATAAACATCAATCAAACAATTGTATGACACAACGTCAGGCCTAACACCCATTCCTTTCATCTCATCGAAAAACCCCTCCGCTTCCTCAGCCGATTTCCACCCCGATAACAATATATTAAACGTCTGCAAATTAGGCTTAAACCCATGCTTTAACGTGTGATAAACATTCCTAGCATCTGTCATACTTTTCTCCTGACACAAAGTCCTCAACAACCCATTGTAAACAATCAACACCAAATTCCGGAACAAGCTTACGAAACTTTTTAAACGAATCAACCGTATACCTAACCGAACAAACCTTCGCAATTCTACCTAAAACCACCATAACAGTCCTCGCCGTAATCAGTGACTGATCTTTTTTCCTAATTTCAACCAAAACATCACAAACAAGTTCGAATTTTCGACTCCTACCCAATAAATACAGCATTGTATCTAACGAAACCGAAGAGTGATAAAACCCTCTTCGGTTCCCCGTGAGTCTGAAAAACTCTAGGGCTTGTAGTGGGTTTTGGTGACTGAATCTGAATCTTTTCAGAACTTTGTCAATTAAGTCATTGGAAAGGAGGATTTGGGTGGATTTTAGAGAGGCTCTTAGGGAGTTTGATGGGGTGGTGGTGATGATGTTGAATATGGTCTCGACGTCGTCGTTTTGGGAAGAGAATGGGCGAATGTGAAGTGAAGTTGGGATATTGTGTAGATTGAAAAAGAGAGCGATTGAAGGAGAAGAAGAAGCGTACCTGGATGGTGATGATGATGATGATGATGATGAGTGAAGCTGAAACATTACGCTGCTGTTGTTGGGTTGTTTTGTGTTGGGTCGAGGGTTTTGATTTGAATGGGTTTAGATCAATCGGAGTGAGGCAAGTTGGTTTAGATCAATCGGCCGCGTCCCAATTTTTTGCGGTCCGAGTTTGGGGTTGTTTGTTATATTGTATATTTAAATTAAAAAATGTAAAATTAAGTTTTTAAATTTAAGTGATTTTAAAATTATTTGTTAATTAAAATTTAAATATGAAAATTCAATTTTTTTATTTAAAATTAAAATTTTTCATCAAAAGTTTTAAGTTGTAAATTCACCATTTAAAATTAAAAACTTAATTTGAAATAGTATAAAATACTTGTTTTACTCTCTTGTTACCAAGAATCATGTGATGCAAATAAATTAATAAGAGTAAAATTGTCATATTAAAAAAATTCAATTTTCAGATGTATTATATTCAAATAAATAACATTTTTTTATATATAATTTTTAGAACTAAACAAATAAATTTTTCAATTTCAGTCAATGTTTTAAAAAATGAGTGACTCGTACGGTCGATTCGCAAGTCGAGGCGAGACGAAAGAAAGGCGCACTGAGTTGTACGAGTTAGGAGGAAAAATAGGAACTTACGAGTCTTGGATGTGAGGTGGAAGAGTTAACTCCGTTACTAGTTGACTCGTTTGAAGTGGACGAGTCAAAAACAATGTCTTTTTACTTTTTCTCTCTCTCTTTTTTTTTTAACTTTCTATTATTATTAGTCGTAAAAAATCCCTAGATGACATGATCCATCCCTTTCTACCTTTTACGCCGCTCAGGTCTCACTCTTTTCCTGTGTGCTTCGAGCCTCCGATTGTCTCTCTCCCTCCAGCCCTCACTAATTTGGCGGCAAGAAGGTCGGCAGCAAGTTGGGGGAAGAAGAAGAAGAATGTCTGCGGAAAGTGGAAACGAAAAGTAAAAAAGGGAGTAAGATATATATTTAGACAAAGAGAGAGAGAGAGAGAGAACTTGACTTGTTTTTTTAATTTTGTTTCGACGTAATAAGTATAAAAATAAAAAGGTGAAAGGGGAGGAAGATCGAAAGGGGCCCACAATTTATCAGCCAACATTTTTTACTATGCAAGTAAATAGGACATTTATTAGTTTATTAGGTTTATATGGACCTTATTTATTTAAGAGTTCATTGATTTTTTGTATTGGGCTTTCTAATATTTAATGAAATATATATATGAAATATTGATATTTTTGATTCATATGCATGTATAGTGTAAGCATGCATAGGTTTGTATATATAATAATATATATTCATATGAATATAAAAATCAAAGCGTATCTTACGATACGTTACGATTCACGATATTATTTTTTAGCAAAACAATACGTATCCGATACGCGATATTGACTACCTTGATTGTGATACTTATTTTGTACTTGTCATAACTTTTGGTTTGAAGACACTTATTTTGTGTTGTTTTGTAGGTGTTTGATGATGTCATGAGGTAACTTTGATGTTTTTATTTTAGTTTTTGTTGAATTATTAGTATTATTAATTATTATTGTTGAACTTTGTGTTGGTTTATTATTTTATAATTTTTTATATTTTTTCTTTCCAAAAAAGTTAAGGCTTACGCCTCGTTCCACCTCGAGGCGTATACCTCGCCTCATTCTAGCAAAACGCCTCGAATACGAGTGGTGAATTTAAAACATTGGTTTTAGTTTTTAGTTTTCAGTTCAGCTTTTATTTTTTTTTATCAAATGCTAACTTAGTTCCGATATTGGTATATATCTCATGTTTAATGTGGAATAAGAGCATGCAAAGTGTAATTATAAAATTTAGAGCAAAATTTAAAAATTGTTTACTAAGTTTTGTGACTGTACCAAGTGGATATGGCATAAAAAATACTCATATGATTATGGTTTTTCCGTATCAATTTTGAGCTAAAAAAGATAATTGGAAAATGTTGCTCACTCGTATGAAACATTTTCTTCTTATTATTTTTTTACCTCAAAATTGATAGGAGTGACTCACACCCGTTTTTTTTTTTCTTTTTTTCTTTTTATATATATATTGATACGAGTCTTGCGCAGCCATATGAATGATATGAGTAAACAAGAGCTGTATGAGTAAAATTTAGGCAAATGATAAGTTTGTCCTCTATCATATAATGTAAATTTATATATTTAGTTCATTTCCGCTGTATGAGGGGTATGGTAAATTTACTGTAACTGCTCTAAGAATAACTTGGAAAATATTATAATAAGATAAAATGTTTGTTTAGGTCCCTTCTATGTTGCAGTTCCTTTACAGTCCCAATTCCAACTGCAACCTCTCTCTCTCTATGAATGCGAATCTAAGACACCCGTTTGAAGATTTTGTAGAAGACTCTTTGTATGTATGATATTGCTTTTGCCGGAAATTAAGCTAACAAATTTTGTGTAATCTTCAAAATAAATTATAATTTTAAAAAGGGATGTTTAAAGGGCGGAGATATTGGCACTCCAAATATTTCTTAAAAATACTCGCACTTTTTATTCAGTCCTTCACAATCAAGTAAGGTGTATGTTACTCGATTGTGAAGGACCAAGTATAAACTTGACAATGCCTCACTCAGTTGTCAAGGGTCGAGTATATAAGCTTATATTCGACCCTCAAGAACTGATTAACAGACACCTTACTCGATTGTGAATGATCGAATGAAAGTGAGAGTGTTACCAAGTATTTTTGGAGGTGCTAATATCCCTACCCATGCTTAAATTATAATATAGAAGAATGATGCTTGTAGATTTTCTTCACTATTTTATGCACACCCATCAATAAACATAAAAGTGGTAAAATTAAGTTTTGATTTCAACTTTAGGATACCTAATTTTTGAAACGGTACAACTCCAGAGGGGGTAACTTTTTTGAATAAGATTTTTATCCAATAAAGATTAAATTTCATTTTTACAATATTCCAGCAATTCAGAGTTCATTTATGCTGGTCTAGCTTTAGTAGGAAACTTATTTTTAGAAAAATCTTTTTCTTATAATGAAGCGAGAAAATATGTTGCTTTCTGTCCCAAAAAGCATTTGGGTGTTCATTACAAATTTCACGAAGAATTTGATTAAAGATTTGATCTATGCCAGTCCTAACGTTAGAAGAATTTAATTGGGAAGAAATATTTAAAATTTGAACATCTTGTTTTAAATAATTTATTTGTTTTTCTTTAAAAATAAATGTTCCTTCATTTTATTAATTTCCTTAAGTTGAGGAGTAGTAATAAATTCAAAAGTAACTTCTCTACCCTTAAACCTAGTTAAAATACCTTTTGAAGTGACCATAAATGGTCCAATAAGGCTTAAAAATGGTGTTCCTAAAATTATTCTTTGGGAAAGATTATTGACTATAATAAAAGTAGATGGAATACATAAACCATCATTTCAAATATAAGTATTCGAAAGTTTATATTTTATTTTTAATTTAGAACTATTAGTAACATTGAGAGTTTGGGTAGTCTTATCAAAGTAATGAGTGGGAACCAAACCTTCACAAATATAGTTTATATTAGCTCCACTGTCAACTAGAGCTATATATTTTAACACAAAATTTTAATTTATTACAATAATGATATTTATATACCATTTTTGATAAGTGACCTAATCAATGATTTGTAAAAAAAATTGTTTTTCAGGGACCAGAGTCACTGATGAAGAAGAAATATTATTGGAAGAAGCTAGATTTGGAAGTTTCAAGAATAGAAACATGACCTTTTATTTTCTGAATTTCTTTTTTTCCAAATATTAATTTCTGATTTTAAATCAGAGAGAAAATTCTTTCTCAAGAGGGTCTGTTTTAAGATCATCAAGAACCTTTTATAAAGAATATATTCATATTTAGGAAGAGGATTATTTTCTTGTTCAAATTTAAAAGTAGAAAGATAATACTCTATCATTTTTCTTTTAATAGAAGCATCTTCAATTTTATCAATACTATCAAGGATATTTTGTTCATCTTTAGAAAGGATATTAATACTTAAACCATTGGCTTCTTATTACTTGTTAAACTAGTTAGATAGACATTTGAGAGAACTGGAGGTCACTTTAATTGTTTTTGTCTATAAATCTATCATGGAGTAGTTTCATTGCTAAGATTAAAAGATTAATTTTGCAATGTATTAATTATGTAAGTTTAATTTTCATTCCATTGTTAATATTGTTAAACACTTGTTCAATCTTTCTCCTTTTATATTCAATCAACCATTCATAAGCTAACTAGATAATCTTCATAAGGTGATTTGACTTTGTATGCCTTGTATACATAGATCTCAAGCATTAATGAAGAGATGATACACTTGTGTATTTCTTACTAATCTACGTGCATTCCCTCTATAAATGAGGTACTTTTCATTGCCAAGCGTGATTAGTCTTTAAATATCCATAGAAACACCATGAACTTGTAATTCTAGTCCTTGAATCCTTTAGTGATATGTTGAATACTTTATACACTTCTTGTGATTTTGAGCTAGCCTTTTTCTTAGTTAAGGTGTTGCCAAGGAGAATCTCTTAAGTTCATGCCATTAACAACTCCACCAATCATTTTAAGGATTCAATTTGTATTTATCAAACTGGCCTAAATCGGACGATTCTACCCCCACCTAGACCTCTCAATCTTAAACAAATGAAATGTTATGATTTATCGTGCTAAACTTTTTAGTTGGCCATTTTCATAATCAAGTCAATTGCCTAAGAGAACTAAAATGAATTCTCAATGCCTAGTTTAAATTTATGCCTTTTTGTTTGGTGTATTTCGAGTTTGTATCTTGGATTGAACATTATACGGGAATGGGTTGCACTTGCTTCACACCATTTCTTACAAGATATGAATGAGAGACATACTTGTGTTGAGTTTTGTTTACACCCTTTCATTTGATGGCATTTATATGGGAATGGGTTGCTTTTTATTCACACCCTTTTGTTTAGAAAAGTGTAAGACATTCAACACTTAGGAATTGCATTGAGAACTTCGAATGAGATTAATTCTACATAACATTGCATAGCAAATGGATTTTATATTGCCTTAGCCATTTCTTATCATTTGATACATCATTTTAATTTTAGTTGGAAGATTCTAAAATCAACAACTAAAATCTACCAATCAACTTCTCTTAATAAAACCTTGGACACATAATCACTGCATCGTCTTTTCGGCTATTCTTGTGGTTCGACACTTGGACTTACCAAGTATTATAACTTGACAACCTACACTTGTGTTTTTTAAGCATGGAAGTATTTTCAACTCGTCACAAATGTTTAAATTTTTAAAGAATTTTTTTACCAATATTGAACTCTTTACCTACGTGGACGGAATTTAGGGCTTGCTTATAATTATATTTTTAACTATTTTTGTACCGACACCATGACTTTTTAACTATGTACTGAGGACTATAGAAAAATATATATATATATATATATAATACAATTTAGGAATCGAACCACAAATATATTCATATTATTATTACTTGATTAACTGCACACATAATGAGCATGCTATTCGCATGTATATGATTTCAAAATAAATATCTCAATAAGGGATTGTTATTTATATTCATAGTATTCTTAATGTGCGCCTTTAAGGTATAAATTAACATTTCCCTTTTAAAATAATATAAATGTCAAACATTAACTCTTAGAACATTTTTAATGGTATAATGGAAATAATTATAATAATTTTTTTCATTTTTAATTAAAAAACTCACTATTATTATATAATCAAAGTTTACCAAACCTTTAACTAATAATCAAATCTACCTTCTCTATAATAAAATTCGTCAATCTTTCTTAATAATCAAAATTGTGACCCATATCCGTCTTTTTAGCAAACAAGACAGGTGTTTCCTACAGAGATTAACTTGAAAAATGAATCCCTTGAACAAAAGATTTTCTATTTGAACTTTAAGCTCACCGAGATCGAATGGGCTAAACGACACAGAGCAATTTAAATAGGAGTGACTCTCGACACTAAGTCAATGCCAAACTTAATTTCCTGATGCGGAGGCAAGCTGGGTGAATAGTCGGGAAAGATGTTCATGAACTTTTTGATAACTTGAAGATCATAGAAAATTAGTGGCGTGACATTTGCACCCACTATACTCGCTAACCATCCCATGTAGTCCCGTTGTTCCCCCTTAGTAATGTAAGTCATGGGGTCTAAAGTGTACTTTTCCCGAAGAAAATAACATTTTCTCCCCAAGGGTAGGAGATGGTGACCCTCTTAGTGTGGCAATCCATCATAGCTTCGTACTTGGTTAGTCAATTCAACCCAAGAATTACATGATAAGTGAAAGTTTGGGAGCTTAGGTCAATTATATGCTTTTTTTTATACCAAAGGCCGATTTTCCATGGTGTGATGAGAATAATGGAATTAAACTTAACTCTAATCAATTTTAAATCTCAAAAGGAATTGCTTATCTATCATGTGAAAAATGAGATATCAATATAAAACAAATAAGAAACATTCGCACAACATCAAGATCTAATGAGGTATCCCTACTTGCATAGGACTAATTATCGGGACTAACCAACAATAATCCACTATGAACAAGACATTTAAAAAGAATAGACACGAACTTACTACATGAGTTATTGCTTACACATGCCGCTCTGCTCCCTAAATTTTGAAATGAAAAATATGTTGCATCATGCAATATTTTGGCAATGACATCGTTGTATCCTTTAGAAGGTTAGCAACTATCGCCTATCGTATCAGTGAATGCCTTGATGTTATGCATATGCAATCTGTTGTTCATATTCCTCATGTGTCTAACACAATTAGGTTCAACATTAAGAAACTCACCTGTTTGTGTCAATAACCACTTCGATCCCCGTCTTCAATCTACGCTTGAAGAGGATGATTGCAGATCTGATTTTATTTTTAGAAAAAAAGAACAATCATGGCATTCATATACAAAATCTTAAGCGGCACGTGTTAAAAGCTTTATCAAGATATGTATCTTTTAGGCTTGAAAAAGTGATAATAGAACATTTGACATAGCCTGGAATATAAAGGAGAAATGAGGCTTGAAACACTAGGTCCAAAAGGTTTTTAAATAAAAAATACATTTTAACATTAAAGTTAAGAATCAGTTTTACAAATTACGTGTGTACCGTTATTAACCCTATATTCCAATACCAGTACGTTGGGCTAAAGACAGGAATCACCTGTCCATTTGTGTGCTGTTACAAGCACTAAAATCCAAAATCGGTACGCTAGTCTAAAGTCATGTCCAAAACAAATACTTAATTTTGGATCTAAAATACATGTCCTATGCACCTGACTACATTAAAATAATGCGAGTTGTTACACCCAAGTGCAGGCGGTCAAGTCAAGATAAGTCCAAGGTCGATTTCTACATGGAAGGCAAGTTTTCTATCAATTTTGTTTTGCTTTCGAAGAGAGGGAAATAGTGAGAAGAATACAATGAAAAGATGATAGAATGGGATGGGAAAAGAAAGGAGACTAGCACCCTAAGTTATTTATCTGGGGGCAAACATATTATAATTCTAAAGTGCAAAAGAAAAGAAAAACCACGAGTGCAAGTTAGCTACCTAAGAAAGGTTTATAATTTTCATTAGAGGAGAATGCAATTAAATTTACAAATAAATAAAAATAAATCAAAGTATTGACATGCAAAAATAGAGTACAAATTGAAGTTAAAACAATAGGAACCAAACGATCCGTAGCTAGTGAATGCGAAGATAGATTAATCGGGCGATCCGAATTATAGTTTGAACTTGGCTTTCCTCTAAAATCAAGTCCTTAGGCTTCCCTGCCATCAAAATCTATCACTAGATAAAGCCTATGATAGTTCATGTAATAAAAGAAATATATATGGTAGTCATTACTTAGTGATAGAATCCGACGGTGAGGCTTTCATTTTTTAAATTTATTTTAGACCTATTATTACTAATGTGTTACAAAAACAAGACATGTTTTGAGAACTTTAGTAAAAATTAGCAACTCAACACATGCTTTAATTAGTTGTGGATAGGTTTGACTTAGAATAGATGCTGAAAAGCCAAAACCGGCACTTTTTTAGTACCAAAATAGCCCGAATATTAACAAATTATATTAGATATCTAACCAAACCAATTAGAGAGTGTAGACCACTCTCAAATTAGCCTAGCTAGAATTTTAGTGCAAAATTTTAAGAATTGGCGTTTTTTGGTTCTTATTCTAATGAGATTTTAGGTAAATTTATAAAAACATGTTGGAAGCATGCAAGAATAAAAGAAACACCCTAAATTAGTATGTGTTCTTTGACCAAAGTGAAAAACAAATCAATCTTGCATTTGAATTGCATTCATAACCTCTTTCCATATGCTTTCACTACCGACTCCTAATTACGAATTTAGGCAAACATTTGATGAATTGAACATGCTTGACATAATACAAATCTAAGAGTTCTTTTAAGAAAAATCCTAAGAAAAATGATCCAAATTAGTTTCGCAAGTCCTTGCAAGAAATCTCTCGATGAATTTAACCACTTTTGTGTTGTATTCTCTGTCTCCAAACCTAGCTTTAAATACCTTTTAAAATTTCATAGGTGAAGGTTCAGGTCATAGCCTTGGGGTGCGGGTCAAACTGGAACTGAAATATTAGACATCTAGGCTAATGCTAAGAATATGGATCATACAAAGCGCTATCAAATAATATGAGTTTTGAAACACTCTTGCATCCATATACAATATAATTTAAAAAGCCTCTAAGCCATTATTTTTCAACTAATTTTTTTCCAGAAGCAATCTTTTTCTCTCAAAATTATGCAATTTTGCATTCAAAATAGTGATATTTTTGTCCAAGCATCTTATCGTTTGATGGAGGCTTTCTCACCTAGTGGAGGCCAACCATTTCCTTTTAGAGCTTTTTGTTATCCTTCCACTATGGTAACGCTTTTCCATTCCCTTTACATTTTTTCCTCATATGCTTGTCTTTTATATTTCTTCTTAATATTACATCATTAAAGTCTCACTGTAAATTCACATTGGTTTTATTATACTCCCTATCACTAAATAAACAATATATGAGAGCTTTTGAAGTTTCAAATTAAAAGAAAGAGCCTAAACACATGCATGTGATTACTTAATATATAACAATGTAGATCATGTAGTGTAGTGTGGGATATACACAAAAACTCTTATGTAATTGAAATAACATACTACCGGTAATCGAATTGCAAGGCATTAAGCACACATATCTCCAATTAAGCATTTAGATATGAAAATCTAGAGATATTCGAAAATATAAAGTAGTCAAATTATGAATTTTTCAAAAACAATTAGGCTATCACAATTTCAAATCCAAAACTAAAATTCATTTTGTTTCGGTATCTACATAAGGAGCTAAAACCAACTAGCGCAACAAATACAGCTAGTATAGCCATCCATCCAACCAATTCCATGTTACGTAGACTCCTCACCTAAGTAAGTGCAGTGATTTTTCTGGAACCCAAATTTTCCTAACCCCTAGAGTCCTATCATTGTTGTGTTCCTCTTTTACCCAAAACACTAACCTTCTTGTTTTTCTTATTTTTTCTTTCTCGGTTTAGGTTTGGGTCTAGTAATTGGAACATCTTTGGCATTTTCTTCAAAACTTGCCTACAAAACTCTCTCAAGTGATATCTCCTCTCACAGTATTCACGCCAAAAAGGCTGTGGGAGCATGCAAACACATCAAAATGAATCAATTGATCTTCAAGAACTTTCGAATGATAAACTTCTAGATAAGCTGATTTTGGAGCAAAAGCTTGTTTCCCTTTTTGGATGTTCTTGGCTTTCTTTGGAGCTTGAGGAGTTTTATCAATGAATGTTTTTGACTTTGAAGAACTAGCACCATTGAAACTTGAACTTTTTGGATTTCACAAAGATGGTCTTGGTTTGCTTTTGAGCATTAAAATTAAAAAAATCAAGTCTAGCCTTCTTTGTTTTTGCCACTCTTTTGATTTAAAAGCATGTTTTCAAGTTTCTTTGAGCGAGTTTCTAACACAACTCGATGGTTAAAGCATTTTCAATTTGTTGAGTTAGATCGCAAATGCGCTCTTCAAGTCATTTGATTGTATTCTCATACTCTAAATTTGCCTTTTTTAAAAGAACCAATTAGATTAAGACAATTTTCTTTTTCATTCTCAAGTTGACTAGTTTTCTATAAAAATTCGATCTTCTTGACCTTTAAACTTTCAAAACTTGCTTTGTCCTTAATTTTCAAATCTTTTAAGCTCTTTCTTATTTTTTTTTATTTTGGATACAAGTTTTGAATTTTTAACATAATGTTTTTGACATTCTCCTAAAAGAGCGCCATACGATTGAAGATCCAAAATTTTTGCGGTAAAAGCTAAAATATGATGAGAATCTTGTTGAGTATCCGGATTTTCCTTTTCATCACTAAGAGTGGCATGCATTCCCTTTTTACCAAGTTCTTTCACTAATCACCTAATCCTAGTAGGGCACTCAAAAGTTTTGTGACTTCTACATTGACACTTAAAGTAATTCTTACTCGATTGGGTCCTATTTTCAAGCTTATTCTCAACATTCCCTTTCCCCATTTTTTTAAAATTTTGACCATCATTGCCTAATTTCTGATTTAGCTTCATGAATTTATTGAAATTACGCGCAAAATTAGCTATTTCTTGGAAATTAAATATAGAGTACTCATTAGATTTAGATATTTTTTCATTTTTAGCTCTAAATGCAATGGTTTGTTCTGCCTTATTTTTTTGAGTCTTGCATTTTGAAAGCTGGCCAGACTCAAAAGTTTGAAGAGAGTCAATAAATTAATTCTCTGTTAAGGAATTCAAATTCTTGCATTCCTTGATGGCAGTAATTTTTGAGAGGAACATATTACGGAAAGGCTGCAAAATTTTCTTTACAACACAAGATTCAAAAATAATTTTGCTAAGGTTGTAGAGAGAATTCACTATGTCTTTTAGCTTACTATGAAAAGTAATAAGTGACTCATCCTCTTTCATCGTTATAGTTTCAAAATCTGTCACGAGACTTTAAATTTTAGAACATTTATAGTTGTAGTTCCTTCAAAAGTTATGGTCAAAATATCCCAAACCTGTTTGGAAGTGGTACAGTTGAAATCTTTTTGAACTCTTCCTTGAAAACATGACCCGTGATTGCATGTAGACCATGAGAATTAAACTTAGCTACTTCTATTTCCTTACTAGTCCATAGCACTATAGGTTTAAGTCCATTGTTCTCTTCTACAGTCATCATGGGTCAAGTATAACCATCTGAAATGGTTTGTCAAATTTGCTCATTTAAAGATTGTAAATAAATAGTCATGCGATTTTTTCAATAGTTATAATTAGACCCATTAAGTGTGGGACCTTGGACTTAGACAAATCAATCTTGGTAGCCATGGAAAGCAAACCAAATCAGGTAGTAAAAAGATGCAAATCAGGCAATACACTGGATTGAACAACCTCGTAAACCTAGATACAAGCCCTAGCAAAATAAGGGAACCTCCTTTAACACCAATTGAAAAATTATGAACTAATTTATGCGTGCAAAATTTAATGATCGTATTTCCTAAATTGATTTTAGGATTTTTATCAAAAATAATTTGAGATTTGATATATGGAATTGAACCCTAGGTCTACTCAATTTTACTGTTGAAACATGTGTTGTGTTTTATTGTTTAGCAATTATATCAAGCAATCACACAAAAAGCAATCTACAATACCAGGAAGTAACAAGGTATCTCTATTTGTGTAGGGATAATCCCCGAGACTAACCTACAGTGCTTTGCTATATCAAAACAAAGTTACAAAATACGACATGACATTCTAGCTCCAGCTATGCGCTACCTATGTAGTTGTCTTCTCACCTCTTGATCGACGAATCCTCACCGTAGCGCGGACTGAAAAATTCGTCCCCATGACTTTTGATTTCTTTATCTCGGAATGCCTATAATGATCTTGATATAATCCTTCACCACTGTATGTAATCTTTCTTACTAATTTAGCTAGTTCCCACTTCGATCAAAACTAAAGCTTCTCTACTCGACTAGACTTTAATTGCAGCCAAAGCCACTCCCACAGGACCTTTCGAACGATACAAAACCCTAGTTCTTTGAAACGAAGTACAATTGGATCTCTATGGGATGGATAAAACTTATGTGATGTCTCAAAACTCTCAAAAATTGATTATAGCGATTGGATCTTTTTAGCCATGAAAAGCTCTCTACAATTGTGTTAGAATCGTGTGTTTATAAACCTCAAAGATGGATTATATTTCTAGAAAAATATTAGGTCCAAATCCTTTTTAGAATAGGTTTAAAACACTTAAAAATGAGTTTATGTGATAAAAAAAACACATTTTTCCCGAAAAATGCATCGCAGTGGTCCACCCCAAACTTTTTGTACCGGTTCGAAACTTGGATTTCAATTCTAGGAAACTTTAAATGCTTCCTCAGTACATTAGCAATGTTGCACCAGTCTGGTTATGTTATTCCCCTCTAAACCGACTTTTGTCGGTTTTTCTCATTTTTGCTCACTTTTTGTTCGTTCAAGCTCTAATTCGATCCAAATTTCCATGAATACTCTCGGACCATTTTAGGAACATAAAACAAGAGTTTCTTCATCACTTTAAGTGGATGGAACACAACGAACTCAGGAAAAATGCCGGCAAAACTCAAAATGCATGTTTCATTTAAAAAGCTTTTGATTACAATATTAACACTCAACCATCACCTATATTTTGAACCAAACCATTTTACCTTATCATGTGTTATCTTTTAAAATCCCAAATTTTAGTATTCTTTATATTATTTAGTTAGAAAATATAGTTCGTTTCTTTAAATAATATTTTGTTATTAAAAAAATTTGTAAGTTGAAATTATTCTTGGCTATTTCGTAGTAATTTCCTTAATTAAGTTTTTTCATTAACAAATTTGTAAATTTAAAGTTATTCTTGGCTATCTCATTGAAACTTCCTTAATTAAGAATATACACTTACAAGTTATGTATATATATATATATATATATGTGGGTACACATTTAGTGGTGAAGGAGATGTATAATTGATTCCTTCCATAAAAGTATTATATGAGCAAACCTTAGTTTTAAAATATTATTATTAAATAGTTTGAATTTTTAAAGTTTAAAATAAAGCTTTGTAGTTATCTTTTTGTAATCGCTTTTGATTAATTGTTAGCTAAGTTTTTGGTGTAATTATTAACAATTTAATTTATTTCTTTTATTTTTATTGTTCTAATTAAGCTTAGAAAATTATAGAACCGAAATCATTATTTATTTAAGAATAATTAGAGTTAAAAAGAGGAAAAAAGGGTGGAGAGGAAAAGGAAATTGAAATTGAGAGAGATTACATAAGAAAAAAGAATTAATTGAAGGGGGAGAGAAAAAACAAGGCTACAGGAATGAGGGAAAGAAAGGAGGAGAAAAAATATATAATAGAATGGGACAAAGCTCTCTCTTGCCAAGAGACATAGAGAAAATATAAGAGGAAAAGATAAGAGAAGAAGAAAAAAAAGAAAATGGAAGAGCGCGTGGTCGACGTCTCATATTCGATTTAAGGTAGGGGAGAATACCCTATTAAGTACCTACTTAATTTTATTATTATTTCAATTATGTTTGTGTAAACATGCTTATAATTATATTTATGTGCGCATCCTTATCTTTGTGATATAATATGATTATCACATGTATGTTGTTTGTTATACAATGATGTATATAGTGATTTATTTGTTATTAATAAACTGGGTAGAGCTCGTGTATTATTTAGGATCCTACTGGGCTTTATGCTCACCCCCCAATAGACTTTTACAGGTTTGATTTTGATCGGGATAAAATTGGAGGATCAAAGTGAAGAAGTTCTTACAAAATTTTACTAGTATTGAATTGTTAAATATGATTTTCTTATTTAGTTGTTATGGATGTGGGACGCTTAGATCCTCTAACCAATTATATTTTTGTAGTGACTTTTTTTATCAGAAAATATTTATTATTATTGCAAGTTGGACTTTTATCATTCAATTTATGAATTCTTTGTTTTACAACTAAAATTCTCTGAATTTTCTTAAAATTAACTAAATCATGTCCTAAAAATCGGGTCATGACATATCTAGCTAGAGTTCTTGGCTTCTCTGTTTGTAAGCCAAGCTTCCGTTAATGTGGCATCTTCAAATCCTCAATTCGACTGAAACGATTACAGTGGAAAAAGTGTTTTTGGTAACAAAATCAAGCCAACTAAAAATATAAACATAATAAAGGTCACTTTGTGTAATGTTAAAAGACATGATGAATTTCAAAGTAAAACACTTATATTCTTAGAGGACATACACTGGAAAACTAATGTTCCCATAGACAGCGCCAAACTGATGGTGTAAAACTCTAGAAGCGATGATTAATCATTACTTTGATAACAAGGAATTTGATTTGGTGAGCTGGCAGTGTATGTGATATGTCATCAAAGATATAAGGCATTTGTAAGATGCTTAGATTTGATAAGGGAATTATAGAGGAGGTACATCCTTATATGATAGAACCTAATTCACTTTTGCGAATGAGCTTAGATCTCAGAGGAGGAGGAGGAGGAAGAGAAGGAGAATGAGGAGGATGAGAAGTAGGATAAGGAGAAACAAAAGAGGAAGAGGAAGAAGAAGAAGAAGAAGAAGAAGAAGACGAAGGAACATAAGGAGCAGAAGAATGAGAGGAAGGAGAAGAATGAGATGAAGAAAAAGAGGAATGAGAAGTAGAAGAATGGGATAAAGAAGGAGAAAAGGGAAGAGAAGGACGAGAAGGACGAGAAGAAGAAGAAGAAGAAGAAGAAGAAGAAGAAGAAGAAGAAGAAGAAGAAGAAGAAGAAGACGTAGAGCAAAGCTCTGATTACAAATATATTGTAACTCTTAGCTAGTCTAATTATTACGATGGATGTTCAAGGTATCTCCTTACACTATTTATTTAATACTAGTCAAGTTTGTAAGCTCTTGTACACTTAGCAGACCTATTGAAGGAAGGTATAATATATCCTAAGTATAAAAACCTATCTTGTTCTAGCTTGATCACTTGTATTCAATGTTCAGAACCTTTGCCGTTGAAATGAAGTAAATGCTCCATATATATAATAAACTTAGAACAAGCTTAATCTATGGTAATGGTTGATGAACATTAGCTCTTTCATTATTTGAAATGGTTGATTAAGCATGTTAATCAACTGACCTTGTTTCTCTCCTTAATCTGAAGCATTAAATGCAGTTAGTGTGCATTAAATATAGTTGATGTACGTTAAATGCAATTGTTTCTCTTCTTGACTTGCTCACATCCTGTCTATGTGGAGAGTTAGGTCTGTATAAGATAACTTTAAGGTTAAAAATACTTTCCTAGTAGACCTAAGTTATAGGCGTGATTCGTATGCGCATAGCTCTACTAATAGCTAGGGGTGTGCATGGTCCGGTCAACCGGACCATTGACCATGCATCTGGACCAGACCGAACACTTCGGTCCTATAGAATTTTAGACTGGACCAGATCGAATTGCAGGCTGAGACCGGACCGGACCTGACCAGTTTAAACGGTTCGGTTTCGGTCAGTCCAACTGGTCCGGGCTTTTTTAATGGGCCAATATGATTTGGGTTTTTTTTTGTCTATTTTTTCAAACTTATTCAACCCATTTTCAAACTTATTCAAGGAGAACTGGGCAACTCAGAAATCAAGCACAACATTCATATGCCCAACAGTGGTTATACAATGCCCAAATAACAAAAAACATAGGCTATACAATGTTGTCTACACAAAAATAAATAATATGCCCAAAAATAACAAACCAATATAATTTTGTTGGCCCAAAACATAAGAAACCAATAGCAAAATCCATTGCCTAAATAATATGCCCACAAATAACAAACCAACATAGTTTGGTGGTTTCTTTAATTGATCAGTGGGAGGTTTCTCCGGTTGGTTAGGTCCATGCTGAGGCAATGGGTTATTAAAAGTTGAGGCTTTTCTCTCATTATTCTTGTATATGTAAAAATCAACAGAACCAAATAGAGCCCAAATAGAAAATTTTCGCAATTAGTATATAAAAGTTGAGGTTTTTCTTTAATCCTACTGGTATAAATGCTGAAATGAACAATTTTGGTCATTGCAGCTAAATGATTTGGAGTAGACATGCCTTTCATCCAAACAAGTAATGGAAGTTAGCTTAAATTTTAAAACATACCCTAAAGATCTGAATTTCAAAGCAAAAATTCGGATATGATATTCGCAAATCGCAACTAGATACATATATTAGAAATTTCAAAGCCTAAAATTTAGAATTTCAAAGCCTAAATCCAGATATGATATTCGTAATTTCAAAGCCTAAAATTTTGAATTTCAAAGCCTAAGGTAGATATGTACTGTGTAGGTGCATATATGTATGTATATATATAAGGAATATATGTTTATATGTACATATATAACGAATTAGGAGAAGAAGAGTACCAGATTCGACGGCGGCGGACTGGTGGCCGGTGGTGGAAATGTAGTCGGTGGTGGAGTGGTCGATGGTGCGTGGATTGTGTACCCGTGGTGCAGAAAGGGGCGACTGAAGAGTGAAGATGAGAGATAGAACTGGGGAGACTAAAGACGGGAGAGTGACGAAGGAATGAAGGACTGTAGCGATGAAAATGAGAGAGTTGAGAAGGCGATGAAGATGAGAGAGGAAGTGATGAGCGGCTGTGCCCAGAGGGAAATATGAGAGAGCTGCTGTGCTGTGCTAATGTAGTGTATTTAGGTTTAGGACCTTAGGTTACACAAAAAAAATAAGTATATATAATTAAAATAAATAAATTATATATATATAAAAATATATCGGTCCGGTCCGGGTTTTGGGTATTTTCTTTGTGTCGGACCGAAGACCGAACCGAATAGTAACAGTCCGTAAAATTTTGGACCGGACCGGACCGTTGTAATTATAAAACCCGAAAAAAACCCTATAATTCGGTTCGGTCCGGTTGGTCCGTTCGGTCTGGGTCGGTTTATGCACACCCCTACTAATAGCTCTGTTTATGCACACCCCTACTAATAGCTCTGCGTGATGGAGGTCAACGAGTTTAGTTTATTAGGTTGATTGCAAGCAATGTTAAGTGTGTTTAACTTGGTGCTTTCACGTAGGATGCCATGTGTCATTTCTTGGTCAGCTTTGCTGGCAAATTGGTAGTCCCCAAAAGGGTAATTTGCTAATTTCCCTTATTATTATATATTATTGTGAGAACCCGCATTTTCCACGCCAGCCATCGTGGGCGAAGATTCCTCTGATTTCTTATTTATTTGAAAAATGATTCTTTTTAATTTGGATAAAAGGTGACAATTTGTAAAAGAAATTAGAATCGCAAGTTTGTTTTACTAAACAAACAAAAGTGAGTGAGAAAGAGGAAGATTTATTGATTAGACGACCTCTTAAATACAATTAATACGAAATTAATTTATTTAAAAGTTTAGGGATTAAGTTATGAATTAGGAAAGTGTTAGGCACCTAAATGGCCCTTTCGGTCTCTGAGTAGGATATGCTTGTATTTATAATTGAAAATTTGCATGGTTATTTATATTATTGCACATCAATTCATAGTTTTAGGAAAACGGAATTTAGGATGGGGATAGAAAACATGTGCTTCATACTTCGTCAATTTGATTTTAGAAATCAATGTGTGTGATTTGAAAAAGTGATTTTGATAATGATAGATAGAAAAACAAGTGTTTTTAATAAAGCATATTATTTTTCAGAAGATAATTCAATTTGGAATTGGATACTGGCAGTTCTTTAGATTCATTCGTCAATAGTGTATTATGGTTTAGTGATTTAAACCAGCATTGACGAATCTTGTACTATCGTATTAAATATTTACATATATACCGCGATTTATATATTAAACCGGATATAAATGCTTAATAGTTCCTTTGTAAAACGAGACTAATAAAATTGGAATTTTGCGAAATTAACAAATAAATATATGTTTTAAAATGGTTACAGCTCATTCCACGCCTTAGGTTTTGAAAAAGGGTTTAAAATATGAATTTTATATTGATTTCGAGACAATAACAATTCAGTCATGCATACAATCGATTATAATCAGAGAAACTAAAGACATATAAATAAATAAAGCCGAACTAAGTTAAAAAAATACCTTGAGAGCCTTGAAACTAGAGGAATAGTATTTTTTGTACTATTCCCAAAATTCCAAAGCTGACTAATGATAAAAAATGAGGCAGTGTAGGTCTATTTATAGCTAAAAAAACTGCAGGGGAGTGTCCACACTGTTGGTCGGATTTTAACCCTAGAGGGGGGGTGAATAGGGTTTAAAAAACTAAATGCGGAATTTAAAACTTTTCTAACAATGTTTAAGTAAAACAAATTTACTAAACCGATTTATCAAGGAATGCAATCAAATAAACAATCAAGCAAATAAACAATCTCAAGCAAACAATAATGTAGCAAGTAAATAATGAGATTGAGTTAGAAAGATTGAACCGATTTGAAGTCCAAGACATTTTGTCCACACGGTTTTGGTTTACCAAACCATAATTCGCGCTCGGTTAGTTCTCCGAGAATTTCCACTAATTCCAATCTCCTTCCGGGTGAAGATCAAACCACTACAAGTGTTGTTGTCTCACTACACTCTTTACAAATATTGCTTGACCACAATATTCTCACAAGAATCTCTCTCTTGCTAACCTTGTGAGATTTACCTCTCACAATATCTAAACAAGAATTTACCTTCTTGTTTTTCCTATGAGATTTACCTCTCACAATTTGAATACAAATGATTGGTGATTCACACCAATTAACAACAACTCTCAAGTGTTTAAAAAATACAATTAAAGCTCACACTAAAGTTACTTGTTTGATCAAGTTTATAGCTCAATAAGAATGATTGATCAAAAATAATTTTTTGAATCTTTGAAGAATGAAGATAGATGAAGTAGAGAGTATAAGATTGATTCAAGGTGTGTAAAATGAGTCTTGGAAGTCATATTTATAGTCCCAAAAGTGATATAGCTGTTTGAGAGGTTTGGTGGAAGTTTTGTACTAAAAATAGTAAAAAAATAGAAATCCAACGGCTATATTCAGGTCATCAGTCGACTGAGCAAGGCTCCTTAGTCGACTGAGTGACCATCAGTCGACTGAGCAAGGCCCATCAGTCGACTGATGACCTCTGTTGGTCTGTTTAGATAGATTGCTGCAGACAGCAAATTTTCCCGATTTGTTTTGATCATATCTCATAATCCAGCCGTTGGAACTTGATGAAATTTTGGATATAAGTACTATAATGTGTTAACTAACTTCTGTCCGAATTTCATAATTATCGGAGTCCGGGAAGACCTCCTTCAAACCGTTAGATCAAAACTGCACAAAAACGGAGCGAGTCTAGAAAGGGAAAAATAAACATTTTTGCAATTAAGTTCCAAAATCAATTTTGATGCTTGGGATAGGTTAAATATATTATCCTAAGACACCTATTTTCATGAGAGCTCAAAATATGCTCAAATCAATTTAATATGAAATTATTTGAAAACCGGTTTTTGCAAGAATGGTGTTTTCAAAGAAATTTTGATTCAAACTGATTTTGATCAATCTAACAATGATGTAAGTTCATGTTTGAGCTATATTATCAATCAATTAAGAAGCTTTACATTAATCCTAAGCAAACACTCAATTACCAAATATGTGAGTCTTCGAATGCTTTGAATAGTTTCTTCAACTTGATTCTTCTCTTGAAGCTTTTCCATATGATCCTTGATCTTGATCTTCATGGATTTGTATTGCTAGCATGTGTGTGATAAGGTTGTTCTCTTGCTAGTCCAATGCTTCGTTGACTTGATCGAATATTGATTCCATTGATCCTTGTCATGCTTCCTTTGAGCAATCATGCTATTCTTGATTTTTCAAGTAAGAAATCTATAATCTTAAATCAAGAACATGTTAAATTACACATGATTGATTTATTGTTATTATCAAAATAAGATTAAGACCTTCAAGGTCAACACACACGACAATAAACAGTGTTGTCGTGTGGACACTTGATGAACAGTGTTGTCCACATGACACACTTTCCACAAGACAACATTATTCAACATGTTGTCCACATGACACACTGCCAAGTTGTCGTGTGGACAACATATTGAATAGTGTTGTCTCGTGGACAACATTATTCACTCGTTTGTCGTACCTCACGATTTTTGTGTTTTTGGCCATAAGAAGTATTGGATTGATCTGATGTTTTAGTATGTCATTCCTAATTATAAAACACACATACTAACAAAGTTTGAGCTCAATTATAGTTCGGGAAGGTGTCTGTTTGATAAACCAAAATAAAATTGCCAGTTTGATTAATTTAAGATATTCTGCCTTCGAATCAAGCTGATTTTTGAGTATGTTTCCCCTGATATCAGTTTGTAATAACCCTCCAATTTTGAAGATGATCATAATATGGGAAGACTTCCATTCAGAAAGCTCACGAGATTAACGGTTTTTGGTTTCCGAAAGATTCCGGTTATCCTTGTAACTTCTTATCCGTGAATCCTTTTTTGCTTCATTCTTCGACTTGTATTATATATGCAGAGTACGTATGCTTGTATGAATGCTTGTACGTACGTGCATGCTCGTTTTCTCTGAAAAATAGATTCTTATGAGGGTCGCAAAATAGGGTGTTTACAATTACTCATACTGCAAAAAAGTTGGATTTTTGTTGTCATATTTTGTTCCAATAAACGATTTAACACTAATTATTTTTTTATTTGGCTCCCTCATCATTATTAAATATTTATTTTCCATACTAATGCATTCGACGGTGACAAAAGTATATTTTTATTACATTCACGTATTTGTTTCCATCTAAATATTTTGCTATTAAATGTGACCAATATTGATAAATATCATTTTTTTTAGAAAAAAAAATATTTTTTCACCTTAAAAACAATTTTCTTATTATAATTGATATTAATATCATATTTTAAACCATACATAAAGTTATTTTATCTACCCCCCTGCATGCGCACGCCCTATCCTTCGTCCATTGCATTTAGATCCTCCATCGTGTGTGATGCACATTTTCATTTTCTGTAAACTTTAATGGCTACAGTAGATTGGAGGGCCAAAGTAGAACTCGATTAATACTTGTGAGCGCCTTAAATGACCTTTTTTTTTGTTTTTTTAAATTGAGGGGCTAAAGTTGAACAGGCCCATAGTTTAAGGCCATTTACATGATTTACTGTTTTTATAATAAGCAATACAATTCTAACCTCTTACAAATTCAACCTCGTTCTTTCGAAGTATACACAAAGATTCATGTAAAAAAAGAAAATTAACTATGCCTACAAATAAATTCCTAATCCCCATAGTGCCTGCACCGTTTCTTATCTCTAATTCTTTATTTTTTTTAGTTATTAAACTTTATTCCCCGCGTGCGGAGGAATTTAAAGGAATTACCCAAAAAAAAAGAGGATAACGTGGATTAATTACTGTTAAAAAGATTATAGATTGTTACTCATATCTATGTAATACTTTAGTTACGGGGAGTAAAGTCTAACAATTGTGGAAGTTAGGGAGTAAGTCTAATTTTGTGTTAAGACTTTACGTACCAATTCAAAATTGCCTAACTAGAGATTGAGGTCACTTTGTAGAATTTTCGTAGCTCTTTTACAAATATTTTATTTATATTTTACAAATGGTACATATTCGGATAACACCATGTTAATTCTTTCAATCCGATAAGATTAGTGTAAAAACATTGGGATATGTCCAACAGTGAAATGCAACAACTTTGCCCACATGTTCTCTTACATACTTCAGTGTTAACACTCTGATGTTAACCATATGTAGGGGTATTGTAGCGAATTTGAAAACCGACTGATTGAACCGAATTGATCTGTAAAAATTCAAAACCCAAATGAAGAAACTAAACCAAAATCGAATATATTCAGTTCGGGTTTGGGGCTTGCCGTTACAAAGCCGAACTGAACCAAGCCGAATTATACTTATTTACAGTTTTTCTTAATTACATAAGAAGTAGAGCATATGATGAAAGTTTAAGAAGGAGCCCAACCTTGTCCATTTGGCATGTGCATTTTATTTTCCATCTATACACTCGTGATTTTTTTTTAATTACACATTCCATTGCCTAATTGCTTAATACTCTCACTGTTTGGTCTAGTACTCCACTTCCGTATCAAGTTCTTTTAATTATTGATCATGTTTGTTATAAGGTAATTTTTTACATGTTACTGATAAACTGGTCATAAGGATGAGATCTACATTATTGGTCGGAAAATAACCCTAGAGGGGGGGGGGGGGGTGAATAGGGTTTTAAAAACTTAATGCGGAAATAAAATATTTTTAAAATATTTAAGTAAAACAACTTAGCTAAGCAACAATATCAAGGAAATAATCAATTTCAAGTAATCAATCCCAAGATAAGCAAATAAGCAGTTTCAAAATATAATCAATAATTTAGCAATAAAAAGAGAGGTTGAGTTAGAGAGATTGAACCAATTTGAAGCTCAAGACTTTTTGTCCTCGCGGTTCGCGTTCTTCAACCATACGTCCGGGCTCGGTTAGTTCCCCGAGAATTTTCACTATTCAATCTTCTTTGGGTGATGATCAAACCTCAATACAAATGTTGTTATGCAAACAACACTCACAATGTAGTTATACACACTATACTTCTCACAAGATATGATCTCTTACTCTACAAAGAGACAAACTCTCTTTTGAAATGAAGAATGAATTATTTGTGGTAATACACACCAATACAATAACTCTCAAGTGTATTTGAAGATTACAAATGAAGTTCACATTAGAGTTATCAAGATTGATCAAAATATATAGCTCAAAAATGAAGAATATGATCAATAAAATGAATTGAATACTTGAATAACTTTGTATATATGTAAAATAAGTTTGTAGAATGATTCAAGTGTGTTATAACATGTCTAGGACCTCATATTTATAGCTTGCAAAACCATATGGCCGTTGGGATGATTAAGAAAGGTTTTGACTCCAAGGTATACATTTTCAAACTTTATAACAGCTAGTTTTGACAAAAAATTTAAATTTGTT
The DNA here is from genome assembly GCA_021464415.1 of Lonicera japonica. NCBI lineage: Eukaryota > Viridiplantae > Streptophyta > Magnoliopsida > Dipsacales > Caprifoliaceae > Lonicera > Lonicera japonica. The sequence goes on along the minus strand of JAKCWG010000901.1, from coordinate 16,825 downwards.
TTGTTAAGTTCTCCTAATTTGATCGTTGGATCATGCTTAAATTTTATTAAAAAGTGCCAGGAGATGTTTTCTAACCACTGTAAAAATTTCAAAATGATTGGAGTCCGGGAAGGCCTCCATTTTACTGTTAGATCAAAATTGTGTGAAAATTGAGCGAATTTTAAATGTAAAATAAAAATATTTTTGCAATTTAACAATTTAGTTCCAAATAAAATTATAATGATTTTTGAACCTCAAAGATATGTTTCTAAGATACCTATTTTTATTAGAACTTAAAATATGATCATTTAAAATTAATATGAATTTATTTTGAAACTCGGTCTTTGTAAAATGATGTTTTTTAAATAAATTCAATTTCAAGCTTGTTTGAATCAATCTTTAAAATATGTATGAATATATTTAAGCTATAAGAATTTGATCAAGAAAGTAACTTTACATAAATCTTAAGCACTCACTCAATTATTAAATTAACGAGTCTTCGAATACTTTGATTTGTTTCTTCGGATTGATCTTCATTTGAAACTTTTTCTTTGAAGCTTTTCATATAATCTTTTGATCATTTGTGCTTCATGATTTGCATTGATCGATTTGATCTTCCTTGTCTTGTCCAATGATCAAATAATGAAAGATTGATCCTTGTCATGTTTTTCTTGAATTTTTCAAGTAAATGAATTGTATACTTTATATTAAGAAACATGTTAAATTACACATGATTGATTTATTGTTATTATCAAAATAAGATTAAGACCTTAGGTCAACATACATAGCATAACCAAATTTAGTTGTGACTTATTTGATGTTGCCTTGAAATTTATTTATATTTAAAAATATATATATGAAAACCGAATAAATCCAAAAAGTTTGGTTCGGGTTTGAATCTGGATGATTAAAAAACTGAATGGAACATAAACCGAATTTTTAAGTTTGGGTTGGATTTGGGTCTCCCTAATTTTCACCCAGACCAAAACTAAAAATATTCCTAACCTCATATTTTATTTTATTGATAAACATCAAAGTTGAATTCGTTGGAAAAAAATATTTAAATATTTCACCAAATCACTCAATAGTATGTCGAATATAAGTTAATTACAAGTTCGCTAACCTCCTACGTAGGATAAGAATAAAGCAATATCTCCAATTCTATGCATTCAATTATTGATTAATTTATGAAATGAGATATCCAATTTCAAAAAGTACGATATTACAAAAATGAAAAACTAAAATTACATTTAATTGGATTTTTTTGTTTTCTTTCTTTTAACTAATTTGCGCTCCATTTTATATGCAAAATTAAACTTCTCTTCCACGTTTTTAAAATCGTTAATTGGGTTTTGTTTCAAGCATTGGAACAATCTAAAGTAACTACAAAAAGGTACAGAGGACTAATTAGTCAAAGATTATAGAATGCTACTCCTCTTTATATAATTCTTGGCATACAGGGAGCAAAGTTTAATGATTACCGAAACATATATTAATTCTAAATTTCAAGGTAGGTAAGGTGGTTTCAGGAATTTGAGGCGAAGTTTGAAAATGAGGCCCATTAACAGTACAAATATAAATATGTTTTGGGGGAGTACAAATATATATATATATATAATTTAAAATTTTCTTGGCCACAAATTTAAATAATTTGTTGTTCAATAGCCAATGGGAGGAAAGCATTAATGTCACCATTTAATGCTTTGGATAGCAATTTAGGTAGAATTGAAGTAATAATCTATGTGGGTTTTTATTGTTTAAATGGGCTTTCTATTGTATATAAACATTGGGCTTTATACATTATACATGACATTATATATATATATGGATATAAAAATTAACCCCTAAAAAGTTAAAAAATTTAGAGGTGCAGAGCAAATGGCCTTCTTTACTGTACCTGCGGATCGACCGAACTAAATTCTCATTAACAACATGACATAACAATTCAAAATTGCCTAACTAGAGATCGAACTACTTTCATAAGTGTCATTTTTTTTAAGTGCTATACATTCACACATTACCTGTTTTAATTCTTTTTTGATAACATTAGTATAATTATGTTTTGTGCACTTGCAATGCATGTGCTATTCGAATAGAAGTCATTTAATAAAAAAATAAATTATAAGTAGTGTAGCTGTTAAGAACCTTATAACTTTCGCTAGCAGCGAGAATTTGAATTACGATATAGTGTAATTTTATATTATGTTGTGAAATAAATTAAAAACTCTGCAAGGAGAAGATTAAAAATCTAACATAGTTTATGTCTTCGATCTGTCTTTATATAATAATAGATTAAAAACATTGAGATATGGTTAGACGAAGAAAAGAGCACAATAACATAGATATATAGTTTCATGTATCACTCTATAAAAATTCGAAGCAATATCATCCCCTTTTCATTCATATTTGCTTTCCGTTACGAAGAAAGGAATATAACAACCAACACAGGTCCTTTTTCCTTCAAAAGAATAGATACTTGGGGTGGGGGCTATGTATATTTCTTTCTTTGGAAGGAAAAGAAATATTTTATATATGTAAGAATATATCACATGGTTTCCCACCTTGGAAGGAAGAATATGTGTGACAATTATCTTAATGGGTTTTCTGTTTATATTCTTGTATTTTTCTAGGAAAAAAGTTGGATGAAAGTCATATGAAATTTTGCATCAAACATAAGATTACATAAAAATATACGCCTAATTATTATAAATGCGTTGATAGACGAGTATATAACTATACAATAGAGGGCAATGATTTTTAAATCCGTAGAATGTATAATGATTAAAAAGCTATATAGTTAAAATTGTAACATAATTTTTTAGTAAATAGTGCTTTTGGCACGAGATGCGAACTAGTATATATACATGGCTGGTGACTTAAGAGTAAGAGAGACTATTAACCCTATAATAATAATGTCCGTGGATTTAATCTAAGTAATTTGAAAATAATTAATTTAATATAAAGGATTCAAATGCAAATGTATATGACAATGGAATTTTATGTTTTCAGTCCTTACTGTAGCAAATAGCATGTTAACAAGTAAAAAAAAATACTTGATTCTTGGTCCTCTTTTACAACAAACATATCTTAGCATCTTTTACTAAATATGAAATATATGATTAATTAATAATTATTAAGGGGATACATATATATCTCGAAAAATTTATCATGGTTAGGGCAAGGTTTAATTACATTGGTGTAAGATTAAGTCCACTCATAATTTTTAACTTGATTCATAATTCATTAATTTCACCATTGGATAACCTAATTTTATTGAGTTCATCAAGCATGTAGTTTCAAATCAATCAATTATTTGTAACCATTTAATTGACCTACTTAATTTTACTTAAATTTTATAAGATAGGCTCATCATTTAATACATAGCATGATTATGAAGAGGGACTTCTACAACTCCAATTAATTTAATTTTTTTCATGCATATTTGATTTACAATAATGATCTAATTTAACAGATAGATTGATGATTCATGAAACTAAGAAAAAAATTATTAACAGGTCTCTACTTTATACCAGGTGTAAGTTAAACATTCCACGTTTAATTAATAGTGCAACTTTAATTAATAACATCCTTTATGTGGGATAAGAATAAAGCAATATCTCTAATTGCAAGCATTATGTTATATTATTAATTTGTTTTATGGAAATGAGAAATCCACTTTCACTTTATTTTGTCACAAAAAGTTCCCATTTGTGTTTAAATATTAATCTCTTTAAGTTCAATTATGATAAAATTAGGTTATTATTTTATTGTATAATTAAGAGGGAAGCTAAAGTTTCATATAAATCAACAATCAAGTACCGGCGAAGCCAGGAATTGGATCAACGGGAGACGAAATTTGGTCAAAATTCAATTATTTGTCCACCAAATTTTAGCTGCACCGTTAACATTTTAAATGTCATGAAAATTCAAATCAAATGCCCATCCAATCCATAAAGTCTGCCTTTCTTTTCGAGAGGCAGAGAGAGATGTGAAAGTACTTACGATTATAATTGTTAAAAGCAAAACTCACAATATTATATTAAATAAATATATATATATATATATATTTATTATTTATAATAAGATAATATTTTTTCTGATAAAAATTTATAATAAAATAATACTAAAAGATAAAATATTATAAAATATAAAAAAATAAATATTATAAATATTTCATATGACCAAGATGACATGGGTCATTTTAACTTTTACTAAAAAACTCTAAACATAAAATATATTATCTTTACATCTTCCTCCCACTTTTTTTTCTTTCTCAGCTGCCAGGCCTCCATCCTCCTCTGTTTCATCTTCTTCCTCACTTCCTCCAGACTTTTTCTTCTCCTTTCTCAACCTCCCTCCCTCCTCCTCCTCCGTTCCATCTTCTTCCTCACATTCCTCCTCCTCCTCAAATTCATATATATTTTTTCTCAAAAAATACCCCATATCTAGTATAAAAATTTCAAAACCAACAGGAGGCACGCTCTGCCCCTTAACAGCTTCGCCCCTGCAACCAAGGTACTATATGTTACCAGTTGTTAGCCCTTTTGTAGTTTGTTTTTGGCCTCCATTCTTCTCTTACTCTATTTCATTTCCTGTTATTAGCTGTTGTCATAAGTTTCATTTTCTATCTTTCCGGAGATGGAGATGGAACATTTTAGCCATTCACATCCTCTTAAGCTTATTAACGAAGCTCAAAGGAACAAAGGTGACGAGGAAATTCTATGTGATGGTTGTAGAGAGTCAATCTCAGGCTCTGCGTACACTTGTAGTGAATGTAAATACATTTTACACAAGAAGTGCGCGGAATTACCAAAGGAGATCGACCATCCTATGCACATAAAACACCCTCTTACCTTACTTTCACATCCACCTTATTACAACTCCACATGTTTTTGTAATGTGTGCAAAATTGAGGATTGGAAATGGTTCACCTACCATTGTTCTATTTGTAAGTTTGATGTCCATATACATTGCGCTTCAGAAAAGAGCGAGATTGAGCACGAAGGTCATCACCACCACCCATTAACCTTTGTGGAAAGGTCGTCTCTATTTGACTGTGATGCTTGCGGTACAAAACAAGAAGATGTTTCCTATCGCTGTACCACTTGTTCTTTTTGGATCCACAAGACCTGTGCTAGGTTACCAGGAACCATCAGACGTAGTTATGACAATCACCCTCTCGTTCTCGCCTTTTCTCTACCTACCGACTATCACAAATTCGAGCAATTTTGCCGCATTTGCCATGATAGAGTGCAGCCAAGCTATTGGAGTTATCACTGCGCCTTATGCAGATATTTTTTCCATCTCAAATGTGCTATGGCAGAGAAAGAGCCATTGATGTTGAGGTTTTCCACAATTCTTTATAACAATTTTTTTGCTTTGTTTGTGCGTGCAATAATAATTTTTATTAATTTTGTTTCGTTGCTTCTCATATGGACGATTCTTCTTGTACCTTGGCTCACAAATTTTTATTCAACTTCTTGGCTTCAGCGCTGTTGAAGAGTATCTCGATTCCGATCTCATGAATTTTCCGCTGCCTGATAAATCAATTGATACAATAAGCCGATATGTCAAATTGATCAGCCAAGAGAACATCAATGAGATTTTCCATCCAAGTCATCAGCATCCATTAATCCTCCTCGACGTTCAAAGTGACGATGCTGAGATGATAAATACAGAACTATGCAACGGGTGCTCGTGGCCGATATCAGTTCCGTTTTACACTTGCAGAGACTGCAATTTCTTTTTGCACAAATGTTGTGCAGAGTTGCCCAAAGAAATACTCCAACACCCATTGCACCCACAACACCGTCTCTCTTTATGTGGGGAAAAGTATTTTTTCGGCTACAGGGAGTGTGATTTGTGCAAAAAACTTACAAGTGGATTTGTGTTTGTGTGTAAGAAATGTATCTTCACACTTGATGTGCACTGTGCTTGCTTGCCGAAAGCAATCAAGCATGATGCCCACCACCACCCCCTAAAACTTAAAGCTCAAATTTCTGACAACTGGTGCAGTGGATGTGATAAATTTACTGGTACCATGTATGGATGTGCAACCTGCAGTGAATTTAATCTTGCAATCTGTTGCGTCAATTTGTCACGGACTTTTAAGCATGAATGGGATCATCACCCGCTCACCCTATCATATCCCCCTTTTAGCTACCATCCAGATGATTTTATTTGTGAAATTTGCGAGGAAGATATACACCCTAACTACTGGCTCTATCACTGTCGTCAATGCGACCAATCTTTTCATACCAAATGCATAAATTTTGACTGGTACTCGGATGTCAAGTTCGGTGGCACCCTTCAAGTCAAGAATGACCCACACCCGCTCGTATTTGTTCGAAAAAGTAAGAGCAAGTTCCCTTCCATTTGTAGCCAATGTGGTAAGAGTCGGGATGGTTGGCCGGTCCTAGAATGCGCTCGTTGCAATTTCCAGCTCTGCCCCGACTGCTGTTATGATATTGTCAAATCCCTGCCATCCACTTCATAGTTAGTTACTGTAGTGCCACGCCTTCTACTGTTTCTTTGATTTATGTGTGATTCTCAATAAGTGTGTTAAACAGATGCTTTAATTCATTTTATTTTTTTGTATTTTTATTTATTTATTTCTTGTTGTTTCAGGGAGTTCCAATTTACTTATAAATAAATAAGATATACCTTCTGATAATAGATAATTCGTTCAAGGTAATTCTAACTATTAAAGACAACAACTAATCTAATTAGGTCATTTTATCTTCACATAGTTTTCATTTATTTTTTTTTGCTGTTTGAGGGTTACTCCACAAGGTGTTTAGGCTAACTTTTGCGTGTCTAAATTAATTTTCGCTCGTGATGTGTGATTGTCGATGGTCAAACATTATTTTGATAACCCTGGGAATCGATCTTGGGGGTTGTTATAGTGACAACTATGTACCACTTGGCCAAGATACTTGGCCTTATACCACTGGGTGGAGAGGTTTGGTCGTTTTCAATTATTAATTACTAGAGATCCCGACACGGTGCAAATGCGTGTGAAAGAAAAAAATTGTTAATAAAAATTTAATAAGTCCACTTATTTTCAAGAGAAAATGAGAAGATTAATTTGAGACAGAAGAAGTGATAGAAATATTATTAATTAAACTCTATGGATCACAACTTTTTTAATTGTTTAGGGTCCATATCATAACAACATGAAAGATAAAAACAAAACAGTTAATTTTTGTGAGAAATTGAAAAATAAGATGAGGTACGTGGCTAGATTTTTCTTACATTTTGATATTTCCTATAGAAATAAAATTCTTTGCAGTTTGGGGAAGAAAAAAATTCACAGAAATTAACGAATGATGGATGAGATCGATCTATTCATAAAAATAAGTATGATATAGAGAGTATCTTATCACATGTCTCAATTTATTTTTTAACTTCTTACACAAATTAGGTGTTTAATTTCTATTTTTTTTTATATATTTTTATCAAACAAAGTTTTAAAATATAATTTTTTTAATTTGGGGGAAAAAGAACATCGCAAGTTATTATATAATGTATTTTTTCTTGCTTGGTAATTCAAGAAATTGTGCAAAATCGAAAAAGACAACGTTAGGAACTTATTAACTAGTTGATAATGGATTACATTAAAGAAGATTGAAAATTAAAGAGGATTATGTAAAGGAGCGTACCTACATCTCCGAAGAGCATGCCACGTGCATAACCAGAAGTGGTTAATTCATAGTGTGAATAGTTTTTATTTTACTTTTTACCAGGGACAACATATTCTTGGTGTGAAGGAACATTTCGGTGAAATTAGGAATATGATAAAGTAGAAAAAATTTATAATTACTGTGAGTATTGAAATACCTTGTATGATAGTATACTAATATACTAGTTAGCAAACTCATGCGATGCATGGGTGTATTGCTAAATTAGTTTATTTATTATGTTTTTTATTGTTGCATTTTACAAAAAAAATAATTCTCAATATTACAAATTTATAGACTTAAAACAATAGTTGATAAATTTCAAAACAATATTTCTAATTTTTTCACAAACTTTAAAAATAGATAGTGCAAAACTATGTTAAATTAACAAATAGGATAATTTATGCTAATACAATTTTAGTTGATACACAAATAGAGATGTTTGAAAAGATAAAATCAATTCTTCATTATGTATAAAGCCATTACCACATGGAAGAGAGAGCTAGTTATGGAAGTATATAATTAAGAGCATTAATTGCAAGACACGTGGCATTCAAACAAGATCTCTTCTCACTCCTTCCATTATATATATACTATTAGATATATATATATATATATATAAGGAGATTTAGACTTCGAGTGCCATTTGTTATTACACTAGGTATTGCCCGTGCCGTCCGGCACGATGAAATAAAAGAGGAGGGAATAAAAATCGAATAAAATAATATTATACATGTATATCAAAAAAGTATAAAACTCATATGCATGCATGCAAACTTTTTTATTCCTATTCCTATTGATTATAAAATAGATCCAATACACACAAAGGAAAAAATTCAAAAGTATATGTACTATTCTTAACCTAGGCTGCCACTAAAACAAATAATTATCGGATCCTCAACTAAATATGCACATCATAAAATAAAGCTGCGATCTCCAACTAAATGAGTTAATATTTACTAATAAAAAATGAGCACCCATATATATATTATTCAAATGAGTTACATAAACCCGTATATATACGTTCTTCAAAAAAAAAAAAAAAACCCACAAAATATTACATTCTTCAAAAGAGTAAAGAGTAAAAAATCTCAAGTATTTTGATGGGTGTTTAGCCATGAAAATCTTAAGAAAGAGAGAATATATATATATATATATATATTTGGTGAGAGAGAAAGAGTGCTCTTGTATTTATAAAAAAATTGTGCGGAAAAAAAGTGAGAACATTTTGAAATTTGATATTCAAATTGTATATTTTTATCATTATATTAAGATGAAAAAAGACAATAAAAATTATTATGTAATTAGGTAATTTAATATCTTAAAAACACATCTAAAGGGTTCACATTTCTTTTTGGTTTGCAAACAAATTTTGACTATTAGTTAATAATAACAAAATAAAGAAAAATATACATCTTATAATATAGATAGAAAATTGCTGTTAGAAAAAATGAAATAGTTTTAAGAGTAATGTGAAAATTTTGTAGTAAGAAAAGTAGATTATAATAATTTTTTATAATTTTTGTCTTCCACGTAACATTAGTCTACAATTTTAAATATACAAACTTTTATTAATATATTTTAAACATACAAACTCTTACATAGTATTTTGTTTTAAATTTAATATATTTTGAATTTCATAAAAATAGATATAGAAAAAAGATAAGAGATTAAAATTGGTAGAATAAGAGAGATAAAAAATTGTTGACTTTCTTGATTTGATGGGTTGAAAACACATCTAATGGTCCAAATTTTTTCTTCTTTTTTTGCAAATTAATGTGGACCATTGATTAGATAATTTAGTGATGTGATGGTTCTTTCCCTTATAATATAGATATCAAATGTTAGGTGCTAAAGTTTTGCATAATATGTGTTTAGGTGCTGTTTCGGACTAAAACCATAAGCCAACGTGGTCAACTGTTAACTTCATTAATTTTTGACCATTTTATCCCTAAGTAAGAGCAATATGTTTTTATCTTTTTCTAGGGGTAATTTAGGTCAAAAATTAACGGAGCTAACGGTTGACCACGTTGACTAACGAATTCTATCCAAAATGGCACCGAAACACCTATTATGCAAAATTTTGGCACCCAATGTCTAATATGTAAGAACAAACGGCACTCAAAGTCTAAATCACCCATATATATATATAAAATAAATTTTAAGGTAAAAAGTATTGCTCGATTGCACATAGTGAGAAAAACACACGGATTTTTAGTAAGGGTAGTTCTCATAAAAAGTGGATGGTAGGTCTACTTTTATGTACACTGTTTGGTGTTAATGCGGATATTTTATTGATGATGATAAAAGTGATTAAAGAGAGTAGTTACAATGACGCTTGATGAATTTTTGATGATTTGAAATGTTAAAAGTTAGTCACTTTTATAAACGCAAAGAACTAGCCGTTACAATGTAATAGACTCCACTTTTCATTATTAGGCGGGGATGGAGAAAATGGTGAGTGTTGGTTGTTGCGGTGATAGGGTCATTATTGGTTATGGGGTGTGCTGACCATGTTTCATGCTACTATTATAACGTGTCATGTTTAAATGGTTTTGATAGGCTTTTGTGCTGAGCTCAACCGCAGGCCAAGAGTTCAGATAATATACGGGTCGGACCTTGAACAAAATATTTTTATCCCCTTTATATATATATAAAGACTTTTGGTATTAACAACAGAGATCACATTTTATTTCTACTTATGGACATCATTTTTGAAATACCATTAGTTCAAAGGATAAATAAAAAAAATCTATTTTATTTATTAAAATATAATATACATTGTTTCTTCCTAAAATGACCCTATGACAATATTAATATCTAAATTAAATAAATTACCTAAAATCTTGCTGAAGATTATAATTTTGGCTGAATCAAATTATAACAATAAATAACTGTTAAACCAAAAAGAAGTCAAATAAAACAAGTACAATGTGATAGACTTTGAAATCTAAATTAAATAAATTGTATAAAATCTTGGTGAAGATATAATTTTGGATGAACCAAAAATTCAAATTCAGCTAGAACTATAAGAAAATAACAACTAAAGCAAAAAAGAAGTTAACATCGGAGAAATGTATGTTCACGAAACTGTAACACATAACTAAATAATGGATCATATCTTGCATAGGCAAATTAACATGAAAATACACCAATGAAAAGAATTGACATAATGCGATCAAAAACCGTATACAGTAAAAAAAAAGAAAAAAAAATTGTAATCATGCAATAAAAAATGTGCATTGTATGTGAAGATAATTGGTGATGTATTTTATTATTTGAATATTGCTTTCACCAAGTGATTATTGCTTTAAATTTTTGCTTGCATATGATTTAGAATTGGAATTACAATGTAACTTATCTCGTAGACCTAGTACAAAGCACTGATGTGCTATTGGAAGGATCATGATTTATACAAACACAAACCTAATAAAATGTTTTTTGTTTTTCTAAAAAGAAATAGCGATGACAGTAACAATTTGGTTTTTACTAGTTAATGCTAGTAAGGAGGCATAACAATCAAAGTGCCAATTGTAAGATGGGTACCCCTATATGGAAGAGATGAATACCAGTCGCATTAATCCATAGCAATAGAGTTGCAGCTATTGCAAATGTATAGAACCGTTATCGTAATGACGAGAGCAACACAGTTAAATAATTTTCATATATTGTGGTTGTAAGCATGGATTATTTGAGACTGACAAGAAGTAAGCTAAACCTTTGACGAAAGGACTAGTTCAGCTACACCAAAAAAGGGATGTGACAAGAGCCCATTAAGAAATGAGTAACTTGTGATGAATACCCAACTTATTGACCGGAGATCTCAAGATATAGGTTCAAGGGGAAAAAATGAAATCATGTGGGTGATATATGAATCATGCAAATTGAAACTAACTCAAAGTCAATCCCTATGAGCATGATATCTTGAAGCATGAGAAAAGGTTGAGTTGTTTTTCAAACTCTTAATGATGACTATATCTCCGTGTGGAGTGGGATACCTACCTACAAGAGTATCCTTGAGAGGACTCACCTATATGAACGTTAAAGTGATACCGCTTTAATGAAATTTTTGGGCAAAATTTTCTAAGACATTCATTATACCCGGATAGAAGCACATGGCTGTATCGTGTTGTCTTTGGACCACTATAGTAATAGTTATGTGTGCGGGGTGTTTTCAAGAATATAGTTCAAGACACTTTGTTACTCTAGTAAAAATTGAATCACTTTCACTATGGTAAAATTCAAGTCAAAAGACATCTTATCTTAAGAACATGATTATACCATCTTGCTTGATGATTTTTTGCAAATACAAGTGCGGGATTATTAGAACTTGCGTGTATTTTCAGAAAAATCTCAAGTATATTTTATTGAAAGATTTGAGAAAATAAAATATCTATTATTTTATTTATGCTTTCATTATGTGGTGGTTTCAAAATATTAATCATTTCTTATTATCTCCTATTAAAACAATATTAAATTGTTCTACTGACTCATTTATTTTGGTTTTTTATGGAGATTAATGGAGTAAATTTATTTTGATACCTTATGATAGATTTTAATGAATGGTTTAATGGTAATATGTGTTTTCATATATATATATATATATATGTTCGGAGATGGAAAAAAGAAAGAGATAAAAAGAATGAGTTATTATTCTTTTACAAAATTATTATATCTTCCTCTCAATACAAAAAAAATAAAAATCATTTTCCTCTCAAAGAGTTTTTCTATACCTAATACTTTCACTTCATTCTTAGAAAAACTAGCTTTGAAGATGAAACTAATAATCTCAATATCAACTCTTCATTCTAAAAGAAAAGAAACAAATTTCGTTACATTTAACTAGATAATTCGGGAATCTTTTTTATAAGAACTTTCCCATGAAAGAATGTTTATTCTCTACTTGTTTCCTTACAAGAACCTTTGAATTTGTATATGTATTACGGGCAAGTGTTTGAATCTATATGTGTATTATTGGCCTATATTTGGTGTAAAGAATGTTGAGACAAAAGCTGAATTTTTGGGCTATTTTATACTGGGGGCGGCGTGACATAGTGAACTGCTTACACAAAGGGGGCAGAGTCGCGAAACAGCTTAAAGAGAGGACCTAATCTATAGCTCAACCCAAGAAATTCATTAACTTGAGGTTAATATCTATTCATTTCGTTCCCCATTTGCGGTGTATTTGTGGTAAAATTATTTTGGGTGGTAACCAAAACAATATATGAATTTGTATTTTCAAATTATTATTCTGTAGTTCGAATTATTATTATTTTGGACTAATGCAATAATCTTTTTGCAATACTAATTTTGTAATTTCCTCAACAGCGTAAAGAAAAACAAAAAGACCACAACGCTAATAAGTAATGGTTTATCGTAAAAAGATATCTAGTCCACATATATTTGACTAAATAGATCAGAAGACAATATATTCATATATTTGACTAAATAGATCAAAAGACAATATGTTCGATACATACTGTTGCAAATTATTTGGCTATGCCTGGATCGGTTAGATTGCCCAAATCCGACTAGCACTTTTGTGTGCGTAAAGTAAAACAAAAAAACTACATCGCCAAGAAGTAATAGTTTAACCTAAAAACATACATAATCCACAATCACTTTTACTCTATCTTTTAGGGTGCCCTACTCTAATGGAGTTGTATTCCTTGATATAACTCATGGTATGATGCCCTACTCTAATGGAGTTTTATTCCCTGATAGAACTCATGGTATGATTTTCAGATGATTTAGGGTTGAGGATGTAGGGGCCTTTATGTAGTAGATTGTACAAGAGTTACATAGGGATAAACATCTTAATATAGGCATGCATTTAGCACGTTGGATAAGGAGGTAAGGTTGGATAGGATAAGAGTCAAAATTATCCGGATAGGAAGTATGTGGGATAGGACAAGAAAATAATCAGTTGGATAAGGATTAAGCAAGATCGGATATGATAAAAACTAGTTGGAGAAATTTTTTAATAAACTTTGCATTTAATGGAGTACTCATTACAAGTTCAGATATTATACAACACAACTAGCTTTTATTTTAAAAATACATGCAATTTTAATTGTTGTTCACAAGTATAAATCTAGTAACTAGTAGAATATTAGGAGAATAATTCCCTTTGTTTTAACTTGTATAATGCTTAATTGAGTATGAGATTTCCTTAATTATTGTCTAAATGCATTAAACTTGGTCATGGTCTTTTCTTCATAGTGGACCCAGAGTTTGGGCTTTGTTATTGTCTAAGTCGGGATGGTTGGCCAGTCCTAGAATGCGTTCCTTGCAATTTCTACCCCCGCCCTCACTTCTTCATGGTAAGTTTATCGTAAGATTAACTTCACTCGTAATTTTTTATTAGAGTGAGTTTATCAAGCACAGACAATTTCAAATCAATCAATTATTTGTAACCATTTAATCAACATACTTAGTTTTACTTAAATTTTATAAATTATGTACTTAATATATAGTATGATTATAATGAGAGATTTCGGCAACTCTAAACAATTTAATTTTTTGCATCAATATTTGATATACAATAATGATCTAATTTAACAGATAAATTGATCACTTTAATTAGTAACATCAGTCCTAACCCCCTATGTGGGATAAAGCATTCTATTATATTATTAATTTATTTTATGGAACAGAGACACTTCCACTTTATTTTGTCACAAAGTAGTCCTCATTGGCCGGTCTTAGAATGCGCTGTTTGCAATTTTCAGCTTTGCCCCAACTGCTGTGATCATATTGCCAAAACCCTACCATCCACTTCATAGTTAGTTACAGTAGTGCCACGCTTTCTACTGTTTCTTTGATTTATGTACGATTCTCAATAAGTGTGTTAAACATATACTTTAATTCGTTTTTTTTTCCTTGTTTCAGAAAGTTCCAATTTACTTATAAATAAATAAAATATACCTTATGATAATAGATAATTCGTTCAAGGTAATTCTAGCTAGTAAAGACGGTAACATTAAAAAAGGGTATCCATTATATAACACAGAAATTAAAAACAGTAAATATTCCCAAACAAGATGCAAAAAAAAAGAAAAAGAAAAAGAAAAGGAAAAAGAAAGAAAGAAAGGGAAGCAAAAGTTTTCTGCACTTAAAACGAACTTACCCTTTTTCCCCATTCATATGCCCGATCAATAAGATAAGAATATATTCCAAATCTTCGAAACATTTTTACAGAGAAGATAGAGGTTCATTGAATTGAAGTAGACAGGAAGGCAAACTTTAGTGAGGTCTTTACCAATATTATCTTTAATCATCGACCAAAGACTCACTCCCTTCTCCTTTTCAACAAAAATATAAAATTAAAAAGTTCACTTATTTTCAAGAGAAAATTTGAATATTAATTTGAGATGGAATAAATGATACAAATACTATTAATTAAACTCTATAGGTTGAGGCATGTGATTAGATTTTTCTTACTTTTTGACTTTTCCGATAGAAAAAATTTCTTTGTACATTGGGGAAGAAAAATTAAAATTTAACAAAAAATAATAAAGCATGGAGGAGATGCATGATATAAAATGCATTTCATCACATATCTCAACTTATTTTCCAACTTCTTACACAAATTAAGGTTTTATTTATTTATTATTATCGTTGTTGTTGTTGTTGTTGTTGTTGTTCTTCTTCTTCTTCTTCTTCTTCTTCTTCTTCTTATTATTATTATTATTATTATTAGGGTGCTGGTAAAAGCACCCTTGATTTTTAGTTTTGACACCCTTTTCTAAAAAAGAGTTATGGGTGTCTAAACAAACACCTATCTATATTAATAGAGTTCATACGAGAAATCCAATTCTTTCTTTTCTTAACACTATTATCGAAATTAAGGTGCACATTCTTGTATAGAAGATCGAGAGAATATTTTTTTTTCTCGTTACTTCTCCGATCACTTTAATTTTGCTTGATAAAGTCTAATTACAATGTGTTTAATTAGATATTGTGAGAGAAATGAGGAACATTTTTGTACAAATAAAAATTTTAATTTCACCTTTGTCTTCCTATAAAAGCATAAATCTAAGTCTGCCTATGTTTGCTTTTTATCCTGGAAGAAAATTTTTCAAAGGTGTTGTTAATTAGTCAAGGCACCCTTAATATTTTTTTAAAAAGGGTGCAAAAACTAGAAAACAAATGTGCTTTTACTAGCACCCTTATTATTATTATTATTATTATTGTTGTTGTTGTTGTTGTTGTTGTTGTTGTTGTTGTTGTTGTTGTTATTAAATCGAGTCTTAAAATATAATTTTTTTAATTGGGGGAAAAAGAACAGTGCACGTGAATATATATGCGCATTTTCGACCGTTGAAATTTTTGATGATCATTTCACCTACTTTTAGGTTGAAGTTTTTAATGAAATTTGGTGGAGCTGATCTATTCATAATATAGATCATCTCTACAAAATTCCAAAAAATAAATTCTTCAATTTACCCCTCCAAATGGAAATCTCTTCTTTTTGCTAAAGTGAGGGAATCCCTCTTCATAGCCTAGCTATATATATATTGTAAGGTCAATAAATCTTAGGGTAAGAAGTGTTGCTCACAAATGAGATTGTACATAATAAGTACCAGAAAATGGATAAGAACACACGGATTCTTGGTAAAGGTAGTTCTCCTAACCAATAGATAGTAGCTTTGGTTTATGTCCAACCTTTGGCGATGATGCTAATATTTTACTAATGTGATATAAGTGATCACAGAGAGTAGTTACAATGTCACTTTATGAATTTGTGATGATTTGAAATGCAAAAGGTTAGTTCCTTTTATAGACATCAGGAACTAACCGTTACAATGTGATAGACTCTAGTTTTTCCATAATTATGGGTGGTGGAGAAAATGGTGGGTGTTAGTTGTTGTGGTGACAGGGCTGTTATTGTTTAACGAGAAAATTACTTATTTGTAGGAAAAAAATTCACCACTAAAATTTTTTGTGGGGAACTTTATTTCACTACAATGTTGCTGGAAAAAACATTCCACAAAAGGTATTCGTGGGGAACAAAATAATTTTGCAACTAATGTAAACCTTTTGTGGGGAAATAATTTCGCTAACAAATATCAGTTTTAGTGTGAGATTTTTTGCCACCCTACGATAATAGACATTTTGCACACAAAAAAAACAAACTAATTTGCCCATACAAAAACATAATTTTT